>BPLQ01010382.1:0-162286 GCA_021605075.1 Caerostris darwini
TTCTAAGAAATTATTTGTAGAAGTTACGGGCATGCGCTCGCCGAGCCCCAATTAGCATTCGCCGATATACCCGGGTACCATATCGGGAGAAATTAACGTGCGATTCCCACAATGTGTATGTCGTTAAATAGCATTTCACGCCACTAGTTAAACCCCTTAAAAGAATTGGCCTAGCAAATTTATTTCCATAGATATAAGCAAGTATGCGTTTAAGTCACAAATACACGCTCTGGGCGCTCTCCGAGCTTTTTTAGCTATTTTAGCGTTTTAAGGGAGTAATTTTCGATCGATTTGGCTGAAATTTTGCATGGGAGTCCCTCAGATGAACACATTTCGATCGCCTATCAGCATTTTTGGCTGCGCCTAAAATTTGTCCCGGAAAATCCAGGATAAGGGGAGAATTTGGCCAAAAATCGACTTGGCCATAACATAAAAAGTTACATAGGAATAATTTTTTTGATGTTTCCAGAGGATGTAGGGCTACGCCACGAATCGATAGCCACCATCCGTGTGTCTCTAAGAAATTATTTGTAGAAGTTACGGGCATGCGCTCGCCGAGCCCCAATTGGGCATTCGCCGATATACCCGGGTACCATATCGGGAGAAATTAACGTGCGATTCCCACAATGTGTATGTCGTTAAATAGCATTTCACGCCACTAGTTAAACCCCTTAAAAGAATTGGCCTAGCAAATTTATTTCCATAGATATAAGCAAGTATGCGTTTAAGTCACAAATACACGCTCTGGGCGCTCTCCGAGCTTTTTTTTTAGCTATTTTAGCGTTTTAAGGGAGTAATTTTCGATCGATTTGGCTGAAATTTTGCATGGGAGTCCCTCAGATGAACACATTTCGATCGCCTATCAGCATTTTTGGCTGCGCCTAAAATTTGTCCCGGAAAATCCAGGATAAGGGGAGAATTTGGCCAAAAATCGACTTGGCCATAACATAAAAAGTTACATAGGAATAATTTTTTTGATGTTTCCAGAGGATGTAGGGCTACGCCACGAATCGATAGCCACCATCCGTGTGTCTCTAAGAAATTATTTGTAGAAGTTACGGGCATGCGCTCGCCGAGCCCCAATTAGCATTCGCCGATATACTTTAAATACGTTCATTAAAAACATAATAATCTTCCATGGATCCTTATGGTAGCAAAATAATGTTTCTAACTAAGAAAAGTTTTCCAAGAAATATGATTATGTTTTAAGAAACATTTTACCCATTTTTTTCATGGCGGAATCATTATACATTAAAATAATTTTAATTTTGATTTTTTTAACTAAAAAATTAAAATTTTATTTGAGCGTTTAGAAAAGGCATGGTAATCTTCAGGTTCTACATAGCAACAAATTATGTTTTTAAGCTTGAAAATTATTCTACAAATAGTTCTTTTACCCTTCTTTTTTTTTTTTTTTTCGTGGTGGTACCATTTTACGATGAAAACATTTATTTTTGACGGTTTTGGCTAAGTTTTGTGAAGATGTCGACAATGAGGAAGTGTCTACCACGCATGTCTCTCCAACATCCAAGGTTGAAAGAACAGATGATCGCAACTGGAGCACAAACGCCAACTTTGCAGTTTCTGTCTTTTTTTGCAAACCTATTCGGTTCTCTAATAATGTAAACTTTAAATGAAGCCAAGTGCACCGTTTGAAATAATACGCGCGAACTAGACGAAACAAAAACATTACTAAACAGTGAATCTGAAAGGTGCGCATAAACACCAGAGCTTCTGGTTGTTTAAAGATCGTAACCAAAGTTTGCCCAGACTAAAATAAAATTGGTTAATTTGATTGAAACATCAGAGGAAGTCTTGTTATTAACTAATTTATTTTAATAATAGGAATGTGAAGAACGTGGCTTGCTTTACCATTTGTAAATTTTTCTAAACTCATATGATAGATAATTTCTTTTTTAAAGATTTTATGTTTAGGTTTAGGTTTTTCTTAGCGTAAACTATTAGAAGAAGGAACATTATGTATCTATAGTTTAATAAAAACATTTGAATAATATAAAAATATTTGATTCGATGTTTTTAATTTTAACATTTTTAGACAAAAACACGTTAGTCTAGATGCAATGCCCTTATCTATTCTATTTTTTTTTTTTTTTCTTGGCGTATTACAATAATTTCGACTCTGTTGACTGTCAAAGACATTACTTTATGAACGCACAGACTTCTGAGGTACGCAAAGGACCACACGAAAAAATAAACTTGGGGATTATTTTTTATATTATATATGTATAAATTAAATATGCTTTATTTTGGTTTGATTTTTGTAGATACCGAGTATGCAAAAGTTGCGAGTCAAATAATTTTAATTCATCGTTTTTTTAATTAACATGCCTAAAAATGTGAATACAGGAGGGTTTACAGAGTAGCTTGGCTACAAAGGAGCCTTAAATTCTTCTGTTAGTATGTGAGGTACACGCCAATATGCACCCTTAACAATCAAATTAAAGATAAAATACAAAAAAAGGAAGTCGCAAACCAAAGATTAATATTTATGTAAAAGTCCAAATTAATATAAAGAACAACAAATTTTGCATATTTAGACTTGATCTTGTTTTAAGAAGAGAGACAGTAAGATCAATTTAGCCTTGAAGTTATCCAACAGTATTTGGTATTTGAGCAACAGCTGTTGCATTTGTAGTTAATCAAAGAGTAATAAAACTCATTGTGATTTTGTAATTAATATTTTTAAGTTATCGAAGGGAATTAAAAATGGTGAATCCTTTTAGGACAAAGTACTTTGAGGAGTTAACGCTAACAACAAATATATGCTGCTAAACAGGCTTTCCAATCCTATAAAATATATAATAAATTCTTGATAGCAAACAGAATTAAACAATATAAACTGATGTAAGTAGAGATACTAAATAGAGGTTAGGGGTTTATTGACAAAAATTAATTTTTTTCAATCAATTGAAAAAATATTAAATAAATTATTTTGTATTATTCAAATGAATACTTTTTAATAAATTAGAGCTTGATCCTGTTTTATTATTTAATGATTCAACAAAATCTGAAAGCATTTCTAATCATTCCCCATCCTATGACTTTTTAAGTAAAATTAACATTTAGATAAATTGGCCCATGCGGCTCATCGCCTTGATTTAATACATCCCTAAATTAGCCATTGTCATATGTTTCAAAAATTCCATATGGGATTGCCAAAGCCATTTTCATTTGAGTTTAACAAAGTATTTATAATTATTACTTGAAATTACATTCAAATGCACGAAGCCCTCAGAAATCTGCCCTAAGGTAGATGCTATTCGCAGTTTCAAATCCACTGTTCATAAACAACTATTAAATACAACCGATATTGCAATTAATCGATTCAACGTCAAGAAGTTGAATATGAAATTAATAAAATGAATGTGTGAGATTCTAGTTTATTGCCTTTTATACAATTTACGAAATACTTTCTCGTTACACGATTTTATTAAGCATCAGAAGTTTCCGAAATACATGAAATGCATTTCTTTGTGCAAATTTGTGATTTAGCATTGCTTTGTACTATTGTGAGCAAGAATATATGCTTTTATCTATTTCAAAGTTTTGCAGGTGTCATCAATTTCAAAGCCATCAAAGTTTTGCAATCATAATGTTAGCAAGTGGCATTATTGCGAGAATATATACTTACTATTATCTGTTTCATAGCTTTAAAAGTGTCATATGTAGGCAATCGCATGAACTTGAAATATTATTTGGGTTAAAGAAGTGAGAAAGAGGGGGTTTTATTAACTTCAACTATGTGATTCAATTTTTTTGCTGTCAATTTATTTCAATTAAATTTTTCTGCTTTTTTAAATTTCTTAAACGAAACGTATATTTCAAATAGAATAAAAATTTATATTTGCAAGATATCAAGAGTTAAAACATCTCTATAAAAAATAAATGAATATATTTTAATAAAATTTAAATGTTCCATAATCACTTGGATGAATTTAACGTGATCAGTTAGTGAAAAAGTTTGTGCAATAAGAAACAGAGTATAAAATTTAGCATTAGCCTCTGGCATACAAAAGCTTTCTATTATTTATTGTATTACATTTAAACAGAATGAGATTCAGGTAAAATAATTCTATCTTAATTTTACTTACATCCCAGCAGTGTAGACATAATGATTTTTCTTTAAATTTTATCATAAGTGCACAAAAGGCACTTTATGATATTTTTCATATATATATATTGAAGATATGTAGATTATACTTTCTTTCACTCACAAATTATTATTGTAGTATAGTTTCATTTGTAAGCTTTGTAAAATAAACGTATAATATGATACAGATAATGTATTAAATATGCTCGAGCTACATTATTTATTAATAAATTAACAATTTTCGTATTTTCAGTTCATAGTAAGTTAGATTTAATTAAATAAAAAGAAAATAATAAAGTATAAAATATTTGTTAGAAAAATATTTACGAATAAATTAGATACTTTAATATTATGGTTTCCATTATTCAAAAGCGCCAAATGATCGCCAAGATCTCTGACTATTGGCGTCATAAGATGAGTCTTATGACTTTTTTGGCGTTACACGTTGGCGATTCATCGCGAGGGATGTAATAATAAGGAAATATCTAATATTAGTATTAAATACGTGATGTATATTACAATTGAAACCATTGTGTTGTGCAATACAAGAATGAATATCAAATAATAATTTATATAAAATGCGAAAATATTGCTTGTATTCTAATCGGATTTTTAAATGTTTTGAATAGTTTTAAAAAAATACAAGATAAAAGAATTTAAAAATGAAATACTGAAAATCGATTGTTTGTTTATTATTGAAAAAAATGTTGGAAAATTAAATATACTTCAATAATATAAATCTGATTTAAAAGTTTGGCAAGTTCAAAAATTTTTGGAAACATACATGTTATCAAAATTTGCCAAATATTAAAAAAAAATATAATGCATACTTTTTCAAATAATAAAAATATTCTTTACTTACATATTTCGAGACTGAAAATTTATTTTTCTTTTTTTCGAACTCCAGTAATATTTGAACTGAATTGAAGAATTGAATCCAATCACTGAAATATTTCATATTCGCTCACTTTGTTTGTTCATTCGTTTCCACCGACTTTTGATTCTTAAACAATTTTGTTTCTTTTACTTAACAAACTTAATGACGTTAATTTATGCTAAATTATGTTTCTATCTCTTCTTCATTGGTAATTTAAACAAATCTTAATTTTAATTTTTGACTTATCTTAATATTAATGTATTTATTCTTATCTAATCTTAATGTCACGGATCGGATAATGAATATCGTGATTGGCTTAGCATTCACGTCGAAAGTTGATATCAAAAGCAAACATTGGACACCCTGCTCTAATTGAAGCTAGCTTTTACTTTCAATGAGTGATGTTGTCTTGGGGTATCAGAGTAATTTATCTCTATTTTCTTGTGCGTCATCTTTAATGACTGACAGTTATTACATTGAGACGCCAGCGAGTAGAGTATTTAGCAAGAAAGAAACTTTTGTTTTATGCATTCCTCACCGTACATATTATCATTGAAGTCAAGTACATTTCTTCGCGGATGTGAAATGAAAGTGTGTCTTGTTTGGCATGATTATAAGCATTATTAATGAATTGAAGCGTCATATATCTCTAGTTAATTGAAATGTGTACATATTCTTGTAATGTTATTGACTACTGACTCCCTTTAAATCAAGCTGTAAATGTATCAGCAGGATGTAGATTATTACTCTACATCTCATTTGGTTGGTTTCAGTCCATCTATAGACCGAAATGAGAATTGAAAAATGAGTCATGTTAATTTGCTTCGATGTATTCATAAATATTAGTTTTAGTTAACAAATAAATCTTTTTTAAAAACTGTACTAAAATTACTAGTAGAAAAAATTCAATTTTTAGATTTTATATCTAATCCTTTTTTAAAAGAATTTCTAAGTTGTAATATTTTTTAAATTCAAATTTATTAACGAAATTCAAATAATATTGAAAGTAGATCAGTTATTTTTTAAGGAATATAAAATTTTTTTTTTTTTTAAATCTTAAAATCTATGGGCGCAGCATTTTTTTAATAAGACAAAGGATAAAAATCGTTCTTCAGGCAGGCCCATGCCCTTCTAATTTTCATTATGGCAGATTTTTAAAAACTGTAACAATTTTTCGCCATTTCTGAAAATGGCCTCCCTATATCCTTGACTTATTCGCATTTCTGCGCATAATCAACAATAAAGTTCGATTTTGTAGGCCGTAATTCATTACTTCCATGATGATTTGAGTTTTGTTTTATTTTAAAAATATCTAAATTAGTTTGAATAAAAGTTTGATAAATACTTTAAATTCGTGTTAATTTATTTATAATAATTGACAATTATGCATTTCTATTAAACAGAAGCCTAATAATCGCCAAAGTTCGAGATTTTGATGTTGAATTTGATATTTTATTGATAAATTTGGCAATGTTGGCAGAAAAGTTTCCTTCTAATACAATATGTAACATTCTCACTGCGCCTTAGTTTGTCAAATTTAAGGTGACTACCCATAACAAGAACATTTTTTACTTGCTCACTGATGTATAGAAACGATAATGTCGTTATTTAGTTGTTTGAAGGATTAAAATGAATTTTGTTGTTTTCTGCTAAGGAGTAACGAACTGTAGCGAAAGAGTTTCAGTTCAAGACTTTGCCAAGATTATTATTTTTAATCTGTTGAGAGCACTGAACATTTTAATCTGACCACTGGGTTGAATCTGTTTAGTCTCGAAGCGGGAAAATTCTTGGCGGATGTTCCTGTATCTTTGCAAAAGCAAGGCAAAATGAAAAATTAAAGCTACTCGTAACGTTCTTGTATAGTTTCTGCACAAAACATCTAGCGTATTTTCGGTGACCTCGCCAGTGAAAGGATATTTAATAATCTATTATGTTTATATAGCTATACAAATGAAATACGTTAAACAGTGAGGCCTCTTAAAAAGAACCCTTAGCGAGACCAGGGTAAATAGAAAAAAAAACATTCATTAATACTTCTAAATACTATTGATTTTATTACCACCGGTGATGAGATTATTTTTATGAATATCAACACAATAAGGTTTACGACAAGGGTTAAGTCAAAAAATTTATTTAATTCTAATCCTTGAAGATAATTTTATAACTTAATTCTTAGATCTGAAGATAGTAAATAAATTTCTTATTTCATAAACCGTTCATCCGAAAATTATATTCTTATTTTATATTTCTCATAATTATAATTATTGATGTAATTAAATTTAATAATATCAATGCTGGTACAACTATTGATATAACTGAAATATGTCATGAGCATATTGCATCTTCAAAAATGAATCATTAAACCCTTTAACCTTTTCAGAAAATAACACAAATAAGAGGGTTTTTAATTAATATTATTTTAACTACAAATTATTTAAATCTATTTATGAAATGTTAAGTACAAAATCTCTCAATAACGAAATAACATTTGTATATGAAATTATAATGACATATAACGAATTCAACTACAAAATAACAGTGATTTGTATATAGTTGTAGCTTTATGTCTCAAAAGTAATTATTCTTTAAAAAAGAACTCAAATTCTTATAGTTGATATAACAAAAATCGTGTAAGATGAGCAAGCTGTCCTTGGGAAAATGTTAAGAGCTGTATTCCTTGAATGTGTGAGATCTTTTTATTCGTAATTAACCATTAATGCTCTATGGCAAAAAGGTCCAAATAGCACCTTGATTCATTGTTTATCTATTTGTATTTAAACATTTTGGTAGATTTTTCAGATTTTGGTGACAGATTAAAGCATGAAACTTAATTAACTTTAATTTAATAAATAAGTAAACTGGAAGTATTAGAAAAATATTTTATATTTTATTATAAATCTTTTGTCAATAACTTCATCATGGAGGCAGAATATCTGTCTGCTGCTAGATATAACTATAAAATGCATAAGCCTGTTTGGATCAACACATATTTGTAACCGTTTTTTATCAGGAAAATTTTTAAAAAAGGATCAATAAAATCATTTGAGAAATCCTGTTTGTTCTTGGGTGCTATAAAAAAATTTAACCAAATACAATAAAAACATATTAAATTAATATAACAGGGTACAATGTGGTATTAATATAACAGTACACAAAATTTGCAAACTTAAGTCTACCCCCTGCTCTACGACCATTTATCGTGTATGTATATAAGCAATACTTGTCGAAATTTATATGTAGACATCACCTACCATACTTGTATATATTATATTATGTATGTATGTATGTGTGATATATAGGCATTACTTAAGTATGTTTAATTAATACCTATATATTGTTTTTAAGTACACCCAATAAAAAAATGGATGGCATGTATGGACGGTATATAGTCATTACTTATGTATGCATGCAGGTATGGTATATAGGCATTACTTATGTATGCATGTATGGTATATAGGCATTACTTATGTATGGTATATAAGCATTACTTACGTATGCATGCACGTTATATAGGCATTACTTATGTATGTATGCATGTATGGTATACAGGCATTACTTACCGTTGCACATTGTTTTTCTAATTAACTGAATAGCTCTAAGTGTAAAAAGGAAAAAAAATGTAGTCAAATATGAAATTAATTATCACTTTAATTTAAAAATTCTTTTCTAAGAATATAAGAAAATTAGTTGCTAAAGAAATATCTCGATATTTATGTTAAAAAATGTAGATAAGAAAGACCACTGTAAATTAAAAAAAAGTTGGGTTGTACCAAAATGCAGCACCTATCTTTCATATCATTAAAAAGTTATTCATATATAAAAAATTCTAATAGTTGATTTAATATTACAAGTTATTTCTCATAATGTAAACTCAATTTCATGACAAATTTTACCTAATAATTTTTCAGTAGAACGTAAAAAGTCTACTATAAGCATATAAAACCATAAGGTTTTTTTTAATACTAGCAATAAAAAAATCTACTTTAAATATAAAATTGAAAGCATTTTAAATTTATAATTAACGATATTTTATTAGTTGATAATTATACTCCTAAATTATAAATAATCAATCAGATGAAAATTTAATATGCACCAAAACATTCATTAATTAAAAAAATTTGTTTTTTAATCAAATATATCTAAATTTTAATTATGTTGAGCAATTTCATGTGTCAAAACATTTGATATTTGAATTATAAATATTTATTGAACAATCAAAAAATTATTTAAAATGATAAAATTTTATAATAAAATTCCTCTTACCTGTATATTTGCAGCTGAGTTAACTATTTTTATTCCTAAATCATTTATAATCACATCACAGCATCGCTTAACTACAAAAACCTTAATCACACTTCACCCTTAAACCAGCAAAACATAAATCACTAATCACCACCAACTCTGTCTCCTCAAATTTCCTTCATCTTTCGGATACTTAAGCGTGCGCTATTTGTATACAAGTTTGAGCCTCGGCCGATTGAATCCCCTTGACCTAATGACTGCGGCCAGAACGTGATTAGAAGTCACTTCAGAATGATTGAATCTGCCCATGTGTTGCGCATCTACGTGACGTCAGAAGACCGAATGCGTACCCAATAAAGGTGGTCGGGTGCAACAATTCGCTATTAGCACTTGAGTTAGGCTAGTGCGTTTGCGGTTCGGTTAGTAAAAGAAGCCTTTGTGTGTTGGTAGAGTGGCTTAAGCGCATGCAAAACGGAGAGTTGACGTTTATGAGCAGATACGCCTTAAAGGTTACTGGGTTTGTTTATCATTAATATTATGAATTTTCGATATTAATTTTGTTTTGTGGAACTTTTTTGATGAACTTTTGAGGTGCAGAATTCGGCAAGGGTGCTTGTCTAGGTACGCCAATGCTAACGGAACGGAAATGACGTCACAACATGAGGTTCCGTAATACGTGTCGGGTTTCATGCTACACTCAGGGTTGCGCGAATTTATTTGGTATTTTATATTAAACAAAATGGTTCTCAATTTTTTTGTTTAGAATTTCTAGTATGGTTAAATTTTTTGAGTGACTCACGAATCTTTGTAAAATTTAAAATTAAGGACAGCTTACATATAGGCTAAGGTTAATTGCGGCAAAGTATACAAATTACGGAAAAAAATCAGAAAAATATAGCAGTATTATTATTTTTTTATTTAGACTATAGTAAGATAAATTAACTGACTTTGTGTATAAAGGTTATAATTTAAATAGTATAACCCGTCCTGCCCGAAGGCTTGCGGTTGCATAAAGGTTATAAATAAAACTTAAAGTCAAACAACAATTTAAAAAAATTTTAAGTAGCAAATTAACACGCTAACATCATTTTTAACTGTTAAACTGACAACATAACGTAATTAATTGAATAGAAAAAATAGACCTATTAATTTAGATAATAGGGAATCTAAAGTGTATTCCTGGTATCATTTGACAAAAAAAACCTGGACATAGCAATAGTCGCAAGAAAATAGCATAAATTTCAATTAACCCAATTGTAACAGAGCTTACTTCCTGAACAGCCCAAAATTGCAACTAAATGATACTTTCGCGGTCCCCTATTGGTCCGAAGATTTCAATTTAAGAACCATTTTATTCAAAGTTACTATCTGTACTATTGTTATGCCCATTAGAAAATTTGAAAGCATATAAGTAATGTAAGTATGAAAGCTGTTGAACTATATCCACAGGAAAGAAAGGAAAAATGTGTTTTTATGAAATGCTTTTAAAGGGTGTCAATATGTATGTTAATGTGTTAAAGATAAAAAAATCAGGAAATTCTCATGCACCTACCTAACTTGACAGGACGCAACATCTAACAAACTGTAAGTTAGTCTATCAATTATAAGTGATAATATTTAGTAAAAATTTCAAATTGAATTCCGCTATAAAATAAAAGCGTCCATTCAATTGTCTTCGAATGGGCATTTTTATTTCAAGAGGATAGAGATTATATCTGAGAGCAAAATTATTTCAAAATAAATATATATTCTGTGCATGATTTACAAACATATATCTAAAATTTATCATAAAACTTTCATCGCTTATATTTTTATCGGTTTCTTAGAAGCCACTAACAATATACAAAAGCTGAGAAAATGAATGCCTTCGTGGTTCAGAGACGGATGTTCCACTTCGTATTGCACCAGTGATAAGTAACATACGACAAAAATAATTTTGATCCGTCAGTTCTGTATATGAAATTTAAGGGCGATATAAACTTTAAATGAATGGAATGATTTGTATTGTATACTTTACGAGAAATATGATTTTAGAAAAATATATTCTGAATGGGCTATTCACAATAAATAATACAAAGTTTTGTTGTTAACTATGGAAATAAAGAGAATTTATCGTGGTGCTTGTTATAACAAGACTTCATTATAAGTAAAACCTGATAATTAAAGCGTATAATATTATGAGCTACCAAAAAATGTAGAAAATTTAAATTACATTTATTAGTATTCTTAGTATGAAATAAAGTTGTTCGATAATCTTTAACCGAACTTGAAAACAAATGCACTAAATTTCGTTGTGAGGACGATAATGATGGTATACGATAGCTCATACAAGAAACAAATTCCAATAATGACACATACACAGATAATAATAATAGTAATGGACTGTAAATAAAACTCCTTTATTTTGGCAGCCATCAATCTCGAAGATGGACTGACCACACAATACTCTCTCTGGTGTTACACTTATTGAACTCATTTGTTTATGCAGCCATCGCACTCATGGATGGACTGCCACACGCAACCTTTCTCGTTGGTTACAGAAGTTCAACTCTTTTAATTATGCAGCCATCGCGCTCGAGGATCGACTGCCACACAACCATTCTCTTTGGTCGCTGAGTTTCAACTCATTTTACTTACATTCCTTCTTTCTCTCCCTGGCCCTCACCCCCTGCCAGACACCCCCACAAACAGGATGTTTTTTTGGACATAGGGCGTTGACCTCCCCTAAGCAGGGGAACCTGGGTTTCGACGTAACAGATGGTGAAGCAATCATTTGTGAATAGCTCAACATTCTGGTAAAAATTGAAAAAATGCGAATTATAACTATAAGTTAATAAAAATACAATACCTAATACGAAATATATTATATACTGATAAATAATACTAAATGTATCATACATATTTAAACGTATCATACATGGAAATGCATCATATGTATCTAAATGTATCAATATGTAGCTAATTTTATAAATAGTATTTTATGCAGTAAATTTATAATAGAAGAATGTAAATTAATGCAAATACTACGCATTTAAAGTTATAAAAAAATACTTTAAGCTAAACTGACTTGATAGATATACGAGTTCAATAAAAGTTGGGGTTGGTTCAGTAGGCAACTTTCAGGAGTTCCATAGAGACATGATTAGACACGAAAATTCAATGGGTTTAGCTTATAGAACGCTAAATTATCAGTTGAAATAATTTTCGGGTTCAATTCCTTCAAACTCGAAATACAACCTTTTGTTTTCAAAATTTCAGCTATCTCATTTTAAGCTTTTTGCATTTATGAATCTTTTATAAAATTTTTTCAACATGACCTTCCAGAGAGAGTTTTCGTCTTTGATGGTAAAAATATTAACTACATGTTCTTTTGATATTTCTAACAATTTCAGCTATCTGTTCAAATACATTTTTTTTAACTTGTTTTAATGTACTTTTTTTGGAACACGATTTTTATGAATTTTAGTTTTTTTTTTTTTGAAATTTCGAGATATCTACCAATAGATGGCGCCTAAACTTTAAAAAACGTGGTCTTATTTATAAAGGTTTCGTCTTTGATGCTATGGTATATGACCTTTTTTACATTTAGTAATGCACTGTTTTATCGTTGAATATGATGGAGAAGAGTCTTTTAGTGTTCAGTCCATTTCTCCTATGATTTCAAGTGGCGTCATACCTTTCAAATGGACGTATTTTATAACGAAACGTTTTTCCAATTATTTTATTTCCTTGAAAGTGCCTTTATAACTCTGAAATTTTATATATGAGCTAGTTAAATATTAACGTAACAGACTGCCTGTGAGATATTAAATTCCAGTTCCACCTCTAGGTCAGGCTGAAAACCAATCAGACCGCCCTTGTAGTATATAAAAGTACGGAAAAAAATCGGTATAAAAAAATCCGACTCAGGAGTCAGAACTTTTTTTGGCTGACTCTCCACTTCTGTCTAAAAGGTACATCCTAAGAAAACCTAGAACTACAACGTCACAAATAACAGTTATTTGCAGCTAATTTCAAGGAGGTGCAAAAATACTCCATCACCAATCCAAATTGTAACAGCTACTGGAAGACAGATATATCACAAATACAACTGAATTATACTATAACTTATTACAATCATTCATATGATAAATTTAATATGAGGTTGGCGGAAATATAGTGTTTTTTTTTTTTCTCTTTTCAACTACAGGGACCCCTATAATTAAATTGCGGCATGATGGTCAACTGGCTAGCGCTCTAGCTATTGGTACCACAAACTTCAGGTTCAAATCTTGGCGATGACATGGATGTTTGTTAATAGTTTTGAATCCACTTTAAACTGTAGGTCTCGGTCTAATTAGCCTAAAGTGTGCAAAAAAATGACAGTACAACGACAAAACCAAAAACCTATAATTAAACTGGACAGATTTCTGGTTAAGAACTTATATTGCAATGTAACGTATAAAGTACTATATATTAAAAAGTTGTTAATACTTCCATAATGAGAAAATATATATTCATACTTTATAAATAATTTAAAACTGGATTTTTATATATCTCATAATAAAATATCAACCGTCTTAACATTTAGTTTTAAGTATAAAAGTAGGTTTACTAATAATATGAAATTATCAGACAAACTAATAATCTACGAAATTATTGCACCTACCGTATGGTATATTTCATTGCAATTCTATTTTTAATCTATAAAAATTTAATTAAGTATTTTATTAAACCATGAAATTTAAAGAGAATGCCTTTTTTTTTTTTTTTTTTTTGTTTATTTTTTAACACCAGTGGCAGTTATGGTTTAATATGTTTTGTTTGATATTGCAATGTTAAACAAACATTAACTAATATAATTAGAATGCAATAAGTTATAGTATAATTCAGTTATATTTGTGATCTGGATACGTTTTCCAATAACTGTTACGAAATGGATTGGTGATGGAGTATTTCTGCACCTTTTTGAAATTAATTGCAAAAAAACTGTTATTTGTGCTATTATAATTCTATAATATAATAAACTAAGATTATATAAAAATAATTATTAATTTCTTTAATTAATAATTCGATAAATTATTAATTTCTTTATTTTATTAACCTTATAAATTCATTAAACATTTGGATGGTTGTTAAGAAAGATTTATCTAAAAGTTAATTGAAGTAGCTGTTGAAAATGGGGATAATCTCCATAAGGACTATTTAAAAGCACTTCATGTCATGCTCGAAAATCTTCCAAAAACACTTGGAACAGAAAATCCGACAAATCTTCTTTTCCCACAGAAAATTTGGACGGCAATCAACTTCTTTCCGCGGAAGTTAAAAGAAAAGTGTATATCATTATTATTTTGCTTAAAAATAACGTACCTAAGCAGCAGCGTATTCTTTGTAGGGATCACTTGGCTTTGGACCAGCGGGCTCTGTATGCCACAAATAGCACCAACACAACCTCACCCACGTCCGAGTTTCACCAAGGAAAATGGATAACGTTTCAGCGCTACTACCCCTTATTGAACAATGAAACTTCTCAAGATGGGTGAAAACGCCACATAAAAGACCTTTCTGTTATGCAACGTTGGTGATCAGTGGGTAGTTGAAAACCATTGATTGGCCATGGTTTTTTTATCCTTTTAAAGCGTGTAGGTTATTTATATAGCACTAATCTAATGTGCTTGATTCGATAACTCAATTCACGAAATGTTTGTCACTTATGAAAATTTTATGCATAATCAAGGATTTGATTTCTTGCAAAAATATAATTTTATGATGAATTTTATACTCTAAGCATAAAAAAATTGTTACTCGTGCAATACCTTTCACCACGTTTTCATGCATTGCCTAAATGTTTTAAGCATTGCGTAATAATTTGATGAATTGTGCAACATTTATTTTATCAATTTTTTTTATTATTATTAAGAATGCATGTTCAATTCTGACATGGTTATTCTGTTCGTTGTTCTTTTTACGATTTGTAAGCAGTGGAATTTTTAAGGTGTAAGCTACAGAAGACATTAAGAGGAAGTAAGGAAAAGTTTAGTCCTAGTTTGTCAAAAGCAGCATAAATTCATAATATGTTCTGATAATGTATATAAAAGTTCTTTTTTAATGAAGTTTTTAAAGATACTGAATTATTTCAAAGACAATTTAGTCAGGTTTCTAAAATAGCACGGAAAATTTCTAAGAAAACATTAAAAAATTTAATAAATCATCAGAGAAGTAACATAGATCTTTGATAGAATAATCAAATAACATTATAAAACAATCAAATATGATAGAATAATCAAGTAATATGATAGAATAATAGAGTAATAGGATAGAATAATCAAGTAATATGATACAATAATCAAATTCACTGACTACCAGAAACACTTGGATGAATTCAACCATTTCCAGGAATCCTTCATCATTGCTGTTATTTGGATTTTCAGTAGTGGTGAATTAATTATTTTCAGCAGGACAAAAGGTGCTTTAAATTATTATATACTTTAAAAATAAATTGTTATGTTTTGATAAATATTTTATAAATCTAAAAATATAAAGTTTGAAAATTATGCTTTCACAATAACAGGATAATTTTGGTAATGTTCAGACTAATACAGTAACTCAGTATATTTCTCAGTAAAATTCGCTGATTTGGTGATGACTTCATTCAATAAACAGAATTTTTTTAATAAAATTATGAACATGGTATTAAACATTTTATCTGATAAACGTTAAATCTTTCGTGATTTGATAAAGGACACTATTTTGAGAATATGATATTTGAAACGATAAGATAAATTTCAAATCGTCTAGGACAAAAATTTATGTAAAAATAAAAAATATTCTTTCAAATACGAAGAAGTTAATCACACTTCGATTACTGTTTTTTAATTCAATGAGCAATTTACTTTATTAAATGGCCGACGAAAGATTTATATAAAAATATATTATGACATTTTATTCCCTGAAAAGCATGCGATAATTTAAAAATTAATTACGAACACTTCAAAATGATAAAAACGAAGACTTCAAAGCGAAGAACATATTCAAAATGATAAGGCCCAAATAATTATCATTGAAAAAATATTTTGATTTGAAATACATGGCTAGACAACAAATGTGATTTGGATTTCTTAAAGCAATTATTTTTTTAAATGCCTTTTTTGCCCTTTAAATTCGAAGATGTATTTGTAATATCAATAAGAAACTATTTATAAAATAATCGGAGACACATGAATGTGATTTTTAAAGGAATAATGAGATTTGTTTATTGTAAAGTGTCTGATTTATTTCTACTTTTTAATTAGTTACAAATTGGCAGTAAATGCACTCCTAGATATTGGTTTCTCGTATAAATAACGTTAACAAATTATACATTTTTAAGAACTATATATTCTAGATACTCCTAAAAATAATAACTTAAATAAAAGTATAAATTCTTATATATATATATAATCTTCATTTTAATGATATATTAAATATTCTTAATAGCTCTTTTCAAAATATTTTAAAAAGTCAATTATGAATACGATTCAGTAATTTTATATAAAAGAGGAAAAAGGTTGGAGCTAAAATTAAAAGCTAAAATTATTATTTTGAAAATTATGGCAAAATCATAGAATAGATTTTCTCTGAGATTTAAAAATTCTTTATTTTTTTTCAAAATATTTTGGCGCCAAGTATGAATGGAGGGTTGCGTTTTATTGACGTAAAAATTGCAAACAGTACAAAAAAGAAACCCGATTTAACCACATTTGGTGACTTATTGCTCAGTTGGAAAGAAATGCGAGCAAAAGAAATAAGCCAAATCCTATTCTGCGATTTGGCCAAAACTGTATCTAATGACTAGTTTTTTATAAAATTTTCGCATTTTACATAATCTATTATTCATTAATAAAACAAATATTTAAACATTAAAAATTTCACTAAAAATAAATATTTTAATCCTAACCTAATTGTTTAAATTTAAACTTAATTCTCTCTTTTGTTTAATAGTTACAAAATTAATAATATTTTAAATAATCACTATTTAGCATATTTTTACATAGATTTCATAATGAAACTGTTACTTTACATGCAATATTAATATTTCTCAGTTTTGATATGAAGAATTTCAAAAAAAAAAAAAAAATTGTTACATAAAATGTTTATCCCGCAAACACTTTTTAAAAATATTTTCAAACACATTAGGCTCCTGCAAATAATATTTTTTGATTTTACACAAAATTTAAGAGTATAAACAACGACTCAAAGAATATTAATAGGTCAGAAAAAGAAATATGATCACTGCAAAAATATTTTTGTTCCAGAAAAGAAAACTATAATCATTCCCTGTCAAACTCTTAATTTAAAGTTGACGCATAAAAACAAAAGCACAAACAAAACGAAAATTTGGAAGACAATTGTGGAACGAAAGTTTCTAAATAGTTCTTGGCAAGAGTTACGCTGGTTAAACAAACAATCGTTACATAGATTTCATGATGAAACTGTCGCTTTACATGCAACTTCAGTCTGGAAGAGATTACAGTTGTCAACTGTGTAAGCCTTGATTTATTGACAGATTTATATCGTATCACCTTGTTTTTATTTAGACAAAGGGTTTACGAATCCTAAATCTAGTTTAAGACCATCTGTGCTAGAGGTTAATAATTTCATTAACAGTTTATAAATAAAACTTCTATTTCGATGAATTTCTCAAATTGTTATACGTAAAAATAAGTACCTTTTTGCTTTTCCATTCCAATTGTATTAATAAGAAGAAAAATTCTCGATCACTTGGTGTTAGTTTGTAATTTAAAAGAATTGTAATTCATTATTAGTATTCCAAATCAAAGATTATTGTGCTAAATTTCCAATGTAATTCAAATTAAATAACAATGAACTTTTTTTATAATGGTTTAATGCCAATAATAGATAATACTTAATAAACTTTTAATTAGAAATATTTAATAATGGATTGAAGTGAATAATGTAAAAACTTTAATTACGTATTGGTGAGAAAATAGAAAACCTTTAATAATGTATTAAAGACAATAATGGAAAATTTAAATGGATTATTTTCAATAATTCATATTCTTTACCTTTGGTTTAACATTAATAATAAAAAATACATTATTAAATATTTCCCATTGACATTATTGTATTATTTATTTATTATTGATGTTAAATAGGTGGTAAAGATTATGAATTACTGAAAGTAATCCATTTAAATTTTCCATTATTTTCTGTAATTCATTATTAAAGGTTTTCTGTTTTTCTCACCAATTCGTAGTTAAAGTTTTTACATTATTGATTCAAACAATTATTAAATATTTCTAATTAAAAAATCTGATGTCAATAATGGAGAATATTTAATAGACTTTTAATTACAATATTTAATAATGGATTGAAATCAATAATCTAAAAGCTTTAATAACGAAAAATCTTTAATAGTGAATTAAAGACAATAATAGAAAATTTTAATGGATTATTTTCAATAATACATATTCTTTAATACTGGTTTAGCATCAATAATAAAAAAATAATGCATGTCAATAATGGGAAAAATCTTTAATAATAGTTTATAAAATCTACTATAACTTATACAAAATAATAATGTACATTTTTATTTACTATTTTAATAACAATAATAATATATTATAATCTCAACAACTGCGCACTAGGTAAATTAAATTTCCTGGTGAAACTCAACATAAATGTCATTTATGTAATAATATTAAATGATGCTGTCTTTAATTTGTTTATTAAACTAATATTGGTGATGATGATCGTAAAACATTTTTGCACCTGCTAAATTCAGTTAAATAATATTTTTTGAAAGCAGCTGAAAATAAATATTTCACCTATCAATACTTATAATTATATCCCGGAACTTTCGTCGACTTTGGTTTTTAACCTTTTGTTTCTCTATAGTGCTTACATTAAGTTAACAAAGGTCGAAAGTTTTAGGAGAACTATAAATCAATTCTCAATATTAATTGCGAAAATAGAAATTACGTAATGATTTTTCAGACGCCTTTGTTGGATCCTTTGTGCCTTTTTATAGGAAATGTGCTTTTTCTCTTTTTAAATTACATAATTGCGAAGTTATTTAAATCAAATGGATTTATCTATTTAGTTTTAACTAATAATATTAGTGTTATTTTAAAATTACTAATTTAATTGAATTAATTTCATTACTTAAGATTACTTGTTTTCATGCTGATATTAATTTATGTATTCATAGGAAAATATATAGTCTTTAAATATTATAAAAATGTGTATAAATTATTTTACAGTTAATGCTTATATAAATTGTATACTTTATAATAAAATAATAATTTGAAATAATTCTTAAATTGGCAATAATAATTCTCAATTTGCCTTGTTGTATTGGCAAATTCAACATACAAATTCAAATACAATTCAACAAATAACGCTATTACTTCTTAACTAAACAAAATATTTACAAACAGAAGAAATAGTTTTTTATAAGAAGTGAGTAGATATAATTATTAGTTAAATTTTATATAATTGAGATATTATTTTTTTGTTATAGAACTACCAAAATAAATCTATTTTCTAAAAACAATTCAAAATAAAATGTAGAGCTTTGAACAAAATTTTATGAGCTAAATATTTTTTTCTAACACCAATCTTTAGCAAAAAACATCTTCAAAATCCTTTCTACAGGATAAAAATACCTTCTTTTATTTGGGTTTTGAAAGACTGATGGTTAATGCGCAGTTCTAATAACAGTTTACAAATTCTTAAGTAAAATAAAAAGATAAAAATTGCACAAAATTATTTTTCGCTTTTCTGATCTTTAAAGAAGTTTTCAAGAACAATCGTTATTCAACTAATTGGGCGAAAAAAACTTTACCTAGAATGATTTAAATTCATATCTGTATATTAACCGAGATCTACTACTGTTCCCAAAATATAAAACCAATTTTCAATTTAAAATTCACGGACTTATGGAATTTCAATTTTTTTTTCTTTTTTAAGTTGCTGGCACTGTCTTTGACATGTGTGTGAAATTTGACGTCAAAATATACATTAGTGTTTGAGTTACGCTTGGCTTTGTGAGACACTAAAACTGATTCCGGCGATTTTTGAAAATGTCTTAATTAATTGAGCAAAGAACTTGCATTCAATTTTGTTTGCGGAAACGTATAGAATGGTGCAAATGGCATTCGGTGAGCATTTCTATATCGGAAAGAAATGTTTAGAAGTGGTAAAAACAGTTCAAAGAAGGCAGAGAGCACGTTGAAGACGAAGAGCCCTCTGGTCGACCACCAACCTCAACCGACGAATATCACGCCCAAATAGTTAAAGTTTTGGTGCTTGCAAACAGCCGATTTACTATTAGAGACCTTGATGATGATGTTGGAATTTCAAAATTCCATTTTAAAAGATGTTTTGGGCCTCAAATGCGTCAATCTCGATTGGTACCGAAAACACTGAATGCTCCAGCTCACACTGCATTGATTCTTCGTGACTTTTTCGCCAAAAATGAAACAAATATCGTTCCAAAACTACCATATTCACACCGTGTGACCTCTGGCTATTCCCTAAACTCAAAAGACAACTCCGGGGACACCGATTTGAAAAGATTCAACTTGAATCACCGCGCGCGTTGAAGGCCATCCCTGCCAATGACTTTTTAGCATGCATTGAGGATTGGAATAAACGTTGCCATAAGTGCATTGTGCCGGAGAGGATTACTTTGAAGGCAATGAAATAAATTTGTAAGAATAAATAAAGAGTTTTTGAAAAAAAATAATTGATCTTACTTTTTGGGCACAGTAGTTTTATTAAAATTCATATCTGAGTATTACCCAAGATCTATATATTACTTGGATTGGTGCCCATGAAACCTCGTATGAAATTAACCTTTGATCTTTATTTATTTTAAACTTAGAAACCAACCAAGGTTTGGAAAAAGACGCACTACGATGTGCTTTGCTAGCATAAAAATGCACCTGCCACTTCACGTCGGCACTGGCTTATCATTACTCAAGGATACTTCTCAAACTTCTCGCGAATTAAAAAAAAAATCTATATTTTCTCTTGCAAAGTTCTCGACTGTGTTTTAGACCTTCCATCAAAACTGGAGTAATTGAGATTAAAAGGTAAAGCCGCAACAGACACGTGCGCCTATGACAAATATACCATCCCATTAGTCGAGCTATTCTTAAATCACAACCACGCCATGTTCTTGTAACAAAAGAGACAAAGAAGAAAGAAAAAAAACCACAACTCTCTCTCTCTTTAGTCCAATTATTTTCTCTGTTTAGTAAGCCATTTACTTCTGGACTGCTCTGGTTCTTTGATGATCCAAAACAGGGATTCAAGACGTAAACAGAGACTCTTGTTGGCATCGACTGAACAGGATCGTAACATGTCACTTTATGCTCCAGTTGCACCAAAATGTGGTTCTCGACCTTTTGATTTTGACTTACTTTCTGCTTTTGATATCTGGTTTATGAGGAGAAAGGGCGGGGGATGTTCATTTTGCTGAGATGACAGCTGGAAAAACTGGTACAGTTTTTGACATGCGAGCTAGTACAAAAATATAATTTTCAACCCATGGACAAGATGTAAAATCGGCAAATTATAGAAAAAAAAAAAGGTTAAGCTCTTATCAGACCTAGAATTTAGAGTTTAGTAGAAAAGTTTCGACCTGTTTTGAAAAAAAAATATTTTTAGAAATGCACAGAAACAGACACATATGCACACATCTTTTTTCTCTGTATGATTAGCTTTCTATTTTTGATATTCAATTTTTCTTGCTATTTGAGAAAGTCGACTGTATTGTAGGTATGTATTGTAGTATGGAATACTAGGTACCAGAGTTATGAATGTTTTGTAACACAGACTCCGTTTGCAGAACTAACTTATTACAACATAATGAATAAACCGGATTTAAAAGATTTGAACAAGATAGGTTGAAAACGTCTAATTTCTTTTTCGCATGTGACAATACGTTTGAAAATTCGAATGCACGCTTCGAAACACAGGAAACAATGAGAAACTTCGTACAATGAAAAACTGAGATCTCTTTAAAATGTTATGTAGTAAATCTTAAAGATAACATTTTAAAGAATCAATGTCGTCACTCACTACTTTAGAGAAACAAGTTGTTGATTGTATGCTGTTATTGTGACAAGTTGGTATAAAACTTTTCGTATGGATGGAAAAGCTGGCTGGTGAGACTTCTTCGAATTTTCTCCCATATGATATACAAATACGGGAAAGTTATACTTAGAAATTCTCCCAGAACGCAACGAAAAATGTGTTTGTGATAAATTTTTGTTTTAGTTAAAAGATTTTGTTTTCTTAACTATTAGTTCATTCACACATGGCAGTTATATAGTATCTTCATATTATTTATTTACTAGCAAATATAAATAAGCTTTACTCTGTTTTGGGTATAGATAATACATTAAATTTCTGTACATTTTAACAAAAAAAAATTAATTGAAAATGAGAATTAAATTAGCAAAACATTATAAGATTTTGATAGATTTCTAATGAGAAACAGACATCTTAAAAATCGCTTTCTCGCAATTTTTCAATATTTATTGAAATAATTATTTATGTATAAGTTCTTCTGCAATTTTACTTTGTCTTTCCTGTTTCAATTTTGTAAAAATTTATTTCGTATTTTCATTAATTTCCTTTTTTAATGCACAATACTTTAGAGCATTTAAGTTTTAAAACATACTCACAAAAAAAAATACATCAATTTTTCTTATCAGTTTAGCCATTAGTATTTTTATAAAAATAAAGAGAAACAATACACTGATTTACCGTTCACTCGACTAATGTATTATAACAACTTTTTTTTATTGTAATAATATGCTAAATATACAGTTTATATTTATTTAAAAACAACTTTAATATTGGTTCCGTAAATTTGGCTATGCATAGGATAAAAAAGATTTTGGCTGCTATGAAAAACATATCTCTTAGATGTTGCAGATTTAAATCTACGCTAAATGCGCACACACACTAATATTGTATTTTATATATAGTTATTCTTAGTCATATCATAAATTTACAATTTCATAAAGTTTTTAATTGATTGTTTTTCAAACTTAATTTGCTATTTTTATCTTTTTAAGTTAAGTACTGTAAGGCATATACTATGATAAAAATTGCTGAGATAAGCTCAAAAAACACTAAAAATATTTAGCCTCAAAAGGAAATTTAAAGCTTTTCATATAATTTATTTGGAAGTGTTTCGAAACATAGGGCAGTGGTTCTCAATTGCAGTGGTTTATTGTTCAATATTGAAAAGAAAAGCTTCAGAATACATGTGAATTAATTAACCAAAGTCTAAATGTTTCAACACAGATTCCGAGAGGCTAATAATAATAATAATAATATTGTTAGCATAAAAAGGATAATGTTTTCACAGTATTGATTACAATTCTTTTTACACGACAAAGAATTTTATTTTAAGAAATTTTGTCCTTCGTATAAATTTGAGGATTTTTTTCACTGATTGAATTAATTAAATTATTTTATTTTGGTATAATACTATGCTTTGCTCATTCTGTGAGTTTTTTTATCATATAATAAATAAATGATAAGGCTGGATCTGCTAGGATAAATAATTAAATAAATTTTTAAGATATTTTAATTCTATTAGAAAAGAATGCATCTTATAATTTTAAAATTCTATATTACAATATCTTGACACATTATTATACTAAATTCATTTTATTACCTTCAGATTAGCTAACAACAGACATTTGAAACATTTATTAAAACATTTGAAAAAATCAATATTGTATTTAATTTTTGCACCAAATAGCTTTGCCTGTGAATGAATAGCTATTACTTAATGTTGTCTCTTAAGCCATATATAAAAAGATTCTATGTCCGATGCCTCAACGGCAAATTGTACATACATTATCTAATCTGATTTTCTTGAAAAAAAAGTCTGTTAATTTTTCCTTTTTAAATTGATTTGAAAATGTCTATATCTTAAATGTAGACGTTTACAAGTAAATTTTGTAGATGTGTGTTCTACATTCTAAAGATTGTAAGTACAATTTAGTTTTAAAATGATTCTTTATTTTTTTATAGTAATTTCTTATAAATTAACTTATGCCAATTTTATCTTTGCCATGAGGAATATTTCCTACAAAAAAAAAAAAAAAAAAAAAAAAAGAATTTTTTCACATTGTACGTTAAAACTTTAAAGCCACTACAAAATTAAATACGCTACAATAATTACACATTTTGAATGACAATTGTTCTGTGATTTTAGTTAATCAATATTGTATTTAAAAGGAGATATTTAATGTACAGTGCAAACATATATGCAATTTCGATTAATGTGCAAACATACATGTTTATTCGAATAATGCGCAAACATACATGTTTATTCTCATGACATGTATGTTTGCATTGTTATGATAATGTTACGAAATATAGAATGATATTCGAAAAAACATGGCTTTTTTTTAATAATGTGCAAACAAACATATTTTTCCGAATAATGTGCAAACATTAATACAAACAACATCAAAATTCTGTTTTAACAAAAATCTGTTTACTTACGAAACACCAAGAATATTGCTTTGTTTTATTTAAAAACATTACTTTATTGTGCACTTATACGATTTGATGTTTTTGATTCCTACATCATTTAAAACTTTTTTTAAAAAAACTTTCACATTCTATTTGTAAATTAAATAGTTATTCCACAATCACGCAGCTATTTTCTATTTAAAATCAATCTTCATTTTTTTAATTACTTTGAAAATACCAAGAAAAAAAAGGGTTTGGTTCAAAATAAATGAATTATTTATTGCTTTAACTATTTAGAAATGTTTTAGATCATTTTAAAAGAACATGAAAAAAACCACTTTGTTTTAAAATGGCACACCAAATAGAAATTACTAATAAAAACAAACCTTATTTTATATTTTAAAATATTACCTTGTAAAAAATATCGAATGCAAATAATACACATCAATTCAGAACAGTAACTGTAATTTTTAATTACTATTTTTGACAAAATTGTGCTTTTTATAAAAAAAGTTTTAATTATATTGAATTATCAAAAAAGGTATTATCAAATATTTCTTAATTAAAAAATCAAATTATTTCAAAGACAACAATGAATTTATTTAAAATGAAAGTATTATTTTAGTAAACTTGTTGCAATTTAATTGAAAAATAAATGCCAATAACTATTTCGGTAGTTTCCATAATAATTTATTGTTAAATACATACTAGCAATTGCTTAAATCACACTAAATATTTCCTTCAATATCAACTGCAAAATAGGATTGTTTAAAAAATTATGTACGAATTAGATTTCATTTTGTAAAGAAACATTATTAAAAAATGAAAATTAAATTATAACTGTATAAAAATAGGAAATTGAATTTGGAGGTATCAATATCAAATATCAACTTCAAAATAGGATTGTTTAAAAAATTATGTGCAAATTAGATTTTATTTTTTAAATAAACATTATTGAAAAATTAAATTATAACTTTATAGAAATTGTATTTGGAGGTATTAAGAGTGGTGAGTTTTATTGAAAATAAATGTTCGATCTTTATCTAACATTAAATAATGAAGAACAGACATGCAAGATAGTAGTAGAAATACAACTAACTTTTATGTGGTAATAACTTCACTGAAATAATAATTATTTGACCGACTTCTTTTTTTCAATTCCTACTATTAGTTCACACTGTCCCTATATATATCGTGTTCAAATTTTCAATCGTTAATAAAATACTTTCTATTTATCCACTCAAGTTCAAATAAATTTTTTTTTGAACTTGTAGTGGATGACACTTGATATTAATACAGTTTTTTCAAATATTAATTCATTCATTAAATTTAATTAATTTTAGTTTTATATGGGAGAAAAAAAATTTCTCTTATATAAGATATTTAGCAGGATATAAATTTAGGAATAAATACAGTGGCGAAGCGTGTAGATCGCTGGAAAAAAAATTATTTTTCAGATCCATTTTTTAATTTTGGGTTCTAGTCCGAGTCAAGGAGGGAACAACATGGAAAATGACACATGGGAATAAATTAGTGAGAGAAATGAAAAGTGTGTACATGAGAGAGAGAATTTTTTTTAACTTAAAAAAAAATGAATGAAAATTATTTATAAAAGCAATATTTTTTCTGCAATATAGTGAAAAAAAGTAGGAATTGACTTAAATTTTTTTTTTTATATTACTTGTTTAGCGATTTAAATCTATATTTCCCACTAGCGCAGCACGGTTGGGTATATGAGTTACATGGAGACGGCAAAACACATGGTAGAGAGACAGAGAGAGCACTTACCTCTCGGAAGGCTGCACGTGCGGTTATGTCAGAGATGAAAACTCGATTCCGACTAAAAGTTACCACAAGGAGGCCCTTTCTTTTAGAGAAAAGAAGTTGATCTCTTCACCCACACCTGGGCTAAAATAAGAGCAATTGCCGGGATTTGCTGCTCGAGCTATTTTTAAACCCCCTTCTCTCTCTCTCTCAGCCTCTCCCTCCACACCCAAGTCTTTAGATTCAAGAAACTTCACATCAGTTTCATTTTAATAAAAGTTAAACGAATTTAAATTCAAGTGACAAAAGTTTTCTAATGCATTTAGTTATTCAAAAAGAATGGTGCATGATTTCCATGCACCTCACTCTTTGGTGCAATAGCAACATTACTTGCTAAATAATTTGGATAGTAATTGCGATGTTTGATTTCCTTTGCACATCACACGCAAGTATCTGTACTTTTGATTTACGAATCTTCCCATGAGTTTTTTTAATAAAAATTGAATT
The DNA here is from genome assembly GCA_021605075.1 of Caerostris darwini. Taxonomy (NCBI): domain Eukaryota; kingdom Metazoa; phylum Arthropoda; class Arachnida; order Araneae; family Araneidae; genus Caerostris; species Caerostris darwini. The sequence goes on from BPLQ01010382.1 coordinate 26,991, forward strand.
AATTTAAATTCATATGGAAAAGTATTCTAATGCTGCTTGGTTTCATTTGCAACCCAAATACAGACATCTAAACTTTCGATTTACGAATCCTCACATCGGTGTTTTTAAGTAAAAATTGAATTAATTTAAATTTTAACAAAAGTATTCTGATGCTCCGAAAAGTATTCTAATGTCGCTTAGCTACATTTGCACCCCAAACACAGACAATCTAGACTTTCGATTTAAGAATACTCGCATCAGGTTTTAGTAAAAATTGAATTAATTTAAATTCAAATGGGAAAAGTATTCTAACGCTGTTTAGTTTTATTTGTAACCCAAACCCAGACATTTAGACTTTCGATTTACGAATACTGACATCTGTTTTATTAAAGTAAAAATTAAATTAATTTAACTTTAAAAAAAATTATGATGCTACAAAAAGTATTCTAATGTTATTCAGCTTCATTTGCACATCAAATACAAACAATCTAGACTTTCGATTTACGAATCCTTGCATTATTTTTTAAAATAAAAATTGAATTATTTTAAATTCAAAGGAGAAGCGTATTCTAATGTTTCTTAGCTTCGCTTGCACCTCAGACATCTAAACTATCGATTTAGAAATTTTTTCCATCAGTTTTTTTTTAGTAAAAATGGAATTAATTTAAATTCAAATGCAAAAATTGCTTTTAATGCTGCTTAGTTTCATTTGAAATCCAGAAACTTTAATTAATTTAAATTCAAATGGAAAAGTTGCTTTTAATGTTGCTTAGATTCGTTTGAAATCTAAACCTTTTAGTAAAAAATGGAATTAATTTAAATTCAAACATCTACACTCGATTTAGAAAGCCTCATATCAGTTTTTTTAACAAAAATTTAATTAATTTAAATTCAAATGGAAAAGTTGCTTTTAATGTTGCTTAGATTCGTTTGAACCTCAGACATCTAAACTTTTGATTTAGGAATTTTCACGTCACTTTTTTAGTATAAATGGAATTAATTTTAATTCAAATGGGAAAAGTAATCTAATGTTTCTTAGATCTAATGTTTCTTAGATCTAATGTTTCTTCTCTTGTTTGACACAAACATAGACATCCAGACTTTCGATTTAGGAATCCTCACATCAATTTTTTTCTTTTTGTTAAAATTGGAAGTTTACTAAGACTTATTTTAATTTTGTACGTGCTGCATTGTTGTAATGTAACGAGATCTAATTTAAAAAATGAATAAATAAATAAACAATTAAAAAAATTAATACTAAAATAATAAAAATTTTATTTGAAAATGAGCATTCAAAACTGATTTTATAAGTGAATATCTTCAATTTTACAAATTTGTTTCAGAAATTTTTAAATAATTTTTTTTAGAGAAAGCTTGTATTTAATTTCCATCGTGTTTTATCTTTTTCTTTCATGCAAACTAAAACATCACTTGATTACAAAGAAAAAAAACTAACATAGAGAAAGACTAACATTTTATTCTTATTTTTTTAAATAAGAATATTAGAATTAGATATTTATTCTCATTTATAAAAATAAGAATATTAGAATTAAATATTTATTCTTATTTATAAAAATAAGAATATTAAGAATAAATATAAGAATTTTAATAAACTTAAGGGATGTGTAAAGTATACACATTCAATTTTTTAATCCAATTAATATGATGATATATTCAAATATTAAATGCTATGTGAAGTATACATGTACAAGAAAATTCAATTCAGAGAAGGAAAAAATAATTATTTCAAATTTTTTGTAGTAAAATGAACTCAACAAAATCCTTATAACAGAATATTACTTATTTTAAAAGCATTCAGTGACAAAAATCCTGAAATAATAAAAAATGGATTTAATTTTTTAAAAAAGGAAATGCATTTGCCTACAGTTTGTATATTTATGTTTAAAGTCAGTTGTTAGTAAAAATTAATGAATAATTAAGAATGCCTTTATCTAGATCAAAATATTTTTACAAAAATCAATAACTCTAATCGTTTTAGTAGTTGATTGCAATCTTTTTTTTCTTTATAAGAATTTTTTTAAATATTTAATAAATTTCCTTTAATTAAATATAACTAATTAATTGTGTTTAATTAATGCATGATAATTAACACAATGGAAATATTATGAAGGACTAAAAAATAACGTAGATTCTATTAAAAATACCAATTACTTTTAATATTTTTGAATTAAACTATGCATGTATTAAATAAATTATAACTTACTCTGATTCTTAAATACGTCTTTCAAACATGATCACTTGAACTTTTATTCGTGCAACTCACTGCTTTCAGAATCATGACAACTGTCAGCAAAAATTAGCATTGCTACATTTTTCAGAATTACTTTTTTTTTTACGATTCATTTCATTCTGTCTTTCACGACATTTAAACTTGGAAGGTCATTGAACTTTCGTAGAAAGCATTTAAGATAATTAACTGCCATGAACACCACTGGCCTTTTTGTGGTTTCTTTGACAACTCAAAAAGAAAAATCTATACACAAATGAAGGCTGGATTATCATTAACTGGCACTCTTTTCCCTTTAAAACCCAGAGAATGCGTGTAGAAATAAAATGAAAAGTTTAGCATTTAATTTAAATTTATTAATACATTTTATCCTGCATTTTCTATAAATGCGGAAAGAATTATAAAGAACTACAATCTGTTTATGTAGTATATATATATATATATATATAATAAATAGACAGCGTTTCAAAAAATTATGAAATTATTTTTCTATAAAAAATATAATCGCTTATTTTATGGATTTTATTTTATTTTCTTACAATCTCATAAAAATTATAAAATGTTTTTTTGAGTATTTATATGCAAAAACAATATCGAAAGCAGACATACTTGAGAATATTTTAGATGAATATTGCAAATTTGTTTTGGCCTCCTGTCATGTATATATATTAATTTTTCTATTTGAAGTTGTTACAAAAATGTTTAATATATTTTATTGGAAAGTTACACATCACTATAAAATTCTTTAAAACTTAAATAAATCCTCGTATACTGACTCCAATGATGAAAATTTTATTCTACAAAATAACTTTGGTTTGTAAATATTGCTGCTTTAGATAGTAAAAATAACTTAAAAAATTGGAACTTGTGACCAGTTAATTATGAACTTGGGCCACCAGATTGTAACTGGGTGCGGTTGGGTAGAGATACTTAAAACACACAGGTTGGAGAACTCGCAGCTTTATTTACACACTCACAAATACCACACACAAACAATTAGAAATAAATAATATTTAACACATTTAAAGACAGATATTTATAGATTCATGGAAGGACTCCACTTTTAAATCGAAAATCTGCTCTCAAAAATATCGTCTGTAGGCCACCTAATATGCAGGGTTAGGCTTCCTCTCGGAGTGAGAGACTGTAGTCTAACTAAAATAATTCTCAGTGAGAGCACATGGTCGCGCTGTACTTCTGTTGTACGTTGTCGGGTGAGAATCTCGAGGTATACTAACCATTTCTTCTAACAGCCGGGGGAAGGGGGGTAGCTCTTGCTAGTGTGTAGAAGGAAGCATGGCTACGAACTCCAAAACTTCCTAGAATGTCATGACAAAAATTTTATAAGCAGAACGTGATTCATATTATTAAAAATGTTTTGAATGTCCGAAATACTTTCGTTCTAAATTTACGATAAGATTGAATGGTTCTCCATGTGAACCAGAACCATGGTTCTCCATGTTCTCCATGAATGGTTCTCCATTATTTAGTATCAATGTTTTATTATTACTTTTGTTTTGCTGAAATGCTATGATACTAAATGTAAAAAAAGATTAAAAAATAAAATAAAAACATTTTCTTGGCTTTAAATAAATTCAGTTATGAACTGGTGGTATAAAATTAAAATTACTCCACTGGTGGTATAAAATTATGTGTTAGTAATAAATATATTAGTTGTGAGATGCGTCCCCCCCCTCCTTAGATAGAAAAGCTTAATCTATAAATTGCAAAATAATGGTTCGTAATTTGACAATCATTATGAGTGATATTTAAAAAATGGTCTCAAGTAATAAACATCACGAATTTCTGATACATCCATTTAAGCAAACCGTGCTAGGAAAATTGTATGTTTACAATTTGATATCATTAAAAAAATTAAAGAATTGGGTGAAAATAAGCTATATAAAAGCATCTAAATGTTTAAAATTTATTATATATATGTTCTCTGAATCTATTGGTTTAGGGAAATAGATTTATTCATGATTAATGAAGATAAAATATCACTTTTTGCTTTTAGTGAAGATTCATGACTCAATAATAAGATTGGCAAACGCACTTTAAAAGGAATTCTTAATTTTATTTTACTAACAAATCAACAATATTATACGAATAATGTCTCTTTGAAGGTATATCTATATCTCTGACTTTTTAACATAGTGGTGAAACATATTTGATGTCTATGAACATTACTCAAATATGTGGATTCTTCAAAATACTTCACATAATGCAATTGCAATATTGGTTATATTTAAATGTCTGTAACATGGTAAGCGTAACATATTTGTTGTCCATGGGCATTGCACAAGTATCTGCAGTAAAATAAAATTCAATACCAGACATCGCCAATCGAAGCACACAAAGAACAACAACAACATCAGTCGCATGAACTGGTAACGAGTGGAATGAATTATTGTAATTAACGGTTTTTTATCCTTCTAGAATATCTCGATAATATCATTTAACATCATTAAAAATATATTAAAAATTGCTTTATACGCTTCGCTGAATTATTACACTAACATACAATAAATTTCTGAGTTTAGGCTTCAATATTTTGTCCAAACATTCTCCTCTTATTTCATTAAATCCACTGTAGTAAAAAAAATTTACATTTCAAAAGAATCCATTTTATTTTTATTAACTTATAAAATATTTTAGCATTTTAAATGATGATGATTCAAATTAATTTAAGATATTTATCGATTTAGTAGTAGCTTATCATTTTAAAAATTTTGCTTAATTAGGTAATTAATAGAGTCCATTGTATTAATTAGTTAGAAATTTCAACAAAACTGTCACTCTAAAGTCTACAGGGTAGACTTTGTTTATATTTTTTGTCCAAGAAATGGCCAATTTTGAATGATAAATGCAATGCGTCTTATTTCCAAAAACTTTATTTTACTTCACGAGTTACAATATGCAGACAGAAAGTCAAAACAAATGAGCTTTCTCCAAGAATCTCGTTTTGGCGGCATGCCTAATGAATTTTTCTTCAAAGCGGTTTTTTTTCTTTTTAAATTTCTCATAGAATCTTGTCAGTTTACCCTTTTCAACGAGTATATTTAATCTCTTGATTAAAGAAGGATGTTTAAAATCAGATCTTGAAGATGGTTCACCTTTCTTCGTGGAATTAAAACCTCGTTATACTGTTTAAGATCAAATTTGAATAGTATTTTGACCTCTTCCAACGGAAGTTTGATTCATGACTAACTCTTTACATTTCCACAGAAATTGCGAATCTTGATATGGGACTTGTAGATTACAGGGAATTTAACAAGTGCAGAAAAACATTTGGTTGTAATTCTAAATTTAACTTCTTGCAAATGTGCCAGTTTTTAGTATTTGAAAATTGGACGTTTTTCTTTGAAAAAAGAAATTGGGATTTTTCGTTTAAATAATCCGTGAATTTTAATTTGGAAACTTTCAAGGATTTAAGAGAAAAAAGTTCTCTAATAAGATAGAATGATTAAGAAAATGTAATATAACGAATAAATAGCACATGAATAAAAATTTCAATTTCTAAAAATTTTAGGAAAGTAGAAGTTTGAAATAATTTGTGTGTGTGTGTTTTCCAACAGTATGTTCATTTTAGGAAAAGAAATACATTTGTTTTCTATAAACTGATAGTCTGGATTATGAAAAATTATTATTAACTAATAAGAGTGAAATAGTGAATAGAGTCTCGTCGCCTGTCCATGTATCGTAATGTAATAATAATCCAATAATGTAATGTAACACAATGCTAATGTAATAATAATCCAATAATGTAATGTAATAATAATCCAATAATGTAATGTAACACAATGGTAATGTAATAATAATCCAATAATGTAATGTAATAATAATCCAATAAGGTAATGCAATACAATGGTAATGTAATAATAATAGTGTAATAATAATCCAATAATGTAATGTAATACAATGGTCATAAATTGTTGAGCTTCAATAATATTTGGTTAATATTAGAAATATTGAATTAGTAATGGTGCAAATTTATCAATATTCTAATTTCCAATAAACATTACAATTTTATGATTCCTAAATAGCATGGCGATTTTAGATTAATTATCTAATGCAAATATGACTTAACCAACAGAATTATTTTAACTTGTCAGTAAATCTATGCATTATGTTCAGGTTTTCATTGATTTGTTCTATGCCAACTAAGAGTCCTAATACAATCAGAGTCGCCTCTCTTTTAGGAGAACTATACGGACAAAATTAATTAATCATATATTAATAAATTATTTTCTAACACCAAAAGAAAAGTCGGGGAGACAATGGGAGATGACTGAAATAATTTAGTGAAAAAATTCGCAAAGAGGTTGTTGCCAATTTTAGATTGCGGACTGGACACGATTGCCGGACCGAACATCTGGCCAAAATAAGGATTGTGAACTCTGATATATGTGTTTTATGTTAGACAGAGGAAATGAATATGTCCCATCTACTTGTTTGTTCGGAACTTGATTCCAACTTACAAAATACTGATTTGTGTGTCCTTTACTCGAGGGCCAGAGAAAGCATGTCCTGGTCGCACGGACTTTTATTAGGGTGCTTCTGGCTTTTTTAATTTTATCCTTGGAACATTTAATTTATTTTTAACTGTTTTTAATGCCTTTTGGCCGTTTTTGTTAAGAATGTCTGTAATATTGATTCGTTTCTATGTTCTTTTTGTTTCAATGGTAAACGGTCAAATTTGCATAGATTGAGTTCTAATAAAACCGTATGTAGCCAGAGGTTGATATTCGCAAAGGAAAAAAATTGCCAAAGAAACAAGCGAAACCCTAAAGGGCAGAAATCCACTGTTTTCATCAATTTAATTTATTTTAGAATTTCTCTGATTGCTTAGGATATATAAAACTGCAGCTTTCTGGTGCTTTTTGTAGTTCGCTTCAGCAAATATACATTTGCTTTAAAAAATATAATCGATAATTTGTTTGAAAGTATTTAGGATTTTAAAAAATTAAAACAGGTGATAAGATCCAACTTTAGTTTAATAATAGGCTAACAATTAAATATTAAAAAAAAAATATTGTATTCAATTTTTTCTATGTTACAAGAAGATCAGATCCTTTGCCAATAACATACTAGCCTGAATGCAAGATCCCTTTCTACGAATTGTTTTTTGACATTTGTACGATATTTATTGCCAGGAACTTGTTCCATTTAAAATATCTAAATAAAGAAATTAAATAATACATTAAAATATGCAAGTCTATTTGGGTCAGCAAATTTGGGAACAATCGTTTTTAGGCATAAATATTTTTAAAAAATACCATAAAAGAAAAACATTTGCCTAATAACCTGGTTATTACAAAAAGCAAATCAAAATCTAGTATGTTAAATATTAAATTAATGTGATATCCCGCATTAAATTTTTATTTGCTTTTTTATTAATCATTTGTTGATGTATATATATGTTCGATAAATATCTAGGGATTAATTTTTGCATCTGCGGCCCGCGGTCATAGTTACGCGGGCCATAGATAGCCTAAACAGACTTGTGAATCTCACGATCTTTCTTAGATAAACAATGACATAAAAGGGAAAAATTAGGTTTGACCTTCAGTTTTCAAAGTTTTTTATGTACTGCTACTTCTTTCGTAATTTTGCATTGTTAGTTCGTGTTATGCTGCTCGTGAATATTGTAACAGCTGCCGGAGACAAGAGTTGAGCTTCGTCCAAGAAAAAAGCGATAAGTTCTCGCTTCAAATTGGATTACCAAGAGCCGAAAAGAAAGTTAGCAACGTATTTCACGTAGAGGCAGAAAGGCTCATAAAATGGATTTGCAAATCTGATGTTAACTGAACTTTTGTTTTCTTTTGTTCAGATTTTTTTTCAATGCAAGTTTAGTAGCCTCTTGTTATAATGCATATGACACAACAACAACAACAAAAAATCGCAATACAACGAGCCACTTTTAAAAGTTCTTCCCTTAGAAAAACAAGCAAAAAATATTCCAAGTTCATTAATAATGACGGGTTACATATAGAGGGGCTATTCTAACATAAAATAAGTTAAATAAATATTGTTTAAGGTGAAATATTGTTATCATTTTTAGATGGGTTAAAATCTCTAGTTAGTTCATGTTAAATCGAATTTTTTTTTTCGATGGCTACCTTAATGTTCTGAGAATTTGTTTCATTTTTTTGTTGTAAGATGGATAAGAACGTTAACTGTAATGGAAGACGTTAATTATGATTTGTTACTATCATTATATCATGTTCAGTTGTAAGTCGTTACTAAAAAAATTATTTGTTGCATGTTTCAAATGTATAATAAATATCCTTTTATTTTAAGAGTTGCGTTTGAAACTTTTGTGGAAATCGTGTTAGAAAAATATTACAAATAAAAAAAAAAAGTTTGAGAAAAAAACATTTTTTTTTTCTTTTTTCATCGGTGTATGTTTTCTGTTGAAGAATTATTGTGTTCTGTTGGAGAACGAATGTTGGGAATTATTTTTCTGTCGTGAATTATTGTATTCTGTTGGAGAACGAATGTTGTGAATTATTGTTTTCTGTTGGAGAATTATTGGTGTCTGTTGGAGAATTATTATTACATGTAAAAAAAAACTAGTTTGGGAAAAAAAAAAAATTTTTTTTAACATTGGTGACAGTTTTCTCCATTTTATAGAATTATTTATGTTCCTTTATCATTAATTTTTTTATTGATTTTTTAATTATAATTAGTTCATACAAAGAAAATTAAATTATGTTGGAGAATTATTTATTACAAAATCTCTCGACTTTAAAAACAAAAACTTGTTTTTATTGTTGAGGTATTTTGTAATAAATAATTCTCTATCAGATGTTTTGTCGTATGCCTGTGCCAGAATCCAATAGGCGGACTAAAATAATTTCTAATATGAGTGATAAAAGTTTTGACAAAAATTAATTTAGTTCTGATAAAAGTGTATTCGGTATTAATGTACGCATTAACATAAAATACTAAGGGCAAAAATTCCTCAAAGATACAATGACAACAGTAGCACAAGATTATTTACATTTGCGAAAAATGTAGAGTCAAAGAGAACTGAATTTACAAAACTTTTTCATTAGTAATTTACCATTACTCTTTAAGGCCACATAAGCAGGCTCTACCAAGTTCATTGCTTATCTCGTTCATTGAATTGAATCTCATTCATTGAAACATGAATCAAATATTATTAAATCAATAAATAAATTATTTGCTTTCCCTTCAAATAACATTAATTCAGTGATTGAGAAAAGAATTACAAAAGCTATAAAAAGTGAAGTAATAAACTTGGTAAAGTCCAAATATGCTGTTATTAAGCGATAATGATAAATAAAGATTTCAAAGCATATTGACTCTACATTATTCGTAAATGTAGATAATCTTCTGACGCTACTCTCGAACATATTAAATGCAATTTGCAATGTTAATTTTGCATCTGTATACTCCACTTTTTTTTAATTAAAATAGAAAAAACATTTGCAATTTTTCGCAACAAATATCATTTATTAAAAACCTTATATTAATTTTTATTTATTATAATTTTTTTAATTGTTTAAACTCAAAATCATTTTATTTCTTTTCGTGTGAAGGTAAAAATTTATTTTAAAAAACAATTTTATTAAATCTCTAATTATGCACGACGAACATAAACAAATCAACTTATAATGCAGCTCTGATCTTTCGGAATTTGAATAACGACGGAGACAGGTAAAACGACAAATTCATGAAGTATGAAAGCATGAATCTTAATAACTGATACTAATATAAAAGGCACCAAGAATAGAAGGCTATAGGCTAGAGAACTTACTAATAATTCTTAATAATAAGAACTAATAATTATTGAATACATTTTTCTCATACTGAGCAAATAAATATCATATACTAACTTTCGAGTTCATTTTATCCAAATACCTAGTCAACTTTCTCATCGAAGTAGCAAGTTTTTCCCCTAATTCAACTTATTGCTAACTTGGCGATAGCAACTCTCGTACCTATTATATAATGCTGATGAGATAATGTTTCTAAGCCACCTCACTAGTATTAACGTATAAAAATTTATAATGTAGATGCATGTTCAATTAAATGCCAGTAGTGCAAAAAATAAAAAAATTTTGAAAAATAAAAATTAGAATTTTCTTAATATAAAAAGCAAAGCAAAAAAATTGGAGAAAGATGTTTACAAATTAAAAGTTTAAATTATTGATCAATAAAAAGGAAACTATTGCAACTTAAAAATAAAAAATTAAGAATTTCTTATAATTGGCATTTTTTTAAGTCTTATTTTGGTAGCGTTTTTTAGGTAAACACAATAGTGTTCATTGGGCTTATTTTTACAAATAAGAGTAAATCTACAGAATAATAATAAAACTACACAATGAATAAAATAAATTTAACAATTTATTTATTAGAAACTACCACAAATAAAGACATGTAGTAATTTACATATCTATAACAAGTTTCGCAATGATATGCTTGCTAAAGTTACATCATTCCTGGATATGTTTGACATCTAAGCCATGACGTCTATTGCTTGTCACAGTTTATGTCGTTTAAATACTGTCCCACTTTCGACTTCTGTGACATAAGCTGACATCGCTTACACCATCATAACCCACAATCAACGGGAGGGGGGAAAAAAAAAGAAAAGAAAGCTTCCATCTATATATATCCTTACGAATCGACGATCTTTTAGGTTCCACTGTCGACAAGCCGTCTGGTAGTCGAGACAATCTAGGCCACTTTATGACAGACGAGCCTGTCCAGGTTCGTTTGTGATCGAAACGCCGACACAAAGCTTTCCTTCATAGAAATCAGCGCCCTATCAGTCGGCGGACGACGACGAGGACATGTCGTTGGATGGTGTCCAACGGCTGCCTAGTTAAGAGCACATCCAGTTCGAGTACATATCCTCCTCTCTTGTCTTCTGGGTGGAATCGTTAAATACTCATTCATTAGGAACATCATTTTTTAAAAAAACTTTGGTTGGTGCATTGTTTTAGGGCATTCTTTTCTTAACAAAGAACATATTTATTGTATGGCCAACTTACAGAAAACTGTTATCTTTTTCTGTAAGCATCTATGCTTGATCATTTCTAAAAGAAATCTCTCATTGGATACACAAAGACAACACAACAGACTTAGAAGAAAACAACACAAAAAGGAAAAAACAGAATAGAAGAAACAACACTAAACAGATCAATACATTAGAAGACTCAACACAAAAGATTTAGAAGAAAAATTCTTCTACATCTTTTGGGAATTCAAAATTTTTTATTTCTGGTTTTATGTTTATTGTTGTAGATTAATTTAATAAGTATTTTGATTTTAAGTTAGATTTGCTTAGATAAATTTACAATTGGAACTAATTCGTTGATTGATTATTGATTGTAATCTTTTCCTGTAAGCATATGTACTTGATAATTTCTAAAGTAAATCTCTCATTAGATACACATGGCTAAAACAAAAGACTTAGAAGAAAACAACACAAAATAGAACACATTAAAAGAAACAACACAAAAGATTTAAAAAGAAAAACTTTTCTAAATCTTTTGGGGTTTTATGTTTATTATTTTAGATTAATTTAATGGGAATTTTGATTTTCAGCTATATTTTCTTAATAAATTTGCAATTTCATTGATTAAATAAAATATGTAAAGCAGTTAATTCATTAAAATTTCGAAAGCCTAAATACAATTTAAAAAAAAAAAAAACCTTTGGTTGGTGCATTGTTTTATGCAATCTTGTTTTTAACAAAAAACATATTTACTGCATGGCCAACTTACAGAAAACGGTTATCCTTTTCTGTAAGCATCTATACTTGTTCATTTCTGCAGTAAATCTCTCATTGTATACACATGGCCAAAACAAAAAACTTAGAAGAAAACAGCACAAAAAGAAACAACACAAAACAGAACACATTAGAAGAAACAACACAAAATATTTAGAAGAAAATTCTAAATCTTTTGGGGGTTTTATGTTTATTATTGTAGATTAATTTAATAAGAATTTTGATTTTAAGTTAGATCTGATTAGACAAATTTACAATTGGAACTAATTCGGTGATTGATTATTGATTGTAATCTTTTTCTGTAAGCATATTTACTTGATAATTTTAAAGGAAATCTCTCATTGGATACACATGGCCAAAAGAAAATACCTAGAAGAAAACAACGCAAAAAGAAACACAAAACAGATTAACAGAAGAAACAACACATTAGAAGAAGCAGCACAAAAGATATAGAAGAAAAATTCTTTTCAATTTTTTTTTTTTTAGTTTTATGTTTGGTATTTTAGTTTAATTTAATGGGAATTTTGATTTTAAGTTGGATTTGTTTGATTAAATTTACAATCGAAACTAATACTTTGATAAAATAAAATATGTTGAACAGCTGATTCGTTAAAATTTTGAAATCTTAAATACAACTTCGATAATTAAATATTTAGTTAAATACAATACTTAATTAAGATTCGAAAGCTTTTTCGTCTTATTGCTGTAACTCCATCGGAAGTATTTATAAATTTAAAAAAAAATTATTTTTGAATAGGAACGATACAAATTCCACTTATTTAATATTTTCTATTTAATTACTAATATAATATGCTCAAATAAGTATTATAAATTTGAATAAGTTTTCACAAAAGTCTTAGAAAGGTTCATTTTTTTTATTTTGTAGCAATACTCATATTAAAAGCTGCAGTTTAATTAAACATTAGTGAACATTTTAAGTTAATATGCAAATATAAATTTCTTTGGGAACCACTACTATTTAAAAAATATATATTTGACTGAATATGAATCAAAAATATTGTAATATTTTTTGTATGTGGTGCTGATCAAATTGATGTTTTGAAAAGTTTATAATTTATACACGAGGCTGTGTTATTTATGTAACAAATTACGTACATGAATAACCATTACTTCTTTCGTAGTTAAAGAAAATTATTTATAAACTATTATTAAAAATTCAGACAAATTTCCTATCTAATGAAAGTATTTTCTTAGTCAATATATTTCATTCACATTTTTTAAAGAAACTGTTTTTTAAATCTTTTTTGTAAATTTTTAAGTGTCTGAAATGTATATTTCAAAGTATTTTTTTATGTATTTTATTCTCAATAGAAAAGATTATGCTAGTTTAATCTGCTTTCAACTATTATGACTGATATTCAGCTGTCGAGGCAGATGATAAAATAAATACCGGGAGAAACTTATCGCAATGTAAATATAATCCTAGACATACAGGTGACACTAAGTGTTATATTAAACGTAAAATACCAAATTACATTATGAAATGCAGAAAATTCTCAAAATATTTGATTTATTGGACGGTTATTACATTTTTTTAACATTTATTGTAAGAAGTACGTGCTTTTAGAGCATGAATTTTCATGAGCAAAGAAGCTAAAATAAATAAAAGTTCTATCAATCAAAGCATCTGCAAATACCAGCGATTGAAATTAAAAAGAAAATATTGAAAATATTTTGGTTATTAAGTTGCAGAACCTAAAAAATGAAGTATGGGGGAAAAAAAGTTCATAAACAAAAATGTTAAGGCATTGATTAATTAAAAAAAAGTTAATAGTGATTGTTGCGAAAAAAAATGTGGAACTCAATGTTAATATGGTTTAGAATAATGAATCTGTTAATTGCAAGTCGGAAAATCAATAAGAATTAAATTGGGGTTTAAAAATGTATTTAAATTCTTATGTGATACATAAGAGAAACGTAAAATCGCAGAATAGAGGCCTTTGGGATTTGGTGTCAAAAAAATCTTATCCCCAAAATGCACTAAGTAACTGGTTACAATTGTAAGTGAATTGTAAACAGTACAAGAAAACCAGGTTACCACATTTGGTGACTAATAGTCCAGTTAGCGTCACAGAAAATCTCAAAATCCCAACGACCTCTATTTTTGCCATTTGTGCAAGAGAAATAGCGAAATAAGCTGCTATGTTACTAAAATAAAAATAAAAAACAAGAACCACGTAACTACAAATTTGCGTACGTTTGAGTATTAATGTACAAATATATCATATTTCATAGATTTTATTTATTAGAAACATTTATGCATAGTATTTTATTATTTTCTTATTTGTATTTATTGTGCTTTACTAAGTCCCTCGTCCATTTCTTTCTTGTCTTTTGTCAAATGTGAATGGCTTCAAACGTTTGTAAATTTTATACATATATATGGGAGTGTTTATTTGGCAGAAATTTCAGAAAGATTGTTCCATGAATTCCAGGCCTAGTATTTTTTTTTGTTACATCTATCTTTTTGGTCATTTTCGTTAGAAGGCATTTCTTAATTTTCTTGGCTATCATTGGCGTCAATTAAAAAAATCGAAAGATTATTTATATGATTTATTGAATGATATTATGATAAAAGACCTTCTATGCTGATTTGCTCCAGTTGTCAGTTTAGCTTGAAACAAGGCGTGTGCGAGTGTAACGTTTCGCCTTCGTTGAAATGGAAGTTTAAGTAGAGCAGTATGATCTTTATCTCTTAGCTTTACTAAATCTCATTCTTCCTAGCATCCTATAAAATTCCCTTCCCTCTTATCTCCTTCCGAACCTCTTGTGGTGATCATTTACTACGCTGGTTTATAAAAATTGTGGAAAATTCAGAACAATTGTGACTGTAAATTTTCTGTTTGTTGTGTGTTAATGAAATTTTACAAGAAATAAAAAAGAAAACATTGATCACTCAGTATTTTACAAATTAAGTACAATAGAAAAACAATAGACTTATTTCTAACTTGAAAATACACAAAGTGGAAACGTACCAAATAATACAGCATTTGATTTTCAGTGTGTGAAGAAATGTGATCTCCCTTTAATAGCTATAGAGAGCGATGTTCAATATTCAAAATCCTATCGTTTATTAAATTAGTTGGCAGCAAAGCCCATTGTTATGAGAGAGGATTAAGTTTCAGGGGAAGGATGTAATACGTCGCCCTAGAACAGGGATCTCCAAACTTTCCAGCCTTAGGGCCATACTGTTTACTCCAGTAAGTACCAAGGGCCAAAACCGATTTAATTTTTCTGCCGTTATCTATAATTTCTAGACCAATCGCCGAGTACGCGCTCTGAGCGAGCATACGCTTGTAACTACAAACTATTGTCAGTGAAAAATCACAATTACACAAATCTCATTAGTATTTTTTTGCAAGTGGAAACCCCGCGGTTTCACTCGCGTTAATTTAGCTTTTCCGTTCCTGGGGGATTTTCTGGATAAAAATCATATGTTCGATTCAGGATATATACATTCCTAACATCGATATGCATACATATGCGATACTCTTTACCCCAACATAACTACCGAGGGTAACCGCGGGATGTTCACTAGTTTATAATGTTAGCGGGATTCATTTCAATTACTTTTTAGTCTAGCTTAAGTTACATTTTCCGCATATTATGCTTGTCATTAAGCTTTACCATTAGCAAGTCAACAAAATCGAGTTATTATCATTCTGTGTTTTGTTATCCAACTTATTACAGCAACAATAAGCTATTCGCTGTGGCGTGCCGGATTTGGCCTGCGGGCCGTAGTTTGGAGACCCCTGCCCTAGAACATGCTAAGTATACTTAGCTGATTTCAATTCCCGGCCAATCCAATAGCCTACTCCTCCCAAAAAGCACTGCATTTAAACAACTATCGATTTACAAGAGATTCCTTGCACTGTTTACAAATATAGCGACTTCGTTTTACACAATTCTGTCACGACTTCTGAAGATTTGAAAACTATAACAATTTAATAAATTTCGACCACGAATTTTTAAGTTTGAAGATATTATTTATTTGTACAATTGTACAATTTTTATTAAATTCCAAAAAAAAAAAATCTCAATAGTTAAATTTAAAATTAATTTTTCTAAGAAATTTAACTTTTATAATTAAAAAAAGGGCAATATAAAATTCTAAAACGCTTTTTCAATTTTTAAGAAGCTTAAATTGTTATTAACTAAATTTTTTTAGTTAATAATATTTTTTTAATTAATTGTATGTTTAGAATATGTAAATCTATTTTTATTTTTTATGATAACGAACTATGGAAGCTAATGTAATAATATTTAAAAATTAATGTTTACACTTAAAATAAAATGTGATTATATGAATTCCGTATTCAGAAAAACACTAAGATTCTTTATAAAATTTCGAGTAAAATTATTTTCTTTGATTCTAATTGATAAAAATAAATATATATCGAATTCATGAAAATAACAAGATCAAATTCTAAAATATTTTTTTTAATATACTTACGTCAAAATTTTAAAAAAAATGTCAAATTATAAGCCAAAATCTTGTTTTAATGAACAATTTCTAAACTTGAGATATATGCTGATTCGAAGTGTTTATTGATAAACAGAAATTACTCTGAAGTCCGTGTCTGATTTGTTATGTCTGTCCCAACACGTTTAAAACTTGTTATGTAAAGATCTTTTATCTCAGATTAAAAATTTTTTCATTTGTGATTGGGGTGTACATGTTAATCAACATACAAAAATTTATTCAGATCAATAAATATTTAACAGGTGGGCTGAAACGTTCGTAGGCTGACACATAGATGGGGCTACTAGTATTAAATCCGTATGATTTTTAGTTAGCCCTAACCTTCAAAAGACACGTGTATAAATTTGACAGCTGTTGCACTATTAGTATGTGAGTTATAGCATTTTTAGTGAAGCAACTTTTGTTAGTTTGAAAAAATGGATCAAAAGGAATTTCGTGTGTTAATGAAGCATTGCTTTTTGGCGAAAAAAATACTGTTGAAGCCAAGGCTTGGTTTAATAAACATTATTCGGACTTTGCACCAGGAAAATCAACAGTAAAGAAGTAGTTTGCTAAATTTAAACGAGGCGAAATGAGCACCGAGGACGATGCACGCCCCAAGAGGCTGTTACCGACGAAAACATCAAAAAAGTCCACAAAATAATTTCTGATAATCGTCAAGTGAAGTTGATTGAGATAGCTGAGACCCTAAAGATATCAAAGGAACGTGTTGGACATATCGTGAATGAATATTTGGATATGCGAAAGCTCCGTTCAAAGTGGATGCCACAATCGGCCAAAAACAACAACAAATTGATGATTCTAAGCAGTGTTTGGAGCTAATAAACCCGAATTTTTGCGTCGATATGTGACAATGGATGAAACATGGCTCCATCATTTCACACCGGAGTTCAATCGACAGTCAGCCGAGGGGACTGCACGTGATGAACACTAAAAATGCTATAACTTCACTAAAAATGCTAAAACTCACATACTAATAGTGCAACAGCTGTCAAATTTATACACGTGTCTTTTGAAGGTTAGGGCTAACTAAAAATCAAATGGATTTATTTAATACTAGTAGCTCCATCTATGTGTCAGCCTACGAACGTTTCAGCCACCTGTTATTTAGTATTTAAAATCGAATAAGAAAATTGTTTGTCAGGTTATTACGAATTGTTAATCAGTGAGGACATACAACAAATCCTTTTTTCATTGTTGGCGAATTTTACATTATATAATTCTCCAAAAGTTATTATTTGCTTCTAAGTAAAAGTAATATAAATTTAGATCAATTTAATTCGAATTAAAAAAATTAGACGTGTGTCACAATGTCTCTAATTAACGTAAATCGTATAATTCAATAAAAAATAACTTTCAGCTATTAAATGATTTTTAAAAATATAACCGAGTAACACATCACGGTAAAAGTTAAATTTCCTGTTTATAAAGGTGTAACATACAAAAAATTGTTTACAATTATTTATAATTTCATAGCTTTTATTCTAATTTTTAATATTTCAATTTCGCTATCCTTAAAAAAAAAAAAAAAAAAAAAAAAAAAAAAAAAAGATTTATCTATACTTTTACATAATGTAAAGCATGGAAATGACAAAAATAATGTTTAAAATACGTAAATTAATTATTTGTTTATTATGTGAATATTTCATTTTGGCACAAAATCTTAATCTTAATAAAGATTAAGATTTTGTTTCATTAAATTCAAAATTCATTAGTTTTACCAAAGATAAACTGCTAAATTAAATTATTTTTATAATTTTAAAAACACTTTTACATCAAATAATTTTTTTTTTCTACTCAATTTTGAACTTATGTGGAATGAAATTGACGACAAACAATTATAAATAATTTAATTTAATTAACAGTTTTCAATAAATTTAATTATAATTTTTAAAATTTTAATTTTAAATACAATTTTGAGCTTTAAATAGTTTATTGATGGATTGAAAAATTTTATAGAAAAAAAACTTTTTAGTGATATTAATTAAAGCTCACATTTTTGTTGAATTAGATTTTTTTAATAAATAAGATGCATTAATTTTTATTAAAAAATTTAAATAAATTTGAAATTTTTCTATAACATCATAAAAATACATTTTTCTGCTTAAATAAATTTTCTTCGATAAATTAATACAGGTAAATATACTTAAATATTTAAAATTGCTTATTAAAATTAGATCAAAATAATAATAATAAAACATTAGGATAAAAATAAGAGTCGAATAAAACTAAAATTATAAAAAAGTATGCAAGTAATGAATATGTATAGTTTTAGAAGCTATCCTTACAAATAATTTAATGAAATAGGACTGAAAAGACTCAACTTTGTATTTATTTAAAAAAAAAAAACAATTGCTAAAATATAATACGCCATTAATTGAACTTATTATCATTAACGATACCTTAACCTTAAACAAAATCGTGTGTGTATTTACGAGTCTTTTATATATATATATATATATATATGTGTGTGTGTGTGTGTGTGTGTGTGAGTGTGTGTGTGTGTGTGTGTGTGTGTGTGTATGTGTGTATTAAATAAGATCTGAGTAATTCAACAATAACAGTTCTGTATGCTAACATAATGTATAACGTATAGAAATGTAATGCAGTTTGTGTCGCCATCTATTGGACGATTTTGCAGACTTTTGTTAATAATTCTAAACATATTATCACCAGATGGCAGCACGAAAAAATATAATTAATCACATTGATATAGCAATAAGGACGAAATTTTAGAAAGAATCAGAATAAAATTAATTTGATTACTAAATAGTATATTTTACTTTTTATTGAAGCTCTCGTTGATTTTTTTTTTTTTTTTTCATTTCATTCAGAATCTCCAGATTTTAATTTAGATACAGAACTTTTGAAAATTGCTTCAGCATCCAATCCTTTCTCTATAATTTGATTATTTGTGGTTATTCCAGGGTTATTCGGTTATGGTTATTTGCGGTTATTCCATGGTTCCATTATTGTTAAGATTCCATGGTTTCTCGATAAAATTTTAATGAAGACAATTTTTATAGACTAACATTTGTAAAAATATCATATTTCAATGCATTTTTGTAAATTGGAAGTATAGGTGATAATGAAGATAGTTTTATTAAACTACTTGTTATGATGGTGTGACATCATTTTTAAGATAGAAAAACTTTTAGATTTCACTAAGAAAACAGAGCATGAGACAAAGTGCTCTTGAAAAAGTTTGAACTTTTTAAAATATTAGAAAAATATCTATTCAGTATTTTCTGACTTATTCCAAACATTGTTATAATACTGAAAAACAATAATAGTATTTGAAAATTGTTTCCATGTTATGATTAATCGTGGCTTGTGATAACATGAATAGCAAGGGAAGGAGGTAGCTCAAGTTCGGATCTATTGATGGGGTTTATTGCAGTCACTGCTTTAAAAAACGAGCGAATTCGATGATGGTTGTGAGAGAGTGGTAAACGTCTGGTATCGACAAACAATCATCTTTGCATCCGATTTTTCCCCAAAAGCCCCCGTCGTCACTCATTGATGCATTGTTCATGGTACACACATAGTTGGATTCCTATTGGAGACTTGAAAATTCTTTTAAAAGGTATTATCACACTTCCAGGACATGTGAAATTCTTAATTTTTTCTAACATTCCAACTCCATACAATTTGTTTATAAATAAGTTTGGATTTTTTTTTCAGATTAATTTATTCTGCTGTTTCTTTCATGAGCAGTTTTCCTAATACTACTAGACAAAAATTTCAGCTAAATCTAAACTACTTTTAGTTAAAAACGAATCATCTTCTGATCTTCGTCTGAGATAATTAAAAAATTTATTTATTTTTTTTATGTTGAAAATCTTTTTGTTTTCTTTTTCAGTTTTAATATTAATGGTTTATTACTTTTTCACATTCATGTATTTATTAAAAAAAGGTACATCTATACAATATTTAGTGCCCTCTATCAGTAATAAATAATTAATTTAATGAATATTAGTTTACAAAGTCTTTTAATTACATAGTTATAGTAAAGAAAATTAATAATCCAAATCTATTTTAAGAATTCCAATCAAAATTCTTTTTCCTGGGGAATAAAAAGCATCTTCATGTAAATAAATAAATGAATTATTTATATATAGGTAAAAGCAAATTATTACATTAGCTGCATTTTATTATGTTTGGATTACAAGTCATTTATCAGCAACTACATAGTGTATCTTAAGAAAATAAAACAAAACAACAATAAAAAAGAAAGTCATGTTTATTTAAAAAAACACAAGGCGAGGAAATCTGACTGTACAAACAGTGAACACAAGGAATATATGTATGTATAGATTATTTACATATATGTGTTTCTTCACATAGCATGACATATGAAATGAAAACAAAAATGGTGTTATTTGACTCAAAAATGACTCCGGTTAAAGTACAATGTTCAATTTAAAACATATGTGTTGAAAAGAAATTCACACACTTCACAATGAAAAATTAATCAAAAAATGAGTATCAATCAACATTAAAATATTAAGCAATAATTAACGAAAAAAATTTTTTACAATTATCTACTGTTTGACAAAATTTAGATGAAAACACAATTTCTATAATGGTAAATAAATACTTGATTAAGACAAATACGACAAATAATAATCGAAATCAAAAAAAAGAATCTGAAACAATAGGATATGTGAACTTACATAGTATCTATATAACAGCAAGTCGGGATTTTTTTTGTATAAAATACTGATATTTTGGGACGGTTTTCAGCATCAGCTTGCTCCATAAGGAAAAAAAAAGAAAGTAAAGAAAAAAAAATACATAATGGTGAACATTGTATTGCTATTATTTTTGGTACTCATGTATTAGCACTCCCCTGCTTGGAAAAACACCTTTGTCCCAAAATTTTTCAACCATATTGCTTTGTCATGTATGAATGAGTTTTTGTTTTTTTTCCTGGATATTACATGAAATTTTTTCAAAGTTAAATTTCATACAGCATTCTAAGTTCATTTCGTTTTGTGTATTAGCATTATTTATCAATTCATAATAGAAAGAGATAGGATTAAATCACTGCTGACAGGTGAGTATTGATACATAAGTACCTTATTTTTCAATGAAATGTGATCAACTACATTATTTTGAACTCTTACAAGTCTTTGTCAATTCAAAATTGTGTTCCCACAGCACCTAGTTTAAATAAAATGGCATACCAAACACAATCGGATAAATTTTTCACAGCATTTGCACCAAAAGCTACTCAAAATAGAATCACCTCTCTTTATTATGGACGGTAGTGACTTGCAACAATGTGAGCTGTAAATATTTCCTCTTTCTAATAGTTTCCTCTTATTGTCATGTTTGGTCATTTTTCCTTTGCTGGCTTAGGAACTAAGGTAAATAATATCTTTCCCATGTAGCATATACATGTTTTATTCCATATTAGTTCAATATTTGTCACATAGAGTTTGGAAATCAAAATTAAAGAAGCATGCATTTCAAAGCATTTATAGAATTGTTCGATTTGCCTATTAGAGTCTCGGTACAGCATATCTCTTGGCTTTGTCTAAACTTACAAAGTAAATCAATGATAAATTAATATTAAAAACACTTTCTCCATGTATTGCTTTTTATAATTGTTTTTCTCATAATGTAACCAATTTATGTAGATTTTATTCATATATACTATTCCGTTTCTTTCAAAAAAATATTTTCCAACAATATCAATCGCTTTTCACACAAATTTATATACCTCATATGTACACCATAATAGATATTTAACAATGTTTTCAGGAATAAAATATGAAATGTGAGTATGTTATATACACTTAACATGGAATTTTTAATACTTATTTTCTCTCACAAATTATTAAACCTTTGTTTTATGCTAATTTTCAATCATAAAATTTTCATTTAATTGCTTAAAGAATATCTTTATACTATGTAAACGTTTTCAAAAAGCAATGCAGAACTATTTATACATAAATGAAATTTTTTTTATCTAAAAAAAGAAAATTTAGAAAATATACATTGAAAGAAAAATGATATTTGAGTTTTGTGACTTTATCACAGTCTATACATATAAGTAATATAGATAGGCTGTTTGAATTTTACCTTCTTAACAATACAGATATTTAAAACAACTGATCTACTTAACAATGCTTAAATTCAATAAGAATATAAGTTACATCATTATTGCATTGGTGAATATTGATATATTTTGGTTAACGAAGAAATACGAACAATATAGCAATATCATTATTTTTGTTGTAAACTTCTCAACACATGATAAATGCCATAGCAATGACTTCAATGTACTTTGACACCATACAGCACAGTCTCTCATAAGGCAAAGTAGTATCAATTCATTCATGAAAGAAAACTTGAGATCCACATTTCATCTATAGTTTATATACATTGCTTATGAACTATGTACAATTTTCCAAGGTCTCAAAGACCTGGTATGAGATGCATTGTAAATTCAGTTTCCTCTTTCAATAAGACAAACATGACTTGTGCTTTCCTTGAACTCGGCACGATAGCTTTTCCATCTTGAAAAATGGTATTGCCTTGAAGACTGGCAATTATACAATTGATAAATGCTATTTCCTTTACTATTAAATAAACTAAAATGTCTTTTTTTTTTTTAATAATTTGTTCTCATAGTCTTTATGTGAGGCATTTTTTAAATGTCATAATTCAAATGGCAAGAAAGTCTCTTGAAGGCTTTTTCCATGCATTATTTTAGACATGGAATGGTGATAGAACAGGCTGGCAAATCAGCCTGGCACCATGTTTTGAAAAAAAGATTCATCCTTCAATTATCACAGTTTATACTAAACGGTCTTTTAAAACAGACCAACCAGATACAAATTAGACAATTATTTCACGGATCACTCTGCGAGATCTAGAATTGGGTGTCGAGTAACCACTTTCATGGCTTTCATCAAATGAGAGGGAAACGTGCTGAGTTTTGTCTTCTTCAGCCATGGCATAGGGGTCTGGTAGACCACTCACATCATAGTAGGGAGAATCTAGAGAAAAAAAAATCCTTTAATTGGAAATTTATCTTAATATTTTCATTTCACATTATGCAATGAGTATACCTGCAGTATATGTATACCTGCAATTTGAATAGGAGGTAAAATTATGATGATCTTATAAATTAACAATAAAAAAATATATATATTTTCTGTTATTCTAATAAACTTAAAAATCCTATGTGAGGAATCCTAGGAGAGGAAATTTCTGAGGAGGAAATTTCTGTATTGCCTATCCATTATAAAAACTAAATGGAAGCAGAGCAGTAAAAGATAAATTTCTGTAATTCTTTGTTATGTCAATATAGCTAATTATATTTTGAAAGTAAAGCATGTTAGGAAGCATGTTTTGTATTACAGTTCTGAACATATACATATTTCAGTATTAATTACAATTATTATTTCTAAATGGTTTAACATATAATTCAAGAACAATATTCTTACTAAAAATACAAAATTACAGAGTAATATGTTCAAAGTATTTTGCATCAAGATTTTAAAACTATAAAAGATGAGAAATACAGATAATTTATCTTTTCATTTTTATAGAATATTAATGACTGATATTTTCTTGTTTAAATAGATTTTTTTATCTAAGTTAAATCGAAAAAAATACCTGTGTGCTCAGAAAATTATTTTATTATTATACAAATTTTTAATCTAATTTCTAAACATAATATATTTTCTTACAAAATTCCTCTAGTAAAACAAACTATTTTTAAGTAGAAACCAAATGGATATAGAAAAGGTAAAAAAAAATAAACATTATTATTAAAAACTCACGTAAATGCTCTCTGTTTTTCATATTCATCATTTCCTCAGTCAGGGGTTGATAGTCTTCAGGGTAGAAATAGCCATTTGGTAATCTTGCATCATATGGCTGGTATGAACCTTCAGTTCCCAAGTCATCAGTTGGCTTTAACCATGGTTCAGAGTGATCCAAAGCACTGCATGGACTATTATCAGTATCAGGATTATACATCATACCTGATTATAAATAGAAGATTTATGTTAATTTAAATGCAAAAGAGGTATTTCTTAGAACTATATTACTTAAAAAAAGGACTACTACAAAAAGATAAAGTTATCTTTATTTATAACCTTAAATAATCAATAATAATAATTAAACCTATGAGTTGAGAAGTGGCAATAAATAAAATATATTTTACAAATATATATTTATGTGTAATTTTAAAAAATACAGGTCTTATCCTTAATATTTTAATTTAAAAATATTGAGGATATTTTCCCCAAAATTAAATTATTAATTACATAAAACCTATATTTATAAATTACCTTTATAACTTAAAGCAAATGCATAGCATCACAGTAATAGATATTAATAAATTTACACTTGCCTTCTTAAAGCCCTTTACCTGAATTGCTACTATGGCTTATATTTTTTTTCAAGCAGCAATGTAAAATAGAATAAAATATACAAATTTTGAGAGAATCAATCAATAACTCTTTAACAAAATTCAAAACAACTTTTTTTTTAATAACACGGCTTGATTGCTATATGGCTTGCATAGATGCAGTTGAATATTGCCAGTAGAAAGTCAGCATATTAAAATTTAAAAAATACACATTTTTATTAATTTCTTAAAAACTATGTTTATATCATTATAGAGCATTATTAAAACTGAATAGTTACATAGATCAGAATAGCATCAATAGTAAATCAAAAGCAAAAGTCAAGAAACTTTTTCATCAGACTAAAGGCATACAGAAAAGAAGAGAAGAAGAAATGGCAGGATAAATGGCCAAGCAGTTGCTCGAAAAGGGACATGCAGTATTTGTATATTGAGCTGTCTGTTTCACAGCAGATACAGATTGGGATAATTCTCACCAGAGTGGGGGTGGCTGCTCGTAGGAATATGGCCATTCATCCCTCCATTCATGCCTGACGTATTGGTAGTGTAGATACCTGCTTTGTGAATGTCATCTGTCACACTTTCCAGTCCTTTGTTCACAACGCCATCAGGGAAGTAAGGTGGTGTTACAGCTTTTGGTCTAGGGCTATAAAAAAAAAAATTCAATTTTTAATAAGGTAGCAACAATAAAGAGTATTTTTAATGAGAAAAATTATGAAATTTTCTCTATCATGTTTAAATTTATAATATTTTTGTAAATTTTGACTCATCATGCAATATAGTTTGATGGAATTATTTCTTTTGAAATAACCTATAATTAATTTAACTTAATGTAAAACTGAAAATTCTAATATCTATACGTTTAATTTTTAGAACACATTTTACTTTAGAAATAAAATAATTAACTTACTTCGTTGTCTCCATTTCAAATTCTTTCTTTTCTGAAATTTTAAAGGTAAAAAAAGTTATTAATATTAATAACAAATATATAATTATTTTCAATGCTAATTTTTATATACTTTATTATAAAAATTATTTATACAATAAGCACAAATATCATAATATAAAATATGTATAAATAATCATAATATACAAATATCATAATATGTAAAATCTAAAATAGTTTAAAATTACCTTTGTGGTTAACTTTCTTCTTCCAGCAACAGCAAATAATCACTATGATACAAATCAGAAAAGCAACTCCACCAATTCCAACTATTGCCATCAGAGTTTCTGATGAAATTGCTGCTCTTGAATCTTTAGGATTTGGAAATTCTTCCGCTACAGTTCAGATTAAAATTAATTAAATTCATTCATGTAAAGATAAAAATTTCCAAACATAATTTACTATTGAAATGAATGTGTAAAAAAAAGTATATATATTTTCTAAAAAATCTACATTTAAAGTCTGAATTTAGAAATTTGATATTATGTAATTCCCAGTACCAGAAACACAGTTGAATAATTAATATACTTATACAATTTACGTACTATAAGAATTTAATACTGTATAAACATTTTCATGAGCTTATATCAAATCATAAATTTAAATAGTGATAAATTATATAGCACTATCATAATTTTATAAAAGTTCTAGAAAAATAAATAAAACTTTAAAGTAATATATACACGATTTCATAATTTAAACTATAATTTACCATCTAATGGATTAGCAAGTTTAGCATCTCCACACCATGAATCATTACTTTCCAAACATAGTTTGACACGAACATCAGAAAATCCTTCAGCTGTTGGACTCAACTGTACTTTCTCAATGGGTCTAATGACTTGGATTACAGTTTGTAACACCCAGACTTCAGAACCAACAGGTCTTGCCTCAATCTAGAAAGAAAACAAAAATTCATTTTTTTAGTACAACTAAACTTTTCTTAAATACTTTTTTTTCAGAATTACGGCCCTTTAGTTATTATTAACTGCAGTCTCAGAATAAATATATATTACTTTCATGAAACAACTCAATCCTTTTTATAAAATAATGTATTTATTTTTCTAATAGATAATAACTTGTTTAAAAAAAAACATTCATTTTATTATGAAATATGTTTGACTTAAAATATTCTCATTACTGTACATTATTTATTGCATAAGAAATTATAATTAAATCGTGTATTTAACTAACCTTAGCAAGTAATTTTAAAGAGCTTAATTCAACATGAAATGTTAAATAGCCTGTGTCTTTATCATATTGGGCTTCAGATGGTCTCGGCATATCTGTAAAAAAGGAATATGTACATTCAAATAACACTTATTAAAATGATGTAAAATATTTTATCATGTTTATAGTTATTCTATATTTGTAGCAAACAAAAAAAAAATCATAACATTTTTAATAAAAAAAGAAGTGTATACTACACAACATTGATACAACAAACAAAAAGCAATATCACAGGACAAAAAAAGCAAGTTTTACACACACATAAACACATCATAATAGCATAGGTATAAATTTAAAAATAGGAAGGGGGAAACCAGGAGTATATAATATATATTGTGAAAGCCTTTTACTACATGAAGAAACAAAAGAAAAAAGCTATACATTTTTTTATGACTACGAAAATCTTTTAATTTCTACAGAATACAAAAAGTTAATACTTGATTTTGTAAGGGGTAGCTTTCATATTTTATGTATTATTTAAACAAGTTTAGATTAAAAATTCAAAAAGGAATAAAAGTCATTAAGTAGACCCAATTTAAAAATTTAATATGTTATCTAATGTACCTAATGAATATTTTAATTCCTTGTAATGATTTTACAAAAAAAAAAAAAAAAAAAAAAAAAATTGAAAAAAGCATTGTGAAGAAAAACAGCTGGTACAGAAAGGGCAATAGATTTTTAAAGGCGTTAGAATACAAATAGGAAGAGAAAGGATTTAAAAGTAAATTATAAATAATTTTGAGGTAAAGATCTAATTGATGCTTACCTTTTAAATTCACTGCAAAAAAAGAAAGAAAAATAAAATTAGTAAATTTCTTAAAAGATATTATATTAATTAAATTGCATGATAAATGCACATTTTTTTTTTAAAGTATGGAATTTAATAAAAATGCCAGATAGTAAAAAATTTAATGTTAGTAAGCAAATTGCTTGAAAGTTAGTGTAGAATTTCAAAAAGCATGCTATGTGTTAATAAAAAGTAATGTGTAATAAAATCATAAGTACCAGCTGTTTCCTTCATTGAATTAAATGAACAATATGTAATCATCAGTTGAAATTTACATAAGTATATTTGATACATAACATAAGCACCATTGAAAAACAGAAGAATAAATATAATTGTGTAGTTGTTTTATTATTATAATATAATTTTTATATTTCAAATCTTCCAGTTGCTACATAATTGAGTGTAACTTAAAACAAAGGAAACAATAAAGCATAAACTATTGAATTAAATGTATAAAAAAATTTTAATGTTTCATACAGTTTTGTATTAAATATTCATAAAATACATGCATATAAAAATGTTTGTAATGAGAAATTGCTATTAGTTTATAATACATGGCTGAAAACTATTTAGTAAAAACTTACTACAAAAGAACTAATAAATACTTTATTATATAGTAAAAATTGTAATCAACGTGGCAAACAAAGCATGCTTCTTAAATGTTTTTACAAAGAATTATAACATAATTAAAATAAAACATAACATCGATTTTCATGCATCATTACATTTATCATATATACATGCAATGCATATATTCCAAAATAAGCCATGCAACAAAAATAGTGCAATTTGACCTTCAATGTCAAGAAATACATAGTTAGCAAAAATACCTTTTGTTGTGACAGGCATTTCTTCAGAATAGTGGCTGTAACCACGAGGATTTACAGCCAATACTTTAAAGTGATACTCTGTATTTGCTGATAAACCTGAAAGCAAAAAAATTTTATTTATACATTTTAACATATAGTTCAATCCCACTATTTTAAAACTCTTTGGAATAAATTAGCATCATTAGTTTGCATATATTTGAATCATGCTTTTAGTAGTAATAAATGACCCTTACTTGTAATTGATCATGAACAATATGATGTAGATTTATAAGTTAAGATAATAAAGTTCATGCATATTTAATATCATATGAAATATAGATATATTGCTGTTCTATCCAATCTAATATTCTTTATAAAAGCAACAGAAACATTTTTCCTTATGTAGGTAGCAATTTTAATGCATCATTTTAAGTTGTAAAATTATATCATTTTATGAACAAATAAATTTATGAGTATATTCAGCTGCATAAAGATAGTTATTATACTAAATTTATATTCATAAACTTTTTGTATTCCCCAGTTTAATTAAAATACAAATTAAAAAGAAACAAAAATTTTGATTATTTTTTTTTTTAATATTTCACACAGAGCAATACAGTGAAAACATTGCTTGATTATATTATTATTATTATATCACTATTTTCATTATTTTTAAAACATACAGTAAATTTCCTGAATAAAATTCAACATGCAGATAAAAGGATGAAACAAACCTGTAACTTGGCATATATTTTGAGATCGGCAAGATTCATTCATTTGGCGTCCAGTTTCAGTATTCAAATATGTCACCAAAAATTCAGTGTTTGCAAATCCTCCATTGAATCCTTCTTGCCATCTTAAAGTGACCTTGTCAGAACTGACTTCGATCAACTCCAAGTGAGTAGGCCTTTCTGGTGGACCTAAAATGAAAAAGAAAAAAATCATTGAAAATTTTCAATTGATAGAAAGAAATCTGATAGTATACTTCGAAATGAAATAAAACTTTTAGCGATTTACATTTCTTTTAAAGAATAGGTACTGAAAAAAATTATCTTAAATCCATGTATTTAATATCCGTGCACAAAATTACTTAAAATGTAATTAGATGTTATTTATGAAAAATAGCAAATAAAAATTTATGTGGAATTAAAACTGAATAATAGTAGTAATTAATGATTAAATACATATATTTAAAAAAATGGGTGTGGTGACTAAATATTTCTGTAATAATTAAATAAAATTACATAATATCTTTTGAGCTTGGAACCAAACAAAAATAATGGCAGTAGTTTAATCCAATTTTTTCAAATGCAAGCAGAATGGCATAAAAAGGTAATAATTAATATATAAAAGTAATAATTGACTATAAGATTATTATATTACTATTTTAATAATTTTATTTAAAACATAAAATTATAAAAAATATTTCCCCCTTTTAGAAAATTTCTAAAACAACTTAATACAGGTTTATTTTTTTTAAGCCATCTTGAGAAATTAAAAAATTCTTTAAACAATCAGCATCATCAAAGGCCCACAAAAAAAATGAAATTTTGTTTTTTATCATGAATCCCATATTCATTTACCTTTCCTGACAAGTTTGATGATTGTCTTCTTGTCATCTCCCACTTGATTTGAGGCTCTGCAAGTGTATTCGCCGTAGTCCTCCTCTTTCATGTCCCGAATTGAAAGAACACCCGCATAAATATCCTCGCCGAGATCTGTGATGTTGGTGCCATAATTTCCATATTCGTCGAGTCCGCGTCCTCTGGAGAACCACTCGAACAGCGGACTCGGGTAAGCTTGCATTTTGCATTGAATAACAGCAGTTTCACCAACGTCGAATGCTACGCGATTGTAGGTGTGGCGAACCACAGGAGAATCTACACAAAAATATAAATATTTCATTCAGTGCAAACAAAAGAATCCGTTAATAATATGCAATGAAACAGGTTTTGAATATTAATTAAAGTCTGGTAATTTTGAATATTAATTAAGGTTTTAAGAGTTTAGAATTTTAAAATAGTTGAAATAAAGGTAAAGGAAATGTACACGATGGCTGCAAAAAATTTAAATTAAAGTCTAAATTTAAGTATTCGATGAGTAACGAGTTAAATTTAATGAGTTGCATTACATAATAATTGATGTGCACTACGAAATTTTATGAGCATGCTTCAATAAAAATTAAAATTTTTTTAAAAAGTCTTAAAGTAAAGCATTTATATCTGCTTGAAAGAAAAATTATCTTAAAAAAGCTTTAGCAGTTATGTAACTACTCATATCAAAATCCATTATATTGAATCAGGACTATATAAATTGATATAAATAATTATATATCTTCTAGGCTTTAAAAATATTAAATTAAATTTGTGTAAAATCCACCAAAAGTTGGTTTAGAAATAAAAATATATAGATTAACAATGTAACTTGTTTAGTTATTAAAATAAGTGGTCAAATTATCCATTATCAATAGTTCAGATATAGAAGTTTAGCTACAAAACAAGCATATTTTGAAGATTATTTAATTTTAGTGTAATTTGAACTTACGTTCTATTCTCAACATCATCTCTGATCTTGCAGTTTCTCCAACTCCATTATCAAATTCGCATGTGTATCGACCTCTGTCGCCAGGTGTCAGGCCATTCTCTCGTCGACTGGGACCAGCAAAGAAAAGGGTGCTTTGCACTGTAAAAGCATTGTTGTCCTCCACAACTTCATTGGTGGAGATATGGAACAGACCACTGTCTTCAGAGATGGGCTGGCCATTTTGAAGCCACCTCACCTTGGGTTTTGGCTTACCACGAGATCTGCAGGTGAGGCTGTAATCCCTGTCCTTGTCTTTTTTGATGGTCTGAGGTCGCAAAGGTATGATGATGGATGATGGTTCTGGAAAGATTCAATCGAATATTTAGTGACAATATTTTATATTATATCTCAATTAGCTATAGTATTATGGATTCTACAGAAGATCGAGTGTAGTTTATTAAATAAACTATTATCCCAATTAATCTGAAGGTAGGTAGGCGGCCTTGCCCCATCATGGGCTATAGTACTGGGGAGTTAGAGTTAGTTATTATCCCAATTACTGCCACCCGCATGTTTCGTCCTATGAAATGATGATTTAACAATAGATTGTATTTTTACATTTCATCTAATATGAATTTTCTAGCATTAATTTCTCTTTGGAAAGTTTCATACGATTCGAAAAAGAATCTTTTTTTCGATTGACTTGGGATTAATATAAATTGCTTGGTAATGCTTTACTAAAATAACTTTTGGGGTTTATATCTTATTAAAATAATTAACTATATTTGCATCATTATTGTATGTTATCAATTTAATAAATTACTACTCAATGCATTATTTAAATCTAAAAAGTGTACTTGGATAAACGAATACAACTGCAGTATACATACATCAACAAAATTTTATTCTATTATATATCAATGGTATTCAGTGAGTTAACGTGCAAAAGTTTATAGTCTGAAGCAAAGTATTAACTTTAACAAAAAGTTCTTTTAGCAATATATAGATAGATAAATAATTATTTCCTTTTTTAGGCAGATCGATAGTGTAATACTGAAACATTTTGTATATATCAGCATATATGCATGCTTAATTTTTTTTTTTACTTGCAGAATCTAATTAGTAACCGGTTACATATTGAAGTAAACTATTTACCATGGACAGTCAAATAAACAGATGCTGATCCACCGCTTCCCACCATATTACGAGGTTGGCAAAAGTATCTTCCTTCATGACTCATGTGTGCAGAGACAAGGGTGTAATTGGATTTAGTTGTGATTTCCTCGGTGGAGGGTCCCTCCTTCCACCAACGGTATTCAGGTAATGGCCATCCCAAGGGATGAGCAGTACAGGACAGAGTAAATGGTCGACCAGCAATGGCCACCGGTTGAACAGGAAAGATTTCAGCTTGACCTGGTTTATCTGGAATTAAAAATAAAGGTATCGTATATTAAAAATTTCAGGACAACTATAAGAATTTAGAATGATTCTTCGTTTATTTTTCTTCTAATTTTAGCGGATTTTAAATAATACATTCCAGAATTAATTGCTAAAGAATTTTAGTAACATTTATTTTACTACATTATATTTCTCTTTT
This sequence comes from Caerostris darwini, assembly GCA_021605075.1. Taxonomy (NCBI): domain Eukaryota; kingdom Metazoa; phylum Arthropoda; class Arachnida; order Araneae; family Araneidae; genus Caerostris; species Caerostris darwini. Next base: position 59,769 of record BPLQ01010382.1, read on the forward strand.
CATTATAAAATGTCATTATCTTTATCACGTCTTTAAATGAGTTTTAAAACTTGTTATTATATACAAAGTACATATTCATCTTTTTGAATTATCATATAATATGAAACTGATTTAATGTGATTTAGAAGTTGTGCAAAATATGTGCACTAAGTATTGAATACATAGAAACTACAGCTATTACTAATGGTTGAAATAAAAATACATGATATGTTATAGCTCAGTATAAAACTCAGATTTCATATAATAATTCATTTATATTGTGGATGATTATAATAAAGTTATTTTAAGGTATTACAAATACAATTTTCAAAGTAATCAACTAAGAGTTTTAAATAATCGTGTATTAAGTGATGTAATTAGTATATGGATATTTTATTCGTTTTATCAATAAAAATAAATGTGTCTGTGTTCCAATATAGCTTTAATTAACGCTTCATTATTCTTTCATCTGGTGTGTAATCGAAATTCTCGAAAAAATTATCACTGTTTATTAAGTAAACAAAAACCTTATTTTGTGCCTGCCGCCATCTGGTGGAATTGTCGTTCATCTAAAGTTATTATTTATCTCTTGAAATTGAAATTCATGTGATTGTGTTGTATATTTCTGTTTGTTTGAAATGTTCTATTACATCTCATATTTTACTTTTTTTTTTACCGATATTTTTTTCTAATAAAATGTTTTATTTTATCTATAAGCCATTCCATATCTGCTAATCAGTGACGAATTAAAGTTATCAGTTTATCTACTATTCAAAAGTTGCGGCTAGTTAAAATTTAATGAAACTATCTCCCATTTTCTGCCATTGTTACACAGCACAGAATGGAAGTCGGAAACCACACTCACGTTTAATTCGTACGGTAACTGTCCCGTTTCCGATGGCTTCCGACTGAATATTGGATCCCGAAGGCCTGAAGGAGGTTGCAGCCTGGCAAATGTAGCGTCCCCCGTCATCCACGGAGATCTTCTCAATCCTCAGCGTGTCTCCAGTCTGTCTGAAGTAGGAGTCCCCTTCCTTCAGCCACTGGATCATGTGAGGGGGTGGTTTGGAGTTCACTTCGCACTTCACAATCAGGGGTTCGCCGGCTTTTGCTTCCTGGTAGGTAACCACCTTCACTTGAGGGCCATCTAAGAAATGGAATCAAGTTATTATCCTTTAGAATAAATATAAAGAGAATGCATGAATGAAATATTTATAATAAGTGATATTATATCTTTATGAATTAAATATGAATACGTTTGAGAAAGTATAGATCGTTATTAATATATTATAAGTTAATAAAAATTTAGGCAGAGAAACATTTCTTATAAATAAAATTTAGAAATACTAGGCAGAACAATGTGTGTTTGATAAAGCATTTTAAATTACATAATTTAATTATTAAACATTATTAATTTATTATTATTTATTTAACCAAAATTAATTATTTTTACCATATTATACCAACTAAAATGTCAATTCATCTTTATAATTACAACCGTATAAATAATTTTTATCTACATGAAAAATTAAGCAATTTTTATACAGAGTTAATTGTTGAATTTAAGTTTAATCAAAATAGAATAATAAACGACAAATAACTCTCCAAAATTATCATATAAGATGCACTACTTTTTTCTTTTAAAAATAAATCTAAAAAAATAGGTTTCGTCTAATACTTTGCTTCTGTTGCCTTTAGTTCCTAAATAAGTGATCTTTTTAAGGACAGATCTTTTTTACTTTTCCTTATTAAATTAGAAATTTATTGAAATTAAACTAAAATACCGTGAAGTTCTTATAATATTCAATATTATAATGGATAATTGTGATTTTTTTCCCAAGATAAAACTCTTTACAAAAATAGGCTCTTTTAATCTGTATCCAGACTTGAAAACGAATGGACTGGTCGATGAATCAAAAGCTAGTTGTTTTAAGTGTGGACAGAAATTGTACTTCATGAGTCGGGGTAGGTGAGTATTTTAATGTTCTTATATTATAAAAAAAATTCGATTAATTAAATAATAGCCGATTGCTTGCTTGCAACTAATTTGACTTGTGTTTCGAAGTCCAACCACTCGTTCATTCGCACATGTATGAACGTAGCTTTATGACTAATATATTCTGAAATTTTGTCTGTGTTTATATGGCATAAATAAAAACATTTGTTTCACAGACTAGAAAAAAAGTAACTTACAAAGTACAGACAGTTCCAAGTTGGCTTGAGTTGGCTCTCCAATGCCATTATCAGCAATACAACTGTAGATGCCACTGTCTTCTGCCTTCACATTTCTGATGGTGTGATTGTGAGTGTTGGACAGCAGCTGGCCGTTTTTCGCCCACCTTATAGTGCGAACAGGAGGAGAGGCGATCACGGAGCATGTCAGGTGGGCATCCGTGTTTTCCAGCACATTCAGAGGATTGGAAGGTCCGACGGTGAGTCGAGGAGAATCTGAAAATCATTGCACATTATAAATTAATCTTAATATATAATTCAATGTTTTCCATATACAGTACAACAATTCAACTTTGACCTGAATCGTAAGCCACTAGAACGACAGATACATAGCAGACTCAATGTTAGTCATGCAGGGTCTGCTTAAACTTCACTTATATTTTGTCATCACAATTTCAAATGAATACTCCAAGGATGGCACCTGAAAGAGATCGCACTTTCTTTCTCCTCAAGCAAAACCGTCTATGGATTTATCATGCCCATTTCCGACATTAGCATAGAGAATCTATTTGAATAAAGTTCCTTAGTTAGAAAACCCAATATATTATCCATGACCGGCCCTCCATTTATATTTTGTTACAATTTCGAATGAACACTTTAGGAATGGTATCTGGAAGAGGTCACACTTTTATCTCCTTCTCCTCAAGAAAAACCGTCTATGGATTTATCGTGCCCATTTCCGACATAGATACGAGAAAATCTATTGGAATTAAGCTCTCTTAGTTAGGAAAACCAATATATGATCCATGACCGGCCCTTAATTTACCTTTGTATAATTCATAATTTAGTATAAGCTGAAAAAGTGAAGCGTCCATATAGAATAAATTTAAAATTTTTAAAAGAACGAGATCATTCAAAGAGCACCCTTCCCAATCTTCATAAAAAAATTAATTTTGTTTATTAATTTCTTTTGTAACTCAAAACATTAATATTTTTTTTTTTAAAAAAGAACAAATTATTTGTAAAACCATTTAAGACAAATTAAATAAGTTTACTACAATAACGAATCATAAATATACTTATCAGTGTTTGACATTAACATGATATAAATTTCTGGAAAGTCTTTTACAAACACCATAAAAAAATTGATTAGAATTTTACGTTAATTTAAATAAATGAAAGAACAAACAAGTAACTATTATCAGATTTATAAAGATATTATTTAATTCACAAACAAAATTAAACACATGCTTAATTCTTAAGACTTTAATGGCCAACTAATTACATATGAATGTATTAAAGTAAAAACAGAACATTAAAACCGTCTAACAAAAAAATTTACTCCTTAAAGGAAGATTAATTTTAAATTGCGGCTCAAGAGTTTTAATTCTTATAATTTTTTTTAATAGTTTACAATAGATAGAAAAATTATACTAGCAACTCCTAAACATCATTAACTACTTGTAAAAAAAATGCAACCATTTACATTACAGTTTTTTATTTTTTAATAAAAAAGGACAGCAAATGAGTTAAAAATAGTTAATTTAATCTCTGTTCAAAAAAAGAAATATATATATTTAGTTAGAATAATGAGAAAATTATTTAAATTTCATAATAGAGAAAAAAAAGACTGGCTATAAAAACAGAGTAAAGTAAAAAAATTAAATTGCGAAGCAGCAAAAATAAAGTGGGTTTAAATAATCCAAAAAATTATCTTTAAATTACTGCAACACTATTTTTTATCCATGTGTTTTGCTTGTCGAAACTTTTAAACAGGATCTACAGTAAATCTTTACAACCCAGCGAAAAATACTTCCGAATTAGGTAATTTTTTGGCTGTTAGGCAGACCAAATTGTTTTTGGAAAGTTTTCGGCGGAAACGTAACTCTTATCTCAGATCTTCAACAGGGAAGGGAAGCTATTTGCCTCGGTTAACGGCTACTCGTTCCTCAATCTCTACCACTAGCACCCCCAAGACACCTTACAGCTACTTTTTTTTTTATAGCTGGTAACTACTACCATTTAGCTATATAACCCTAAACACTGAAATAACAACAATACAAAAAAAAAATCGTAGTAGCAAAGTAAGTTAGCAAAAGAGGAATTTATCTTTCATGAGAAAAGTGAATTTCATGCTAGAAATACTCTTACTTCTCAATTTTTAAATAAAATCCATTGCATGTTTTCTTTAACTTTCAATTTTCTCCTTTTAAACAAGTATATTTAATGGTAATACTTAATATTTATGAAATTATATTCTAACCTAACTTGTATATTCTGTCAGATAGGTTGGATTATGAACTTCTTTATTTTGTAATAGCGTATTTCAGGAATGGCAATCTTCAAATTGTTTATTGTACATAAATATTCTAACAGTGTTTAGTTAAGCATGTTATAAATTATTAGCAGATACATAATAAATTGGCAGCATTAATAATATCTGCTATAATAAATAATAGCAGATACATAATACATAGAATACCATGAATTAGAAAACGGTTTATTTCGACCTTGAAAGGTCGCTGATCAATTCAATCTAATTCGTAGTTAAGGAGACCCCAAATTATACGTCTTAAATCTATTCTTAAGCTTTTAATGAGATTTTTCGTTTAAGAATAAATGTGACTTAAATGAATTACTTGAGAAATACAGCAATTTTTAAATTGTTTATTTTACAGTTTTAGTTAAGCATGTTTTAAATTATTAGCAGGTACATAAATGAACTTGTCAATTTATGTACCATCAATTAGAAAACAGTTTATCTCAACCTTGAAAATGATCTAATTCACAGTTAAGACTTACGAATAATTTGGGTTCTTCCTAAATCAATTCTTTAAGCTATTAATGAGATTTTTCGTTTAAAAATAAATAAAACTTAAATATATAAAAGCAATTAAAAGATCGAAAGTATATGCAATCATTTCAGCTAGGTTTGCAAGAAAATAATAATTTTAGACATTGTATTGAGTTACAACTACCTTTATTCAAATGAAATGGTTTATAATCATACGAAAACAGAATTGAGATGAATAGATGAGTCAGAGATAAAAAGATTGGAAGTACATAATTTCTTGCATTTCTAACTGAATTAATTAAGTAATAAAGAACATTGTAGCTCAATCCAATTTCTAAAGTAATTGCCTTATATTTTCTTGCATATCTAAGTTAATTATGCACTTTTTGTGGTTTCTTTTTCCACCTTTTATCCTGACTATAATACATTCCTCACCGCAATAACTATTTTCGTTTGCCTTTAAGAATAAACGATAGAGTTGTAAATGAGTACAACTTCTCAAATTATTAAAACGAAATGGTTTATCTCGTGACCAGCAAAGATAAGAGATACTTACAGTGGACTCGAAGACTGACACTTGTTTCCAGTTTCAGGTCTTCCCTGAGAGCTCTGTTCCAGACGACACACCGATAAATGGAATCGTCATCCTCCAACCTCGGAGTGACCGTCAGGATACTGGAGGTGGGCCGTTCTCTGGAACCACCCTTCTGGATCACCCCTTGCAAGAGGACGCCATCCCTGTACCATCGGATGGTCGGATCCGGGCTGCCACCTTCGCTGGAGCAAGTCAAAGCTGTGGATTCACCTTCACGAGCAATGGGATTGGGCGGCGTGATGCGTGGCTCGCCGGGAGGTACTGTAAGGAAACAAACAATACAAGTTAACATGATGGAAATTTCCTTGTACGGTCTGACATGAATAAGTATCACCTATTATGTAAGCACATATTACATAATAGGTGATATGAAGTAAGTAATATTAGCACAGTAATATTTTGAATTTCAAAATAAATTATTTTCGTAACATATGTTGGGGACGGATTTAACAAGATTTTCTGCAATTTCACTTTCCACAAATGAAGTTTAATGTGTAATATAGATTATACACTGGATACCTGGTTATTTTGAAGAGCCTTTTTCCTAATGCATTAACAATAAATTTAATTTAAAGCAATGACAGCCTTAAAAGCAATTCACAAAAGATATTGTTAAATATGCTTAACTTCTAGCAGTGCTATTTCCGGTGAATTACTTCTTACATTTCCTAATAATTGTATTGTAACAAATATGATAAAATAAATCTCAAAAAAAAAATGATAATAATAATTAATCTCTCTATAGAGAAAGGTTATAAATTTTGATTTTTAAAAATTCTACCCATGTCAAGTTACCTAATCTAAATGGATCTATCAAAGTAAAGTTCATTCTTCTCTCTATAGGAATGAATTTTGCTTTGTATTATTATTTAGGAAATAGTTCTTGTAAAAAATTTCGGGAAGTGTATACGTTTAAGTGATGAAGTTTTTAATTTACGAAATTCAGGGGGGCTTTAAGGCAATGAAAATCATTCACTTATCAGTAAAACAATTTGCCATTTTCTTTTCAAATGAATTATTCAATACCATTTTAGATATACATAATCATTTGTTTGGATTAAGGAATAAAACTGATTGACATCAGGTCGCAATTAAATTTATCGCACGCGATTGAATTTTACAAAGCAACACATTTATCGATTATTTACGTTCAAATCGCTGTTGTTGCATTCACAAAAGTTACGCCAAATTTAACATTAAAATCATTCAATTGGCGTCACTATATTCTACAAAATCTGTTGCCATTGTACATCCCAAATTATAATGACATGCATTGCCAATGTCCACAGATTTATTGTTATACAGTTTGTTAACCTCACACTGGTCATCATCGATTGAATGTATGACGAATTTTGTAGCTGCATTCAACTGAAGGTTAATAACAATTTTTGTGTTTGGAAATAATGAAAATACCTTCTAGTTACGAAACAGTTCATTACGTTGTTGGGTTTTTTTAAATTAGCATCGGGTTCTCTTTAAAACATTTAAAGTAATTATACTTCATTAACAAAGGAAAAGCAGAAGTATCTTTTTTCCACACAAAACAGCAGATTGTACTTGGAAGTAATACGTAACAAAAACTCATTTTATTAAATTCCAGCAGCTGCTTCATTTGAGACAGAAGGAAATGTGCACGACTTAATCATAAAAGCAGAAGGACTGGAAAAAAAACTAAAATAAGGCACTTGCTATAAACGACTACAACATGCTTTTAAGCAATTACATGTTTTACTGCTCACTAAAACAGAGTGCGCTGGTATTTGTAATGTTCCGAAAAATGCAATAATAATGTTGGGCAACACTCGGCTTATAAAGAATGAGTAATCTTTTTTTAGACCAGTTAATGCATACTGGTCTTATGGCGCGAGTGGACAATGAATTTCAGAACAATGAACCAGTGTAATTCCCCGAGCCTCGTGCGAATAGGACCGCATTTGCATTTTACCACAGACGAAAACGTCTAAAGAAAAAAGATTAGAAAATAGGATAAGGTATATAATAACGACTTTCAAAGAATAAATCACGGTTTTGGAAAAAGAAGAAGAAGAAAAAAAAAACTTGCAGCAAAAATCGAGTTGGACCTTTTGAACTAGAATCTTTGCAAATAGCCATTTCTTTTTCTTACTTTCCCGAGAACGAATCTTAGGGTCAAAGTGCGTCGTAAAAAGGAATCAAAATTCTTCTCTCTCCAGAACTTTTTTTTTTTTTTTGTTCCAAAGCTTGACAGGTGCTCTTTTTCAGAACAATAGGAATATGTCTCGCAGCTTGGAAAGAAAACAGAGTGGACCAGAACAGCTGAGCAGTTAAAAATTCGCAATCGGATTGGTAAGCCTAAAAAAAGAATGCAAGAAGCTGCCTTGACATCGGGGAAAAGTAGGATTTTCGATTCGAGGCTTTTTTTGATTGGCATTCTTTTCCTTGTTGATCCACTCAAGGCACTTGACATTTTCACCTTTTCAGATAAGATATTTTGGTGGATCAACATACAGTTATTTCCTCTAAGATTCTTTTTTGTGATAGAAGGCTCAAGTAAAAAAAAAAAAAAGTAGAAGATTAATGTTTTCAAATGCATATTATCTGCATTATACAAGCATTAATAACATAGATAGAAGAATTAATTAAACAACTAAAGAAAAAATAATTGCAGTTTAAATAGAGGCTGACATCAATTTTATTTTTATATACAAATTTTAGAAATTAAGTATATCATTTTTGTATTCTTAAAAAGCTTTAACATAAATAAATGCTAATCATATTTGTTGAATTTCAAAATTTCACACAAATATTTATTCAATAAAATGATTCGATAAATCTAGTAGCATTTAATACTAAAAGTTTCGAATGTCTCTAATACGAAATGCATAATTTTATTAATATGTTAGCATAGTAATAACTTGATATTGATATTTAATTGCTGGTATATAATCATTTGAAACATTAAATTAATCAAAAGTTTATTAAAACATTCGACTCAAATATTCAAGACAACATACTAAACATAAATGACTAATATACTAAGCATATACTTAGTTTATAGACTCTAGTCTTTCAAATTCAAATATTTGAATTCGCAGTCGATGTAAACTTTAAAATATTTGACTTGACTGCTTTACAATTATTTCAACTCCGCCAACTTTGGTGAATGACTTATGACGAATGTTATCAAATATGCATTTTAAAACAAACGGGAAAATACTCCAGGGCGATTTAAGATGTCATTAATGGATCGGCCAACAACAGTACTAAACGCCTTCTGCTTTTGCTTGCGGTTGTCGAACGCTTGACAACCCCAAAAGTCTTAAGACAGCCCCAACTGATTAGCATTCGAAACGAACAAAGACGAGCCACCCATATTCGTTAATTATTCCCTTCCCTCCCTTTTGAACACGTTCAATCACTTCATTTTGGAGTATATCTTGCGCGATGGGACCGCTAATTGCAGGGCCCAAGCTGGAGGGGGAGGGGGCAACTTTTGTTTTCCAGCAGGGCCCATTCGGTTTCGTTGGCGTCGAAATTATTTACGCCGCAGAGGAAAATTTTCCAACCTTGTGGATGATGTGGACATATCCCGCGGACCGGAAAGCTTTTCCTCTGAAGTCAGTGGCACCATCTTTCCCACAAGAAAATTTCTCTTGCCCCCCCCACCCCCGCCTTTCCTTCCCATATGCCACTAATGGGGAGGGAATATCTACGCTTCGCGCTCTGCTGGGTTCTGCAGCTCAAGAACATTGCAGAATTTCGAGACTGGATTTCGGTTCTTTCGCTCCGAAGACGATATTCAGCCGGCATTAAGCAAATAAGATTTTCCCTTTAAAAAGAGACGAAATGTCTCAATTTTATAAAAGGCCACGAAAGATCTTCTTCACTTGGTGGTGGTGATAACATCTATCACAATTGCTTATACGAGAGAGGAGATTCTTGATTCAGTAGTTTTCGAATTCTATTGTTCGATTTTGGAGTAAACAGTTTGCCAGTCGTTGCCGACAAAGAAAATCTCGATCTTTGCATTATTGTTGCTGAAATGAAATATAATCCGTTTTGTGAAAATTCTGGATATAAATCGAATCAAGAATGCTTATGTGAAATTTGTGCCAGGATTCTGTTACATGCACTTTTGGTTAAAGCTGCTCGGTTTTGAAATGTAGATACATTTTATACACATTAAATTGCAGGCAAAAATTTAAATGCTTTTGAAATATCCTTTCAAACAAAGAATTAAATTTAAATTTAGTAAAATATTTTCATTTATTTTTATTTTATTTATTAAATAATGTTTAGTTTAGACTTAGATCCAGAGCCGGATCATTGCATAATAAATGAGAAAAATGTCTAGGGCCTGGTTTTTAGAAGGCCCAGTCAAATATCTATTTTGAAAAGATTTGTAAATAAGATGAATTTTTATTCAGTTTTTGTCCAATTTCTGTTGGACAACTGTGTATATTAATAAACAAAATATATTGCTTTCTATATGGCTATTGCAAATTCTTTAAGAAAGAAAATGTGTTCTTATGTTTCTTCTTATTGTATTATTCTTATCACTATAAAAGAATTCTAACTATACGTATTCTTAACATCCCATGAATTAAAAAAGTATTTTATTTTTATATGGTTATTGTAAATATCTAAAATCGAAAGGAAATCTGTTGTTTCTTCTTGTTGAAAGTAAAATTCCTAATAATATATATTTAAAATACTTTCTAAAAGGTTAAATTAAATAATTACTATTTTAAAGTAATATTGTTATCATATAACAACTTTTGTTTAAAAAAATTGCACTTTACAAATAACAAAAAAAACTGGTCAAACGTTTCTAAAAAAACTAAGGAAACTGGTTACAGCCTAGCATTTAAAAAAAACACCATTTAGCAATGCATCTAATCAGATACTGTTTAATGCTCTTCTTAGAATAACTATTTCTGACACGAGTTACCAAATTTTTAGTACTTTAAGAAGTTCCCTTTAAAAGTTAGAAACTTCTAAACGTTAGCTAAATTACAAAAAAAAAAAAAAAAAAAAAAAAAATTCTTCATATACATGAAAAAAAAATCTACTAGTTTTAAATGCCATTAAATATAACTTTAAATTCTCGACATTCCTACACAATCAATGCTGATGATTACTGAGTAGTCTTGAAGTGATTATTATAGTCTTTCAAAATCTCAATGAAATGAAATTAAAAAAAAAAAAAAAGTTAGAAAATGATGTATTTGTTTCTCTCATCAGGATTATCCACTGCATCATTACTCAGGATTACACTTTCTTTTGTTTCGAACAATTCATGCACTGATTCTCGACATACTATAGTACTTAGATAAAAAAAGGAGGGGGTAGGGTCGGTAGGGGGTTCTCCTCTATTGGTTGAACATCTCCAAACAGGAACTCGAAGGTATTCATTGAGATGAGAAAACGTGCTTTAGTCAACTAATTTGAAACGTGGATCTCGAAATGTTTTTCATGCATTAGAATCACGATTCTGCTTTTTTTATTCTTTTTTTTCTTTTTAACCATGAGGTAATCGGAATGATGGAAGTTGGAAATAGTTTTCAAATTATCTTTTAAAGAAAATAGTATACATCAAGAGTTTAAAAAAAGAAAAAGAGCTATTTTATTCATGCTGTATTTTCTCTATTGGACTTATTCAGAAAATTACATTGATAAGTGATTTTTTATTTTATTTTCCTTTTGAATACTAAAATAAATATATGACATTAAGAAAACCTATTGAAAGATAAAATATTTTTTTACTTTTCAAAATGTAGAAATCGATTAATGGAATGCTAGTTGAAAAGTCAATGTCCTTTTTTTTTTTAAATCATATATAGAAATAAATTTTACGAATTTATACACATACAAAGAATTTTTTTTTTTAATTTATCGGATGTTGTTGTAATAAAAAAAAAATTAAATGAACCAATGTCCTGTTGCAACAACAAAATTATCTGTTTTGCAAAAGAAAAAAAAAAAAAAAACTGCAGAAAAGAAATATATTTATACATTTAATTTTTTTTTTTCTTCTAATTTTTTGCGGAATAAAAAAAAAAATTCTCTAATATAAATTTGCATTTTTTTAAATGTACAAATGTATTAAAGATTTTTCATTTATTATATCTTAAACATTTTAAATTCGCTATGTTTAGTAAATGCGCGTTACTAAATGTTAATATATGGGCCTGATGACCGAATGACAAGTGCTTCGGGTTCGAGTCCCGGTGGTGCCATAAATGTTCGTAGTGGTCTGGAATCCATTTTAAACAGTAGGTCCCGGTCTAATATGATTCCACCACACCACACCACACCACACCACATCACTGTTCCTAGAGCTGAGTTCCAACTGACATCAGTTTAGGAATGATGTGGGTCTGACTGGGCTCTGTGACGCTCTACAGTCATATGAGACCGGGACCTACGGTTTAAAATGGATTCCGAACGACTACAAACATTCATGGCACCGACAGAACTCGAACCCGAAACCTGTGGCATCGGGTCTAATATGACTGTAGAGCGTTCGGCGTAGGGTTGACAACCCTACCCTGTAAAAATAAAGCATCCACCTCGAAATCTGCCAATACGCAGATGTCATTGGCCCATCATGAAGCTGTTGCGCCAATAAAGAAGAAGAAGAAAATGCTAATATAAATTTTATCAAAATCTATTCAAAATAATGACTCCTACACAAAAGTTTTCAAAAAGCTTTAAATATACAACATTACGTTGTTGTCATTTTCCAAGGAGGAGCTATTTTAAAATTGTACTTAGATAATCCATCCATGCGGAACACGAGAAGAAAATAAAAAAAATTTCACCGCAGAATCAGTCGGAAAATTTGAATCTGAACGTACCCAAAACAATGGTTTCGGAGAATTATCGATTATTCAACGGAAATAGCACACTACCACATGGTTATTTACGGGAGACCTATTTTTTGTGTCCACGAATCTCCGATTTGGATGCATTACTGCGAAAAGACAATATCGAGAGCTTTATTCTTGAAGACCAGAAACAATGGAAAGAAGATATAAGTACAGAGTGCATTGTGCTGCTGTAGATGCCCATAAATGCCGAGCAGAAGACAGTGGTAATTTTTTGAAATATGGACATTCTTTGACCCATATTCTGTGTACCGTAGGAGGTTTATTGGTATACCTATAAACTGTAGGTGGAAATGGATTATACGCCTTTTTTGGTTTTTTTCTTCCTTCTCACGAACACAAAGTAATTGAAGAATTTTTGGATGAGTTCATTGTTAGTCAATAACAAAAAGATTGATCAAGAATAAATCATACCCAAAATATATTTTATCAAAGGCTTTTGTGTGTGTGAATTATATCATGAAATTAGAGTAGAACCTTGATTATTGCACCCTCACCGTTCGTTTTTCATTCATCATATCAGTACAATTGCTATTCTAACAATGCAAATAAAAGCCATTTAGATTGTTTCCCTAAAGGACATTTTCCTACATCAAACATTAGAAAATGTTGTAGACCTTGAGAAATTTTGATAATTGATCATTTTTGATATATGATAAAAAAAATTATCACTTATCATTAAAATTATCATGTATCAAAAATTATCAAAAGTAATTATCAATTATCATTAAAATTTGTAATGTGCTAATTTTTGATAATTAATTTTGATAATTTGTATATTTTTGATACGATAATTGATAATTTGTGATTTTTTTTTTTTGGTTTAAATAAAAAAAACCACAAATATTCCGATTGAAATTAACTTGTATTTTAAATGAATAAATAGTGGCCATTTTGTATTTAATTTATTTTTATATAACTTGAAAGAACAAAATGTTGCCTATTATATATACATATTTGATTACACTTTGTTAAAATGTAATATTTATAAATATTATATTGTAATTGTTATTCCTACGATAATGTTGTATTTATTTTTTAGAATATTATTTTATAATTTAAATTTTAATTGAATACCTTATGTTTAAACATGCAATCGCATTTGTTTTAGAAAGTTTCAAGAAACTCATTTAAGACTTTGTTGTGATTCATAAAGAACAACAGAGTTTTAAATTATTTTATATATGTAAGAACTTTAAACTAATTTAAAATAGAATAATGGAGGGATGAATGCAACTGTTACAAATTTTATTAAGGAGAAAAAAATTCCTAAATTGTGATGGCAACAGTGACCATTTTAAACTGGTCAACATCTGGGGTCAACGCTAGGTTTCGTTTGCTGCTCTACGGTCATCTAGTGCACACGAGGGCTAAACAGACCGGGATCTACAGTTTAAAATGGATTCCGAGCCACTCACAAACATCCATACCATCGCCAGGATTCGAACCTGGGCGTCTATGGTACCAAAGGTCAGAAAACTGGCCAATCGGCCATCAGATCGCGATCAACGCTTAGGGAAGCTTTGTGAGATAAATATTTTTTAAAACATTCATAGTTTCATGTATTTTCTTAATTTTTACCATTTCATTGTATTATTAATTAGATACAATAAGACCATACAATAATATTGGTAATAAGTAGCAATTATTGGTGTTAGTTGAATTACATATTTGCTGCAACAAGTACAATTTCAAAGTTTAAATAATTGAAAAATGGAATTAATATATAAATTTTAAAAAAATTATTAAAAAAAAAAATCCGAGGTTTTACTAAATCTTTGATAATAGTATTAGTCATATATAGTATAGTCAAAATTGCAATCTTTGAATGGTATCTCCCAAATCTTTCTTCTGCCTATAATGAATATAATTTTAATTTTCGACATGGTAGATCTCGCATTTAATTTCTAAGACATAGACATTTGCAGTTCAGCAATCAAAGGCAGAAATATAATTCAATTTCATTTCATTCTTACTAAATCTTTTTTTAAATTTTTATCCAATTCATGTTATAAGATGTATGAGATAAAATTATTTCATATGACATCGTTATTAGTTGAATAACCCTGACGGGACGAATCTTTGCCATCATTTGCTCTCGAACAGCGCCAAAAGAAAAAAAAAGAACAGCAATCAATCACTGCTGGCGACAGAATTACTTTTATTCCGGGAATCTAGGGGGGCGAGGGAATCTTTGATCAGTCCAATTCCATGCAATAAGCTATTCGAACACTTTATTTCCAAAAAACAATGATACAGATAACGGTCGACTTGGATGAGCAGATTTTTTCATATGGAAAATCTCCTTTTCATTCAAGAGATTTTTTCCTTGGAGTTTTATCCCGAAATATTCCTCCGGAATATTCAGGGATGCGAGAGGTGAGGGGTGGATAAAAAATAAAAAAAATAAAGGGGGGTCCAGTCGGATACGCAGCCTTGACCTCCGCCTTCCTGGCGACATACGACACCTCTACCCTATTCCGGCTGACGTCACAGTCGCTGGATAAAAGCCTTCATCGATGAGCAAATTCATCGATCGATCGACACATGAGTAAATTATTTCTTTTCTTGAACGATAGATGGCAGCACGGTATGTTGTTGAGCGATTACAACCGCAGGAGTTAAGACGTTTCTTTTTGTAATCCACAAATAAGCGATGAAATGGAAAAAGACAGACCGAAATATATCAATGGGAAGGGGGTATCTTTTATTCTTTTATTTTTTTTAATCCGAGTTTCTTAGAAGGGGAGGAATTTTCTATGTTCCTACCCCTCAATCAAGAGGGTTTCGATGCTTATGTGTGACCTAATTCATTTGTCCGTTTCGACGCCTTTTTTATCGACTTTTTATTTTATTTTATTTATTTTATTTTTTTTGCTATGCTTAAGAAAAGAAATTGGGTTCATATAGAGTTTTTGTAAGAAATAAAATTCAAAGATATGTTGTTGAAATCAATCAGAAATTATTTCCGAGTTGCAAGAAATAAACCGAAATGTTTTTATCTGGAGTTTTTCTTTATTTCACACTTGTACAAAATAATTGATTTTTTTTTTTTTTTTTTCAAACTTGCAATATTTAGAAATTCTTTTTAATTTTAATGAGATTTATATTATGCTAATTTTATTTTCTTTGAAGGAATAATTTTATTTTTTTTAAGAAATGTAATTTCTTATTTTGAAGTTCACTGACTATTTATATAATACAATAAAATAAAACAAACAGTTTTTTTTTTTGTCTGCCTTCGAGGAAAGCACATAATGAACTAAGTCATTTTTATTTAAAGATATGATATCTTTTATTACTTAATTTTAAATTGAAAAGTTATTCCTTCAATCTCTGTGTGGGGGGTTAAATGTTTAATTTTTAGGAAGTTTAGTTTTTCATTATCAGTTAAAAATCAGAATTTTCTTTTAGTTTAATATTAAATATATCTTTTCAATTTGAATATTTTACAAATATATATTAAATCAAAATTGTTACCATGATTTCTCCTACTCAACTGACAAGAGTGTCCTCTGTGGCGTTCAGGAGAAATACTCAGTCGGCCTCCTGACTTTCACCAGAGAGGAAGTACAGCGCAACCTGCGCTCCACCAGAAAAAAGTTTAGGTCATAATATCTCATCTTGAGAAGAAATATATTTAGAGCACTCCGGCCCATCAGTTGGCCTACAGACTCTCCCTCTGAGATTTGGTTTTGGTTTGTCGCTCTACGATCATCTTGTGCACACTTTGGGCTAATTAGACCGGGACCCACAGTTTAATGTGGATTCCGAACCACTCACAAACTTCCAATCCACCGCCAAGATTCGAACCTGAACGACCAGAGCGCTAGCTAATTGGTCGCCTGACTCGGAGATAAAATAAATTTCCACATCTTGCGCGTATCTGAGTATCGGATTTTCGGCTTAGGAGTGGAATCCTTCCACGAATCTATAATTATCTGTCTTTAAATGTGTTAAATAGTGTGTGTCTCAAATTGTATGTGTGTGATGTTGTATGATGCGAGTTCTCCAACATGTGCCTCAGATATCTCAACCCAACCACACCCGGTTACAATCTCAATGCTACAAAATTCTAAATTAAATTACTTAAGAAATATATGACCTTCCCCGTTTCTTTTATCGTATTTTTCATGTTATATGATGCTTAAAAAAAAGTGAGCACGCTTACAAATCTTCCTACATTCACAATTCACGCCCAAATAAACCCAACCACACGTTAGAAATAGCTTTCAGCTTTATTTATGTCATTACCATCCAAAAGTATTTCTTTTTGAGCTTCATTTAGTAAAGAGGGCTTTTTTATTTGCTCCTAGCCCAACTTTTGCAAAGATAGGAAGAAAAGACTTTGGAACTCGGGTTGTTTATATTCGCAGAGTTGGGCTGTTAAAAGTAAAGCCGGCAACAACGAAATGATGTAGAATTCTGGCGGAAGGCTTTTGCGCTAGATTGGGTTGTCCTTTTTTTCATTCCAGAGGATTTTCTTTTTATTTGTCCTTTTTTAAGGTTAAGGATTTACGCTTTGATCTGAAGAAGAATCAGATTTATTTTTCCAGGAGAGAGAGGGAGAGAAATATCGGTTCACGGGATGTTTATGTTCTGGCATACTACATAAATGCCGATAAATCTGCGAACATTCAGACAAAAAAAGAATGGGAAATGCCGGATGGCATGCTGGATTGTCAAATTCAAGGAACAAAACACAACAGGAAGAACCTTGATTAGAATAAATGGTGGCTATAGAAAAAAAAGGGTAGAAGTATGCCTTTTATTTGTTCTATTCATACTGCATAGATTTTTTTTGTTTTTTTTTTGGTTTATTGGAATTTTTTTAGACAATTCCGGTAACAATACAATTTTATTTGTCAATTATTGCAAAATACTGTTCGTAGGCTATTCAGACAAATGCCCATTTGTCTTCGCAGATGAATGTTATATGTCCTCCATGTCAATTCTATCACGTAAAAAGTAAGGTACCTGTAAGTTTTTGTATTACCGTCACGCTAACTGCTTGCGTTAAATTTGGTGTTCTCAGTTGAACAGTATGTGTAGAGCAAGGGTTTGGTTTGTAGCTAAACAGACATTTTGTGACACTTTAGGCTAATTAGACCGGGACCTAAAATTTAACAGGGATTCCGAACCACTAACAAACATCTATACCTTCGCCAGAATTCGAACCTGAAGCCTGTAGTACCAAAGGACACAGGGCCAGCCAATTGGCCATCAGGCCGCTGTAGTGCCAAAGGGTTAGTTAGTTAACGGACATAAAAAGCATTATTAAGATTCACATCAAAAATAATTGTACTGTTTTAAATTATTTTTTGTTTTTGTTTTATTTGTTAAAAGTAATTTCTTTACAGATCTAGACAGAAACGAACATACAGCAACGGTAAATAAAAATTATGTTTAAAACTTCAGTTATTTTAAAATTATTCATTGTTTTCTAACTGAATAATTCATATTTTTTATTTTTAGTACGAAAAATTATTTCTTTCCGTTTAAATCTCCGAAAAAATTTTAATCTCATAAAATAAAGCAAAGATTACTAAAATTCGTTTCAAAATACTATCATAAAACGAAAATTTCATAATTAACATAAATATTTGTTTAGTTGTTTTTGCTGTTGTCGTATCCTTCATGGAAGGAAGGAAGAACTGCTTCTGTTTTTCATGGAACATCCGTAGGTAGAAATCTGACTTGACTCCATATCACTGAAGAAAGAGGACAGTGCCTTCCAGGAGGACTTTTAGGGCAAACTAACTACCCCGCATTTGCGTATTGTGTTGGAGAAAACCCGAAAAACTCCCACCAGGTAGTCCGACTAACGAACAAGAGGCTGAACAAAACGAGTATCCTCGTTTTTTGAAACTGTATCTACAACAAAGCCGCCAGCGGATTGGATCTCCGCCCTAATGCTCACCATCGGCAAACGTTGCCACGAGTTAGGTTTAGTGTTATTTATTTATTTAGTTTTAATAATCATTAAAAATAGTTTTAACTTTAATCAAGTTAAATCTGGGAAAAAAAAAAAAAAAAAAAAAAAAAATCTAGAATAAAAAATATATATTTTTGGAGATTTTCAGTGAAACTGTTATCATTCTAAGTTACTGGAAGATGTATTTTAAATAATTGTAAAATGTACAGTTAAAATGTAATGTATAATTTTTTAAATAATTTTGGATAATTTTGTTTGTTGCAATTCTTTCATACGATCTGCGTAGTGCAGCAAGTTAAAATCATATTGATATTCAGCGCTAATCTTCTTAACATAGCAAAACTTTTTAATTAAAAATCCCCGGTTCAAAAACCACATAAAAATATTCTAAAAATGTAAGATATGAACTTTCTTTCAAAAACGATATCAGCAACTAAATATCATAAGAATGATATTTTTTTGTTTTTTCTTACATGCATCACAGACCAAGCAGAAAAGGTACTCACTCAGAACGGTCACGACATAAGACACACTGTAAATGTCAACGCCACTGCCACCTTCCTTCAGCCAGCACTCGAACTTTCCGTTGTCTTTGTCGTAATTGGCCTTGGAGATGAGCAAGTCGTACTTTCCTTCTTGGGGACTGAAGTCTATGCTGTAGTGGGGATCCAGGGCCGCCGCATTGATGGCAGCATTGTCCTTCCCTTCCTTGTTGACTCTGCTCCAGAAGTACAATGTCGTGCTGGAGCCCAAGGCAGAGTGGAATCGACAAGGCAGCCTCAAGGTCTCACCTTCGACAACATCTCTGCTGTCGCCCAACATCACTTGGCCAGAGCAACATCCTGGAATGGAAAATGGATGGATCAAACACAACGTACACAAAACCATTTAAAGTTTGATATAAAATTTGGTAGCAACAGTAAAGATTATCACAATTAAGATAGTTTAGAGCATGGAGTGGCCAACCCGCGGCCCGCAACATCCTGGAATGGAACATGGAAATGTCAAACAAAATGCACACAAAACCATCTGTTTGAATCTGCAAAAGTTTAGTAACAACAGTAATCATTGCCACAGTTAGATAGTTAAGAGCATGGCCAACCCGCAGTTCGCCTTGAATATTGTCCCGGCCCGTGAAGTTTATCACACATTTACAAAATATATTTATTTTATAATGGCCAAAGTAATGGAAACCAATGTATTAAAAAAATACATTATGTTGCATCCATATATTAAAAAATTAACTGTCGAAATTATGTGAAAAAAATTAACTTTAATTAATTAAAATTTTGATTTGATTACAATTAATATTGTTGCGAATATATGACAGATATTACCTGTTTTATTTATGAATTTACAGTCATGAATTCTCAGAATAATTAAATTATAAGCACCAATTACGTTGCATCACCAATAACGATCATCTCCAATTACGATGTGCAAAACCCAAATTGAGATCGATTTGCAAAAGCTAAATGAAAGAGTGTAGAAACAAATATCGCACTAGTAAAATAAATATTTTTTGAATGATTTCATTTTTTTTTATTTCTTTTATATTTATATATTTCTTTTCAGTTTTATATATTTCTTTACAATGTGCGTTTAGTATCTTTATTATTATATTATATATGTTTACATGTAAGAATAATAGTAAAACATAATGATAATAACTCGTTATGTTTCAATTTTTCCCTCCAAAAAAATGTCTATAGTGGGTCTAAATCTAATATGGGGATATATAATTTTATATGCAGCCCGCGGAGTTATGATGCATTCCCAAAGTGGCCCGCAAGATCATTTGAGTTGACCAGCCCTGGTTAAAAGATTCACAGCATATTTAAATTATAATGGAATAAAATAAAAACCAATTTGGAATTTCTTGTCCTTTTTTTCAAAACTATCTTTGCAAAAAAAGAGTGAATAATCCCAACTCTCTCAGATATTTTATACTAAATATACTTCTGTTCGTTGCATTCGTACATATTTATAAACAACGTTCTATCATTTTACCTCAAAAACAATGAGAAACGACGAAGTTTCACTTTTAGGACATAACTACAATTCATATGAGGTAATTCAAGATAATTAGTAAGACTAAATCTTGTATTCTTTTTATAAGTGAAAATTTTTATCATAAAATGTTGACAATTACTGCTAAGAGCTGAATTTTTACTGTTAATTATCACGCCATCTTTAATAAAAAAAAAAATAATAATATTCTATTCCAACACAAGTAAAAACTGCATGAATTCATTGAAAGAACTTGCTACAAGCAATATTTAAACAATGTTACAAATCTAGTCTTTTTAAAATGTCCGAATTGGTTACTTTTTTTATACTTGTATGCAACATTTCGCGAAAAGTAAACAAAAAGCATTTCCAAGTTAAGTATCCCTAAAACCCTTTATGCAAAACAAACGCTTTTGCCCAAAACTTTTAAAAATCGGATTGCCCCCGGAAGAATGGAAGGAGAAGATTCTTTTACCTTTTCCGTGACGAAACGGTCGCCATTACTTCAACAAGGCGACTTCAAAAAATCGTAAAACCCCCGAAATCAAAGATCGTCCGAGCAACTTGCAAGGGGAAGACACTGCAGACATTACAGAGCTCTAACGACCACCTCTGCCATGCCGGAGCAATGAAATTAAAGAAGGCCCCGATATTAAAACAGCTTCCGGGCCTACGCCATAAAAGGTACTGCAGGCCTAGGAATGCAATTGACTTTAACGCCTTCTGCAGTTATTGCCTTCGATGTGCCCGACAAATCGCTGCAGAGCAATTCTGGACTTGGGGTGGCCTTTTTATTTGTTGTTCGGGTTGCTTTTACTCTAAGGGAGTTCCTTTATTTTTCGCTAAAAGTATACTAGTTCTTTTTTTGTCTGGAGATTTTATCAAATTATCCCTTCTTCTTTGTCAAGCGTGATTAAAGGTAAGTAAATGAGGGTTTCGGAGGCGTTGTTGAAAACCCTCCAGATTGAATTTGTTGTTGCCTTTTTTTTTTTCTTTTTTTGTACTTCCCTTTCTTCTACTTTTGTCCCCGTAATGATGCGATATAAAGAGTTAAGTACTGCCATTGTAGGTGAATATAATGAAGTACGGTTAATAGAGATTGCCGTTTAAAAAAAGAAGAATAAGTCTCGCGATGGAGCTTAAAGTATGCAATTCCATTCCGGAAACAAGGAATAATAAATGCTTGTATTTGCTTGAAATAGTTTTAAAGGTATAAAATCGTGATAATTATAATTTAATTTAAGCATGAGCATGAATTTGATTTTCGTTAAAAAAAGGAAGTACTATAAAAATAGGTTTACGTATTTTATTTAATTTATCTAATATGTGTCTTGACTATCGCTTATATCTTCAATATGAATGATAATATATTATAACAAGTGGTGATTAAATTACTTTTCATGAATACAATTTTTTTTTTTTTTATATATATTATGAAAAGATTAAATTGATAACCATTCCCGATCAGAATTATTTTTCAAATAACTAACGCCCGTCATGTTTGACCAAGACCATCCACCTACTGGCAGATTCCAAAACAGGAGATCATTTCTTTTTACAAGGTAGGGTTGTCCGCCCTATGCTTTACAGTCATATTAGACCGTGTCCTATGGTTTAATATGGATTCCGGACCTCTACAAACCCCCATGGCATCGTGGGGACTCGGAACTCTGTGGCACCGAGGGCCAGAGCGCCAGTCATTCGGCCATCAGGCCCTATTTTTCAAATACTAAAATAAAATTATGCTTTATAAATATACAATCGCATTCAATAACTAGGATAATTAAATTATTAACCAAAATTTATATTATTAGCTCCATTTACTATAAGTTTAACTTTTTAAGAGGTAGAAGGAAGTACAGCGCAACTTGCGTCCAGTTTACTTTATAGTCTCTCCAGTCTTACTTTATAGTCTCGTCCAGTTTACTTTATATATACTCAGTTTACTTTATAGTCTATCCATAGAGGAAATATATTTGGTGCATCCTAGCGCATTAGTTGGCCTACAGACTCTCACGCGGAGAGGAAGATTATTTCGCACACATTGCGCATTAGCTGAGTTTCGGGTTTACAGCTTAGAAGTGGAGTCCTTCCATGAATCTATGTCTTTAAATGTGTTAAATACTATATATCTCTAATTGTATGTGCGTCATGTTTGTTTAAATAAAGCTGTAAGTTCTCCAAACTGCTCCTCAAGTATCTCGACCCGACCACAAACAATTACGACTTACAATTGGTTGCCTAATCTGCCCACTACACAATAAATTTTTGTCAAGATAAGAAAAAAAAGAGAATGAATTTTGCAATATACTTCAATCATAATCTTGCCGTCAATGTCCATTCGATTTATATGACATTAAACGATAAATGAACTAATTTGCAGTCGACAGCAACAGATTAATAATTTATATCGAAACTTCAAATGATACTTTATAAAAAAAAATATATGAGGAAAAAAATATCGCATTTGAAGGTAGTAAATTTTCTGAGTCGAAATTTACTTCAAATCTTTTTGTTTTATCGGAATGGTAATTATTTTCGCGTTTTGGAATCATCTCATTTCCATAAAGGATATATTTTTTTCATCCATCCTCAGTTCTCCAAATTCATTGGATAATTTCTTTCGAATGCACTGGACTGATGTAAAAATTCTCTCGCTGGCCAGATGGCGCCAGAATATCATAAAAGAACCTCCACTTTTCTTTTTTTTTCTTCTTCTTTGTTCTTTTCTTTTTAAACACCTTCTTCTCTCTTTCTCTCTGCAAGAGGTGAGAAAACTTCTTGCCGAAGAATGCTAAAGACAAAGGTTTCCAAAGATGTCAGCGCAAAATCTCTCTTCTCGTCTATTAGAGTTCTTTCCATCCCCCATCCCCACCCCGCGCAGCCACCTTGTTGGTTTTCTTTCTATCTTTCTTTTATTCTTTTTTCTTGAAGCAGGTGAGATATCTACATTTTTTATACCTGAATGAGATAATTTTTTTTCTCTTTATCTTTCCTTTACGAAAGTTAATGAGGGGGAAGACCGAATTAATCGCTCTGAACTTGAGAACATTTTTTTTTTTTTTACCTTCTACTGTCACAGCTGTATATTTTGAAGAAAAGAAAAGGTATTAGAGGAGATTTGTTTCCTGCAAGAACTGTAGTAAGTCGTTTTGATGTAGAAAATGGGACATTTTTTTTTATTTGAGTACGTAAATAATGTTTTTTCGATAAATAAATGCCAGAAAGATTAGAATGTATAATTTGTATAATGAATATTTAAATTATAATAAAATTGGAATCAAATAATAATTTTTTTTTATTGAATTGCTTGAGAAATCAACATTTCATCCTTAATTTGGTAGTATCTTAATAATGATAAATCCTTTTTAAAGTCTCTTATAGTAGAGCAACTTCTTGGAATTTTCGTAAAGTGGTGCAAGAATTATTTACGTTAAACATGAAGTTAGTATATTAATAAAGAATAAAATGCTTCCGAAAACTCCACTAAACAAATGAAAAAGTAGCTGGCTTCTGTTTAATTTAATTAAAGAAAAAGTAATTTATTTTTATTGAACCCATGGTATGTTTCAACTTTATGTTGTTATGTTCATGGTATGTAATCCATAAAAAGGCAACACTTGTATCGACAAGAGCTAAATTGCATCAAAAAATTACTTTTTTTTTCACATTTCTAATTCGTTAACATCTTAATAATGACAGTTTGGTTTAGTTTGTAGCTCTACGGTCATTTTGTGCACACGAGGACTAAACAGGCCAGTACCTACAGTTTAACGTGGATTCCGAGCCGCCACTAACAAACATCCATGTCCCCGCCAGGAATTGAACCAGAAGTTTGTGATACCAAAGACCAGAGCGCTAGCCACTTGGCTGTTTTAAATAATGACAGATCATTTTAGTGTTTTTCGTAATGGAATAACTTCTTGGAATATTCGTAATACGTAATTTAGTGGTACGAGAATATGTATTTAAAAATGAAGCAGTACATTAATAAAGAATTAAATGTTTCCGAAAATTCAACAAACAAGTGAAAAAATAGCTGGCTTCTGTTAAATGTAATTAAAGAACACTTTTAAAAGAAAAATTACTTTATTTTTCCATAGAACCTACTACATATTTCTACTTTAATCCACAAAATGGTAACACTTGTATCGACAACAGATAAACTGCATCAAAAAATTCTAATGTAGTGGTTACATTACAATCAAATCCTTGAAGAGCAAATACACTGATTTCAAGCTACACTTCAAATTTAAATATACGCTGGATACAACAACTCTACGACTCTTCCAAAATAAATAAACCAATAAATAAATACATAATAAATAAAAATAAAAAAGGAAACGAGTGAATTTTGAATTCCCTAGACGATTAAACCTTTCCAAAATCATTCACTACAGAGAAAAAAAAAATTCAAATTTTTTCCAAACCATCGTCTCTTCCACTTTTCGCTTCATCACCACCACCAAAAGGTTGATAGAGCAAACTGAAAATGTGAAGGTTCGATACAGGAAAACTTGAAATGGGAAGGTTTGATAGAGGGAAACTGAGCGAGAATGGGAGTGGGAATTCTCACTCCTTGGAGGCAACAAACTTCTATCTTTCAACACTTTATAGGAGCCGATACACGCTTAAGCAGAAGGAAGATCTTGAACCTCACAGAATAAATGCATATGGAAGTCTGCCGCTTCTGAAAAGAATCTATCTATATTTATCAACAACTAGCCTCTTCTCCAGGGAGGTGGATTCCCACCGAAATGTTCCATGATGGATTTTCAATGCAATAGGGTGGAGGGGAGGGGTGCGACATCGCAAAAATAACCATTCATCTGGTCCTAAACCGAACGTCAATATAGGCCATTGATCACAGCAGGCCGCAAAGTGAAATCAAGAAATTTTTCAACAACGATTCCCGTTTTCAGTAGGGTTTGTAAATGCTGGGTTTTTTGGAAGCCACCGGAGTGTCTGTATAGTAAGGTCTGTATCTCTTTTTGGCACAAGTGGGTTACTTTTTGGTTGGATGCCTGGCCAGAAAAGGAGTAGTGGCCACTAAAGCGATGAAAAGTGTCGATAAAAGAAAAGGATGGGGAGTTTCTTTTTATGTGCAGCCAGCGTCCAGGAAGAATGATGGTTGGAGACAATGGAAGACCGATCGACGACATGATTGAGGAGAAGACCATAAAATAAAAATATCCAGTGAGAGACAGTCTATTTTTTTTATTGGACGATGCTGTACGGAAGAGAGGTGCTATTTCGGTTTTTAATAGTTACAGGATTCTTTCGGGTCTCTGAAGGGGTTTTAGATGGCTAAAGATTTCAAAATGATTAAGCCCCAAAGACTGCAAAAGCCATTAATTTTTTGAGAAATTGATTTTATTGTCTGATTGGTGTACTTTTCTTCATATTTACTCAAAAAGAACTGTCATTGAACATAAGTAAAATATATTTATTTTTGTTTTTATATGTCACATGTCATTTATTTTCATACACATGCACGTCTATTATGAGATCAAATTAAGCATAAGGTGTAACAAATTTAGTAATTTTGACATATTTGCAATCAATTTTGACACATTTCTTCTTATTTACGAAAAAAGAACTGTCATTGATCATAAGTAAAATATATTCATTTTGTTTTCATACGCATGTACGTCTGTCATGAGATCAAATTGAACATAAGGTGTCACAAATTTAGTTTAAATTACAACATATTTGCAATTAATTTTGACATATTTTTTTCATATTTGTTTAAAAAGAATTGTCATTGAACATAAATAAAATATATTTATTTTGTTTTCATACACATATGCTAAATTTGATCTTATTATAGACTTACAAGTTGTAAACCGGTTCTCGTTAGATCACCGAAGTCAAGCATCATTGGGCGCGGTCAGTACTTGAGTGGGTGACCACCTGGGAACACCGCGTGCCGTTGGCAAATTTGGGACCTGAATGGCCGAGTGTCTAGCGCTCTGGCGCTCGGTGCCACAGGTTTCGGGTTCGAATCCCGGCAGTGCCATGGATGTTTGTAGTGGTTCGGAATCCACTTTAAGCCGTAGGTCCCGGTCTCATATGACTGTAAGAGCGTCACGGAACAAAAGTCAGGCTTCTACCTATGGGTGCTCGATCACAACAGAAGCTGCTTCCTTCCCCTTCAATCATGAGCACGTATGGGCTCGTGGGCTTGGCCAGCCAAGTGGGATAAGAAACAACAACAACAGAACACACAAGTTGTAAAAAATTTGGTTTCCAATTTTGAAATTTTTTTTTTTTTTTTTTTTTTAATGTTCGTAATTCATCTTAGCTTGTTAACGAATATATTTAAACAAATTCAACCAATGATTTATATTAACAACATCAAGTCATTGTATACAAAAGGACATTAACATTGTTCAACTAAGAATAGAAAATAAAATAAAGACAGTAGAAAGTAATAAATGTTACCAGCTAGCAGAACTATTAGTAACTTGCATTATTAAATAAAAACTTAATCTAATAATATAGTGAATGTATGTGCAAAAAATTAAAAGGACCGATCCCCTTTTACTACGAGAATTGGAAAGGTGATTGTTGATGTTATAAATCCCCTTGCTACATATAAGAGATTAATCCTTCTTACGCTACGATTTTATTCGGCTTATCTGAATAATGTTAATTAAGTAGTACGGATTACATGCACTTCTTGGTCAAAGTAGCCCAATTAAGCAGTAACTCGCTAATCTTGACTAGATAACCTTAAGTTGATATCTTCTTCGTTTATACGATGACCATATAATAATAGTGGACAATAGATATTTGCAACTTTAACAAAGATTGGCTTACTTGCATATGTATGAATAAATGACTCACTGCAGTAAGCTGTAGTACATGCAACTTTATAAGCAAAAACTAAAATGCAAATCGATGGTATTTGGTGACAAAAATAAGGTGACATTCTGCAGAAGAAAATTAGGACAAAACTAATGACAGCAAACAAGAAAAGACGAATTAAAATGAATCGAACTTTTAACACCATCTGTCTTTAGTGTCTTCTAGTTGGATACAGCAAAACCATTTACTTACAGATTAAAAAAAGGGAATGAAAATGAAATTACAGAACTTGTAAATTTGTAGGGAAGGCTACAAACAAAATGTTGGATGTTGTCCAAATCTTAAAAAAAAAAAAGTACCAGCAACAACTGGTGCATAAGAAATTGTTATTCATTAGTTAAAAGGATGATACCGTTCAATGGTATGAGACATTAGCAATCTAGCACAATCTCTTTTCTTATTTTGTGTGCCCACGGCTTATCGTATCCCTGTGGTTCTTTGGACGCATTAGAGAAAACGAATCGCTCAATTTATCATAATAAAGAAAACTCACATTACGACTAATAAGGAATTAATATCTCCGGGAAAAAGGCATTCGTTTAAATTACGAATAAATAAGTAGAACGCAATAAAGGCGGTACAAATGTCCGAAGAAATACGTTCCCATAACAATCGATTAAATGGCTGAAATTATGATCAAGAATTTTTCACAAGAGAAGGCGTTTAAAATGTGTTCCATTAAACTGAAAAAAAAAAAAAAAAAAAATAATAATAATAACAATAATAAAGATTTGCCATAACTGAAGCCTTTTGTGTAGAAAAATGTGTTCATTATTTAAATTATCTAATATTTCTGCAACAAATTAAATTAACACGTGTTTTCAATTACATATTTAAATGCTTCTACCACAGTAACAGCTTTAAATTATTCTGTAGTTCTTGTAACATGACCATTTATTTTTTTAAAGAACCTAATAAAAGCTGTTATTCGTTGTTTTTTAATAAGCATCATAAAACGAGGTTTTTTTTAATAACAGGGAATTAATTTTATGTGAATGAATTCGATCTTTGAAAACGAACTTTTATTTGAAAACCGTAAAAAAAAAAAAAAAAAAAAAAAAAAACCCCACTAGGAATTTAAAATTCTTTATCTCAGTGTATGACACTTGCTGTGTGTCCGAAGAATTTCAAATGTAAATCAGTCATTCATTATAAATTTCAAATCTGCATATACAGAAGAATTGAAAAATTTAATTGGACTCGACTATCCCCATAGATAAATGACGTATTAATTGGAGTTTGTTATATTTATCATAAACTAATTAATAGTTGATTATATGCAAATTAATTATTTCGAATGGAAATAAATTATTGTAATGACGATAAATTTTTTTTAAATAAAATAAATTTCACAAGTGGATTGATGCAGTAATTAATTTAATTTAATTTAATTTTAATTAATTTATTTATTTATTTTGCTCTAACCAATTATTTTTTTTTAAAAACCTATAATAATTGAAATAGATATATGTCGCTAAACGCTATACAACTCCTGTGAAATTGGCAACATGGTGACATACAACAGAAGACATTGGTCAAAAGACAAATTCAAGCCGGTTATAACGAAACACTAATTAGAAAAAGCAAATTTAAAAGAAATTATATAAAACAAAAGACAATTGTTTAGTTTCAGTTTCGTTAAGGTTATGGTTAAAGTTAAAAAATTTTCTTCCGAATTCATTAATGCTTTGCAATTCTCTGTATCTGCTTTTCATTTCGTTAATTCACGAACTTGTAATAATGTGACAAGCCATAGAGGGGAAAAAAATAGGTTTCAGATATCATCTTTGCCATTTCTTAATTATAGTGGTTCAGCCTTAAATAAAAAATGATAAAACGACACGAAAATAAAAAAATACAGAAAAGAACGACGCTTCTAATAAAAATATATCTATGACATTATCACATGAAGGACATTATTTTAAGTGAACCAGATCCAGAGAGAATAACAAAATTAAAAACGAGGAACCGTCCGTCTCCACCCCTTGATGAAGTTTTAATCACATAAATGAAGTTAACTGTGAAAATAGAATTCACCCGCACGAAATAACCAGGCGGCAATAAATAAAGTTAATCAGTTAAATAGCCGTTTTGGTAAGACGTGCCGGTGCCTGTGGGATAGTCCTCGAAGGTATAATAATAACACTTTCCCTTTAGTAATGAAGCTAGTTCACGTCTTGGAATTGACAGCAAAGGTTGCTAGGATGATGCATAGCGGGTACCATCTCCACACGCCCAGAGCTATTTTTAGCATCTTTTACGGCTCGGCCTTTTGATGGCCATTCTCTGGGTCCCAAATGAATATTTCGGACCCGACCACGTCTGTGGTAAAAGTCGCACGGGGAGAGAATTGGGCCTCGAAGTTCCAGGCACTTGTTCCAGGCACGTTGAAAGCACGTGACGCATCCAACCGTGCGAACGACGCCTCGCAAGGATGGGTAAGAAATCACCCCCCATAAGAAGTCAGCTCTCTGGATTTCATAAATGTATTAAACAAGGATATCAAGGTAAAAGCGGAAAAGTTTAAAAGTTAATTATAAAAAGCGGTGTTTAAATTTTTAAGAGTCCATGTCGTAAATTTTCGGTTTTAAGTGAATAGTTTAAAGGGGATAACGTGTCTAGTGTCTGTTTACCTAACTAGAATTTAAAAGAAAAGATTAAAGATTCAGTTACAAAAACTCTTCATGCTAAAAAACACTGGAGCAGCTTGGTGGATAGTGTATTGGGTTTTAGTATAGAAAGATCTCGATTCGAAATCCGCCGAAGAATTTATAAGATAAGTCTCATGCTTTATGTATGGTCAGTCAGAAATATGTAATTTGTTGTATTTTTTATACAGTGTGTTATAAAATTCATGCAAGATTTAAATTCCTAAACAGTCTGGAATATTTTGTAATAAAAGAGCTAATTTCCCTTCAAAATGCACCTTAGGTTTGGTGTTCGATGGAGAGTGAGTATATCAAATTGTTTTCTAAGCAAATCCTCTTGTGTCCTTTATTAAAAGCATTACTTCTTCAGTTAATTTTAGGGAACTCTGTATGAAGAAGTTAGGAAAGATTAGTTCAATGCCGAATCCAAAGCTCTCATGTCTATGGTGGTGGTTGGCGTAATAAATCTATAAATTATCAAAATATTTTTTCATTGGGCTCGCCAAGTGTAAGATGTCACAGACCGCCTCTGATTTTGGTACATCAGTGGCCCATGTTTTCCACTTATGCATGCTACATACAGGCCACAACGAACTATGAGGAAAGGGCGTAGTATCAGGTGGATTTAGAGAACGCCAACATTGTGGTTTGGTTTGTCGCTCTACGGTTTTTTCACATTTTAAGCTAATTAGATCAAGACCTACAATTTGACATGGATTCCGAACCGCTAACAAACATGCATCTATGCTACCGCCAGGAACCTGAAGCACCAACTGCCAGAGTACTAGCCAATTGGCCATCAGACAGCCCACCATTGTGGAGGCACAATGCATAATCAATGCAGCAGGCATCTCAGGGTGTATGGTGGATAATGCTGAATCTGCTACTTAATATGATCAGTTCTAAAAGCGAATTTAACTCAGGTCAAAGTGAAACATTTTTCATTTAAAATAACAAACATACTTACAAAAGTTTAGAATAATAAATTAATCGCAGAAGATCTAATATGTCAGGATACAGTATATCAGGTACCGTATAAAAGAATGGAATACGTCATTGGACGATTGTTATAAATTTAATAATTAAAAAAAATAAACAGCACAGAATATTTTTTTTATAAAATGACCAACATGCTGAAAAAGGCACGGTTTTCAGTATCTCGCTTGAAATTGTTAGAGCTAATTTTTAAATTTTTGCTTTTACCAGTTTAGTTTTCAGACTGGACCATGTAAAAATAAACCAATTAAAATAACAAGATTAATAAAATAAAATTTACAATTAAGAAGTAAAAAAAATTTACACTGCTTTTTTAAGCACACGCACACAAAAACCCACGAAAGAAAATAAATAAGATCAATGAATAGGGAAATGTTTTAAAAATTTTCTGGCAAAAATATTTTAAGACTATCAAAAAATATTTACCCTGTAAGTGCAAAACATGATGCTAAAATGTATGTCAAATAAATATATAAGCCATTGTATTTTATAAGCATTATCGCTAACAGTGTTGTTTTACTAAAATAATAAAAAAAGCTACTCAAAAGAAAAAAAATTGAAATATCTGATATTCTGATACTTTTTTTTTCCCCTATCGCAAGTTGGTCCTCAATCAGTCCATTTGTCATCTTGTAAAACATGAAATGTCACTCAGGAAATGCAAAAACTTTCGGGTCCCAGAAAAATAAATAAATAATAGATAAATAAACAGTGATAGAAATACAGCACTTGGCAGGTTGC
This sequence comes from Caerostris darwini, assembly GCA_021605075.1. NCBI lineage: Eukaryota > Metazoa > Arthropoda > Arachnida > Araneae > Araneidae > Caerostris > Caerostris darwini. The sequence goes on from BPLQ01010382.1 coordinate 91,378, forward strand.
CCTAGTCATGCTATCGAATAAATTATCTTGTGAGAACACTTTGTTTGCTGCAAAATCTACAAAGTTTTTAAAGTTGTAAACAACAAGATTATTTTTTTCGCTTTTTTGGTTTCCAACAACTGCAATTTAAAGTTTACGCTACAAAAAGAGATTAAGTGAAATAAATGCATTCTTCGCCCTGTTTTTTTCAATTTTTAGAGCCCAACTCGTATTTAGATGGAAAAAAAAATCATTTAAGAGTTGAAATACGAAAATTAAATACGTAGTTTACTAAGTATTTCATGCACACATGAGTAAGAATGAGTAAAAAACACTGTAATGCAGATAATATAGTTAAAATTGTATGTTAATTTTATGCAACTAAGAATACAGTTTAAAATCCACACAGTAAAATTTAGTCCTTCTTTACCATGAATCTGGAGGCTTTGCATGATATCTGGACAAAAGAACGGTGAAGGCACAGATCAAGATGAATAATATTTACCAGTGTACCTAGTCATCTCATCACATTCCATTTTGAGTGTCAGAATAAAGTCATTTCAAAACACGTAACCACATAAAACCACACAGTAAAATTTAGTCTTTCTTTACCATGAATCTGGAGGCTGTTTTCATGACGTTTTGACAGAGTAAGAAGTGTCACGGCGATGATCGAGATGAATAATATTAAACCAAGGTACCTAGTCATCCCATGCTATTTCATTTTGAGTGTCAGAATAGAGTCACTTCAAAATATGTAACCACACAGTAATATGAAACCACATAAAACCACACAGTAAAATTTAGTCCTTCTTTACCAAGAATCTGGAGACTGTTTGTATGATGTTTTGACAAAGTAAGAAGGGTGATGGTACCGATCAAGATGAATAATATTTACAAGAGAACTTAATCATCCTATTCCATTCTATTTTGAGTGTCAGAATAGTGTCTCTTCAAAGCATGCCCAACAAACACTCGACGTTGTACTTCTGACGTTATTTATTTCATGATGTACTACAGCAAATTACTGAATTACTTACAGCATTAACTGAAAGAGGATATATGATGAAACGAAGCACCATCATCAAAGATTGCAATGGACTGGCTTATTCAAGTTTAACAGAACGCTATTCTTTAAAAGAACCTGAATCCACATCCTCAAGTCATGACACCAAATCCGACTCATCTTCATAAAAGCATGAAATCACTTGTAACAAGATCCTCCACGGAGGAGTCTTTGAGAGGATGCACCAGTCTTAAATTCACCGATGTGAATGATGCAAGGCACCCTTAAACACCACTTTAAGCATCTATTTTGAGTCTTTATATGATATTATAGATGTAAATGATATTAGGTATCTTTTGATTTCTTTAATTATCTTTCTGTTCAGTAAAGAATGTTCAACTTGGGCATCTAACTTTGCGTTTTTCTTACACCCTATATTCCATAATCGAATATTATCACCCTCATGTTCGTCCTTATATGCATTATGTGCTCTTAATTTATCAAAAAAAGTATGCTAATCTTTTTTTTTATATTAATTAATAAAGGAAATGAATGAAAAAGAACTGAAAAATGGTGACATTTTCGATGACTAAACAACATTGATCCATTTTAATGAAATAACAAAAGATCCAGTTTATTAATTGATTTATTGTAAATTGTCATAAGACAAATATACAATAAGAATGATACTTTTTTGAAATGCATTTTTGACAGAAATAATACAAAGTCGAAGTAACTTATTAATTTAATTGCATTCCAATGAAATTAACTGTGATATGTAATGATTAACGATGACATGAAATCAATAATAAAGAACGACTAAACAAAAGCATCGAACACGTTTAACAAGGACTCAAACCATAGAGACAGGATTGTTTCTAATAATAAAGAACCACTCGAAAAGGACAATAATAAAGAACCACTCGAAAAGGACAATAATAAAGAATGATTTTTAATACATGACATGCTTAACAAGGACTCGAACCTTAGCAACAAGACAGGTCCTTCATCGAATAGATACACCAATGTTTTCCAAAATGCTGAAACAATAAAACATATTATGCAAATATTGGAAAAACCATTAACCTCAAAGAAAGAAAGACACTACATCCTATCTCCATCAACTCAATCCGAATTGCGATAGTTAATAAAATTAAAACAATGAACAACAACAACAACAAAACACAGAAAGAAATCACTCACTATATTATTGACTTTTTTTGACCCTATTATCTCCTTATCTGGGAAAGGGGTTATTTAAGGGAAGGACACCCACAAAACAGGCGACACCCCTTCAGGGTAAAGCAAACCGGGAAAAAGTTGGGAAAAATAGTCGGAGAACGAATGAGTCATCTGTCGCCGAGTTTTAATCTCTGTGATTAGAAAACGTCCTGGAAATGGGCAAGGTGGGAGGCAGGGAGGCACCAGGCTGAATAATTGTCAGCAATTAACACTGGGATCTGCATAATGCCAGGAACTCTAATGAGGTTATTTATTTCCCGAGCTGGGAAAACAAGGTAGAATAAAGTTCACATTTCTCCTTTTTTATCTTTTTGCTTCTTTTCCTGGAAGATTGTCTTTCCTCAGGTTTGCCTTTCCCCTTGGAAATTAACTGTTAATTAAGTAGGAAATTATTCTAGCTTAAGTTGTCGAAGCCCGAGTTAGGAAAAGGTTTCAAGCAATCGGCGAATGGGAAGTTCGTTTAGCGATTAAATCCTTCCAGTAGTTAACGACTTTGATATTGTCTGCGAGGTCTGGGGGGTTGATGAATCTATTTTTCCAAGCCCCCTGCACACCCAGGGCTGGCACAAAAGGTGCTATTTGTTGGAAGATTAAATATAAAAATCGATTTTTGTAGCAAACAAAAGGAGTTTTTGTTAAAGAATGGAGGAGGTTTCATTATTAAAAAGGCAAAGCGCTTTTGATAATTAATAAAATTAATACACTGTCGTTATGAAATGCAGTTATCAAAGTTAATTTCACTTTATGGATCGCCTGATGAATAGTAAGCTGGATTTTGGAATCTTGGTTTGGAAATCCAAAATCCAATCCAATGTCAATATTGGAGGGTCCCGATAAATTCTTTTTGTACGACTTTTTTTTTCACAGTTTATCAGCGTACCTAGGGCTATGTACTCCTCTGCTAATTAGACAGATGATTGTGGTACATCGAAGAGGGTGCAAGTATGCAACAAATTAGCCGACCTGGTGTTCAGCAGAAGACAGTTCTTTCCGGGATTTGGTTTGGTTTGTCGCTCTACGGTCATTTTTTTTGCAAACTTCAGGCTAATTAGACTAGTTCTTTACGGAAGGAATTTTAGGGGCAACTGCCTGGATGATATGCGAGAAAATCTAGAAAACTCTCAACATACAGTTTGACTATCGATGCGAGGTGCTTCGCACACATGATCACTATTGTCATTGAGCCTCCTTGTTTCTGAAATTTGTGACTACAACAATGCAGCTAGAGGATTTGAACCTCAGCTCTCCTGCGCATTAGCTGCCACTGGATGAAGTGGGGGTGGGGAAAGTGCCTCAGGTGACATTCCTAGGGGGATGTTCGTCCCAAACTGGAGTAGGACACTGTGGGTGATGTACAGCACTGTGAATAGTTAAATAGAATTGAATTGAATGTGTTAAATATTATCACTTGAAGGACGAATGACTTCAGGAATGACTGATCCTGTCATTTGAATTTGTCAATCCAATTTGATCCTGTCATGCTAATCTGTTAAAACTTTTTCTAAAGGAACACCACGTCAGTGTGCAAACATTTTCTCTAATTGAAGATTATGTTAAACAACATTAGACATTTTATGATGTAGTGCTTTCTAATATGCACGCTCTACATAAAAAAGAAGTCTAGATGGTCTAGATCCATTAAACAGCGTATCTGTGCGAGACCACCTGTCGCAATCAACGACAAATCTACTCTATCTCCCAGCAGCGACCGAAGTCGATTTGACCCTGCTAGCTATGCACGTCATCACTGGATTGGGAATTTATATTAAAATAGTATTTTCCATAATGAATTATTGATAATTGTTAAGAATATTTCAATCATTTTATTATCAATTGAAAATGCATTTATCAAAATTTTAACATTAAACAAGTAATCTATTCATTAATAAAATTTTTTGAAGATATATTCATATATATTTTTTCGAATAAATTTGAATTTTTTTTTAAGTATCAGAAAGAGAAAAAAAATTGAATGAAAGTAACTGAATAAAATTATGCAAAGTTTTATAAAATTGTCAACAAGTATTCAACGTTTTCGTCAACATAATCATGATTTTAAGTCAATTATGTTTAAAAAAAAAAAAAAAAAACAAAAACAGCAAATTCAATTTAAATTTAAGTAAAAAAAAAAAAAAAAAAAACATCCTAAAAAAAATATTCTTTGCAAGATTGAAAAGAAATTCTTTTTAAATAATTCTTTTCAGACTTATTTATGCAATTTTACGCAGGAATAAATTTGAAACTTTAAAAAGAAAACACTACAGTAATGAAAGGAAATTTCTCAAGCTCATAAATTCTGTTAAAATGTATATTGAGTAAAGATGAACATAAAGATTATTCGTAAATTTCCATGTATACAAAAATATTTGAACATAATTATAATAATAATGGTCAGAATAAATTAAAATTACAATAATAATGATACTCATTAATATTTTTTCTTGTACTAGTACAAGCATAATAAAAAAACATGTATGATGTTTTATTGAGATAATGCATTAAATTCCATATCACATTAGAAATGCAGTTTGATTTCACATTAGAAAATACATATTAAATCAGAGTGATAATCAAGTCCTCTATTTTCTGATTACCACAATAAAGAGCAGACTTACATCATTATATATTTATTATATTTTCATTTTTCAAATATAAATCCGTCGCATGTTCTTTAAAAATGGAATGTGTTATTACATTACATTGCATGTGTAATAGCATCCAATATTGAACATTTTAGTAATCATCAATAATAACTTTTAAGAAGCTAAAATAAAATAAAATGTGAGAAACGCATTTATATAATATAGTTTGGTTTGTACGAAATTCAGCAATCATTTAAATTTTCCTGGTATCCAAGAAAAATAAACTCAGTGTTACATTATTAATTAAATTCTTTGATATACAACAAAATAAATAAATCCTCTATGCGAGTGTGATTACATAAAATATGCCTTCATTTATTAATGTCACACAAATTTATATTTAATAAACATTTTAAGCAGTCATTGAAAGTTAATAAAATAATAAAAAAATATTTTTTTTTTAAATTAATACATGCTTAGTAAAATTTCTTACTAATTAATGGCTAATTATTCATGAATGGAACAAATCATAATTTTGAGCAATTTTTTTCATAATGATATAATGATTACTACTGTTTTTCCAATTATGAACACTTTTAATTTAAATGAAAATTATAATTATTAATCAGAATTTCATACAATAAATATTTTGATTCAAAAGTTTGAGTAATATTTTTATGGTTAATTAAAAAAGTGAGTAATATTTTAGTGATTAGGTCATAGGACATCCAAATCCAACAAGTAAACCAAAACTAAACTTCCCTAATCTTCCTTCTTCATTGGCGCAACAGCACCATGGTGGGCAAAGGCCGTCTACTTACGAGAGATTTCGAAACATGAGATGTCACTTCCTTTTTATGGGGTAGGATCGTCAGGTGTACGATCAACAATCATATTAGACTAGGACCTACAGTTTAAACAGAATTCCAATCCACTGCAAACGTCCATGGCACAGCCTGGCACATCCTGAAACGAATCATAACCAGTGGCACCGAGCGCTAGTCACTTGGCCATCAGGCCTAAACTTCCCGAATCTACTCCTAGTTAAATCTATAGGCACAAAGTTTTTCCGTTGGACTTGACATGATATATAGAGGATTCGAATCCCCTACGTTCCACCCTAGGACGTATTCCGCTGCACAGTGGTCAACAAACCACATTCACTGGGCAATGCATTAAAACCTAACTGAAAAATATATATGTATATATTTGCAAAAATGAGTGTCAAACAAAATATAAGTCTTCGCAATTTTTCATTTTTATAAGTATCAAATTTTGGCAACAAAGAATAAAATTTTATGTGCAACAGTGAATAACAGCTGATAAATTACAGCCATGAATTTAAAAATATAGCAGAATGGATATTTGAATAGACGTTTTAACTTCTGAAATAACTTATTACTTTATTACTTTATTATTTATTTCGTTTCCAAGAGCCAATCGACTTACATATTTCTGCAATTCTATCGAACATAAAAAATTCCAGACAAAAGTACAGAGCAATGTTTCTCTAAGTTCAACTCCCAGTGAAAAAAGCAAATAAAAGCAACAGCAGCCCACATTTATCATATTAAGTATCCATCTATCTTCACAATAATAGCCATTTCTGAAAGGATAATCCGATTTTTTTTTCTCAACAATCGCAGTTAAAGCTAAAAGAAAATAACTTCTATGTCTAGTCATAATAAATAACTCTAGAAAGAAAACTTTTAACACTTAAGAGAGATACAAATAAAAGGAAAAAAATTCAATAAAAAGTGTTCGATGCCATTTAAAAATCATCAAAATAAAGTTACTTAACGGATTTATATGGTACTTCATACTGGAAATACTGTTATTATTCTACTAGCAAAAAAAGAAACATAAGATGCATGCATTGTCTCCATCAATAATAATTGAGGGAATTAGAAAATAATAATTGACGGAATTGAAAGGAAATTAGTGGGAATAATGAAAGGGAAATTTTGAGAAAAGATATTTTGCCTTTAATGGTTTGAGTTAGTTTGTCGCTCTATTTTTTACACACTTTAGGCTAATTAGACCAGGACCTACAGTTTAATGTGGATTCCAAATCACTAACAAGCATCCATGTTAGTGGTTGACATGCATCCATGCCATTCCAACCTGAAGCCTGTGATACCAAAGGTCAGAGCGTTAGCCTGTTGTTGTTGTTTTTGTTACTTATCCAGCTTGGCTGTCATCTATACCAAGCCCACGAACCCGTATGGACTCATGGTTAAAGGAAAAGGTAGGGTAGCTTCTGTTGTGATGGAGGTAGAAGTCTGACTTGGCTTCATGAAGATCCACATAGTCATATGAGACCGGGGCCTACGGCTTAAAGTGGATTCCGAACCACTAGAACATTCATGGTACTACCACACCACATCATTGTGCCTAGAGCTGAGGTGCCCCTTTACAGTTTGGGAATGATGTGGATGTGAAGAAGTTTGATTGGGTTCTGTGCCGCTCTACGGTCATATGAAACCGGGACCTACGGCTTAAAGTGGATTCCGAACCACTACAAATATCCATGGCACCGCCGGGATTCAAACCAGATACCTGTGGCACTGAGCACCAGAGCAGTAGACACTCGGCCATTCAGGCCCAGAGCGTAGACATTCGGCCATTCAGGCCCAGAGCGGCCATCGCTTTAAAGAAATCTTTTAAAACTACATTTTTTTTCTTCTTATTTTGTTTGTTTTGTAACAAATACATCTCGATGTAATCTTAATAAAGTTGAATCTACTACAAATTCAGAATAGGAGAAAAATCCGAACATGACAAATATTTAAAATAAAACACTAAATGAATGAATTTATTTATTTAATTAGTTATCACCAGGCCATAAAACAAATAACCACTAAAGAACAAACCAACTACAAGCAATTGATATTAAATTAATAACATTTTATTTAATGTTTAGAGATAAAAAGAGAATGTCACTAGAGACTGGAATGCTTTGAGAATGTTTATTAAATAATATTTGATTGAAAATTTCGCTGTGAGAATTATTTTATTTATTTATGCATGGAATTAAATAACTTTCGATTACAATTTAAGCAACTATTGCAGAGAATGTTTCGAGTTAATGAAAATATACTTTATTTATATTTTTTTTACTAAATTAAAGAATTGGAAAAATAATTTACTTTTCATCATGAAATCTTAACGGCATATTATTTGGAGTATTAACAAATTCTCTTTTTTTAGGGGGAGGGGGGAAGGAGAGCATAAGAATGCTAAATAACAAAAAAAATAAGACAGTAATTGAACACCTTGTAATGAAAATTGATATTCCGACGAACTCTTCAACTAATTAGAGATATTTTTCTTTGCTATCAAAACTTTTTTTTTAAGCTCAACTTATAACAGATATTTTAATACAGTTAATCAGAGAAAATTAATTATTTTAATCGTCTCTCTTTTTTTAACTTGGAAAAAAAATAATTGCATATATTTTTTTTTTAATTTATTTTTTAATTCCGAGAGATATATTTCAAATAGTTAGCAAGATTCAGTTTCTTAATTGGAATGTTTTAAAAAGATATGTCTGAATAAATTCAACTCTAATTCTAAAAACAAATGGATATAAATATAATGCCCGTGTAAAAAATTTGTCTTTTAATTTGTTACACGTTAATCACAGATTTCTTTTCTTTTCTATCTGCTTTATTTATTTAAATTTTTTCAGCGCTAGTTAACATTCAAATAATCTTCTACGAAAACTATAATTATTTATAATTAGAAGTCTGATAATTATGGATTAATAAAACTTTTATCTTCAAATAATCTGAAATGTTTTTGATATTTTAAAAACTCTTTTGGTAATCTATTCAAATCGATTACAAAAAAAAAATCATTTAAAGGATTTTGATGAGTTTTTCTCTTTTAATTGTAAAACATAAAAGCATTTTAATTTTTAATTATGATTTTTTATAAACTCATTAATATGGTATTGAGTGTAAATTAAAATTTCATTGAAGTTTGCATATCAGTAATCAACACAATAATTGCTTTGGTTTTAACAATAATAATAATAATAATAAAATAAATTTAAAGAGTATAATTTTCTGCGCCAGAAAGGACAAGATTATATTTATATCCATTTATTTTTAGAATTAAAAATCAATGTAAAAAATTTGTCATACACTATCACAGAATTTTTTTTTTTTCTTTCCTATCTACTTTATTTACTTAACTGTTTTCAGCATTAGTTAGGATTCAATAAAAACAATTTATAATTAGTAGTCTGATAATTATGGATGACTATATGGATTAATATAACTTTTATCTTCTAATTTTAAAAACTTTTTTGGTAATCATTCAAATCGATTACAAAAAAAAAATCATTTAAAGGATTCTGATGATATTTCTTCTTTTATTTGTAATATAAAAGCATTATAATTTTTAATTATGATTTTTTATAAATTCTTTAATATGGTATTGAGTGTAAAATTTTGTCGATGTTTGCACATCACATAAATTATTGTATTAATCAATACATTTACATCAATATTTTTTTTCTATCTTTATTTATTCAATTTTTTTTAGCGTCAGTTTAGATCAAAATAATATTCTACAAAAACTATAATTATTTATAATTAGCAGTCTGATAATTATGGACGACTATATGGATTAATATAACTTCGATCTTTTAATACTCACACATTTTTCAAAATTGTAAGAACTCTTTTGATAAAATATTCAAATCAATTACAAAAATGACTGACTGACTTAAAAAAAAAAAAAAAAAAAAAAAACCCACACCGATTTTGATGAGATTTCTTGTCTTAATAGTATAAAACAAACAAGTAATATTAAAAAAAAAAAATTTAAAGTCAATTCCTACTTTTTTTCACTATATTGCAGAAAGTCCTTTATAAATAATTTTCATTTTTTTAAGTTTATCTGGCGCCATCTATTGGTAGGCATAAGCAACTTAAATCTAAAAAAAACTAAAATTAATTAATTAAATCTAATTACTGAATTAATATTTGAAAAAACTATATTAACATCCAGTGTCATCCACTACATGATCAAAAAAAAATATATTTGAACTTGAGTGGATGAATAAAAAGTATTTTATTAACGATTGAAAATTTGAACAAGATATATATAAGGAGAGTGTGAGCTAATAGAAGGAATTGAAAAAGAAATTTTTAATTATGATTTATATGAACTTATTATTATAGCACCAATTGATAAGTACGAAGGTAAATTAAAATTGCATTGATGATTGCATATCACTAATCAATAAAATAATTGCCTTAGGTTTAACACTATGCAGAAAAAAATAAATATAATTTTCTGTACTGAAAAAGACATGAAAGAATTTGTCTCGCTTAAACCAGAGCGACTTAAATAAAGTGATTTTAAATAAAGAAGACGAGTCGGAAAACTAGCACAGAAAGAAAAAGAAAAAAAAAGGAAGGTTAAAAAAAAAGTATCCACAAATGGCGTTTTAAAAGTTGACTTTCGACAAAAAACGATTCATATGAACTAGAATTACGTTTTTTGAAAAAATTAAAAAAAAAAGTAAAAACATCTTTAAAAAAATTAATGAGCAACAAAAAAATATTTTTAAAATTGCAAAATTGCTGCCATCGAACCATCGGTAAGAATTTCATAGAAATTGCCTTTCATAAAATCTCGGAAAGTTTTGAAAAAAAAAAAAAAAGAAAGAAAAGAAAATAAAGAAAAATAAGCAGCAAACATAGAAAAAAAAAATTTTTTTTTTTCTTAAATGCTTGTCAATTCTTTTGTGTCTTCACGGTAAATGACATTTCATCTGAGAAAAAGCATCTTTCGAAGAAAATGGTTTTTCATCTTCTTTTCGAAGCAAATGACCTGCACTTGACGAGATAATGATATTTGTTCCGAGAGGATTATTTCTCTGCCAAGAATTTCTGTTCCTGGCGCTTTAAGCGAAATTTACTTGTTGATTTATATTTAAATAACTTTTTTTTTATTATGCATTTAAAAAAATAAAATGTATAATCATCTTTCAAATTCAAGATTATTAAAAATTACTAATGGAATACACATATCTTAATGGACTCAACTTGAACAATAAAACTTGCCTTAAATTTAAATTAGGAACCTTTATCTGCATTTAATGAACAACTGCATAACGGAATACTTTTTTTTTCTTTTATAAAATTGAAAACATTTGGTATCATAGTGAAAAAATTTAATAGTTGATGCTAATTATTTCTCCCTGGCACTATAACCTATGGTGGGACCAAGGCCGTCGCCTACCGGCAGATTTCGAGACAGGAGGTGATTTTATTATACAGTGTAGGGTTGTGAGTCCTGCGCCCAATATCTACGATTTAAAGTGAATTCCGAACAACTACAAGCATCCATATCACCGCTGGTACTCGAGTAACGAACCTGAGACCTGGTGCACTGGGTGATACATTGGACGCATCATCATGCCCCTTTAATATATTACAAAACATATATATGAGAATGTAGTATATTTGAAATTGTGCCATAATATGAAGTGGTTGTTCGGTTGAATTTTATTTTATTGTAACGAACGTCTAAAATCCGAACTAAATTTGTGGCCTGATGGCCAATCGGCTAGCGCTTTGGCCTTTGGTACCCCAGGCTTTCAGATTCGAATCCTGGCTGTGGCATGGACGTTTGTTGGTGGTTCGGAATCCACTTTAAACTGTAGGTCCCGGTCTAGTCTGAAGTGTGCACAAAATGACCGTAGAGCGACAAAACCAAATCAAACCGAACTAAATAATGTAAAATGAAGCTTTTAAAACAATACTAGAAAGATAGAGCACATTTTATTGTAATTTTGAAAAACGAAAATATATGCAGGTTTTAAAAAAACACTACTTTAAAATATAATTAAAAAACAACGATTAATGTTTTACAGATTCATTCTGATTTCAGAAATGAGAAACAATACTTGTTTAACTCAAATAATACATTTATAAGAAAAGAATTCTTATTAAGAACACAAACGGATTTTGATACCATCGTTTAATTTAGGATATTAAATTAAAGTTTGACGAAGAGGGATAACTGTTAAATGAAAATGAGAAAAGTTTTTTTTTTTTTTTTTTTTTTTTTTTTTTTATTTTATTTATTCAAACAGTTTTTGTATTTTTATACATGAAAGTTAAGATCAATACGGATTGTAGTTGCGTGGCAAAAAAATTAAAAATTACCATCAAAGACAAAGAGTCCTGTTTTTAATGGCTTCGATAAAACACAGACACTGAAAAATATTTAAGCATTAAGTGCAAAAAACCACAAACGAACTTGAATGAGACCATTCACTGAATGGTGTGGACAAAGAGTTGGACATCGATTCCTTCTTCTATTACCAGCTTCGAACAAATCAATGTGAAAAATCCCCTACTCCACCCTCTAAACACAATCACGGGAGGTTTGCTTACATTTCAGTCTTCAATATCCCACCTAACTCTGACTTCTGTCAATAAGCCAGCCACGCAAAACGGAAATCAACATTTTGCCAGAAATCATTATCACCAGTTCTCGTAGAATGTTTCGGTATCGACAAAGAAAATGCTGAAGACTTCCTTTCAATGGCCCTAAAATCGAACTCCAGGGACGTTGGGGGGATGGAAGAGGGGTTTTCGGATCGAAATTTCGAATATTGGAAGTTTTGACGGTTTGCTATTAGCCTGGAGATTTCGATATGAGAAATAACCCCTTACCCCACTCCTCTTTTTTTCCCCTCCAGTCGTTTATTGTTTTATCTGCCACAGTTTTGAATCAAAATTTGGAATTGCCAACCAATAAAGAAACTTTGGGAGAAAATTTATCAAAATTCTAGCGTGCATTTTTACAACAAAATATCTGCAGTTTTTCCATCGTATCTTTATGCGATGGCTATTTTTATGAATTCTTAAAAGTACAAGAAATGGATGTGTTGCATTAGTATTTAAAACAAAATATATTTTAGTGAATATGAATCCCAATTTAAATCAATTGTTATTATATGAGTTATTATATGGTTATATAGTTTTAAATATCCAGCATTGTAAACTGAAAGGCATAGATTTTTAAGGACACTATTTGTTGAAACATTTCAAATGATTTTACGTTGTCCTTTTGAATGTATACTACGACTGACTTTTACGTATAAATTCAAATTAGATTATTTTAAAGCTTATTTTTTTTTTTAATTTTGCAGTTATAGATAATGCTGCATGTTAAAGAATGTTTACAACACCTATTACAATACAAGTACTTTATGTTATTAAAAAAAAAATCACTGTTCAGCAGAAACATGAAATTTGAGGTAAAAGATTCTCATATTAACTATGTCCTTCTACGACAAAAACCAGCTGCTACATTGAGTTTTAAAAAACAGAAAAAATTCATCTTAGAAACATATGTGGTATTTTTTTCTTTCCTCAAACGAATCCACATTTGACAACACCAAATTCCATTTATGCATTTCACAAATTCCGACTTTCCACCACCAGCACCAAAAACGGAAATTCTAATCTCCTCCAGAAATCTCTCTCAATCGTATCCTGTAGTGTCACAAACACTCTTATCCCACCACATCAAAAGATTAAAACGATAACTGGAAGACGACCGACCCATAAGAAGAACCGGCCCGTTTTCGGAGGCAACACAAAAAGCAAAAATCCCTTTCTATAACCATGAGATACATCATAAGAAAGAAAGAAGGAAAAAAAATGTCTTTTAATATGGGAAAGGGGAGTCTCCAGCATCTGCTACGAGAAATATTTCCTCTCGCTGTCCCAGAGAACAGGTGTTGGCAAACAGACCCCTGGGGGAAGGACGGAAAGCAGCCATTACGGAAAGTGGCTTTCACATTAACCTCCATTCCAAACGCCTGTCACATATAACGTATGATTTCCATCCTAGAGCTGCTGGGGTATTCCGATGTTTGCCCCTTTACTAAAGAGTGTCTTCTCTATTAGGAAGATTCTGTTCCTGCAGCAGTAAAGGACAGACCGGTATAAAAGAAATGCGAAGGGTTCATAAATTTGCTGGCTCTAGCTCTTATTCTTTCCCTATATATTTTTTATATGAAAAGTATTGACAATGAAAAAAAAAAAAAATATATTGCTTTGTAAGAATGATAAATAAAAGTTTCGAGATTATAAAAAGCAGTGGTAAAGAATAAAAAAGGAAAGAAAGATAACTTTTTATCGGTTAGTTGTCTTTAAAAAAGAAACAAATTATCCGATTCTGCGTTTATTTTATAATGGAGGTTTTATATGCGAGTTTAAATCTTGAAAAGGCTTCAGTTCTTAGATAGTTTAATTAAAAGAGAACATCTATGAATTAAACTACCAGGACATGAATTTCTTTCTTTTCATCTTACACATTTATTATTCATCTATATGTTTCTTTTATTCTTTCAATTCAAATTGTTCTCGCATTTCATTTGTAGGTTTTCTCTTTATATGAATTTAATTTATAAATTCTATTACATTGTGATTTTCCTCAGTTGAAATTACTGCTTCAGACTTGCATGCATTATCTTCATTTGTCTTATTATTATTCTATTTTATTTTTATTTATTTATTGATTTTATTTTATTTACTTATTATTATTATTATTTATTTATTTATTTAATGCAATTGACTGTTTATAGTCATTGCCTACAATGTTACAATTTCTCTTTTTTAAAAATATTAGCTTAAATGTCTACACTATTATTAGTCACCTTTAACATTAACGTCGCCATTGATGTTGTACCTTTAAAAAAAATGCTTTATTTGCTCTCGTAAGGTAAACATGCATAATCTAGAACACAATAAAAAAAGAGCTTCATAGTGAAGAGAAAAAAAATCATTTGATCATTTCTCTTTCTGCTTTCTATTTAAGGAACTGGTCACGATGTTTGTGAAGGGGGAGATCATTCCTTTTTTCATTCTATACAATTTCGGAGAGCACACAATAAAAGATGCCTGATTACTTTTTAACCCCATTCACTTCTTCAGCATCGAAAGCTTTTAGCAATTGTCCCAAAACAAAACGGTGCAAAGAAGCACCACATAAAGAAAAAGGAGAAATAAAAGAATAAAAATTGCATTTTTTTTTTTTCGTTTAAACCAATCCCTTTTCCCTAAGCAAAGGATGGATTTGGTGCGATGCAATTTGTGCTCCATCCCCACCGTATATATGTTTTCTTCTTTGTTATTTCCCTGTGCGTTTATCATGTAGTTCATGTTCATTGTAGTTTCACCTTGTCCCTGTTAGCAGAGATCGGTGATTCGGGAATCAAAGCGCGGAAGCAGGTGGAATGGAAAAAAGAAGAAAAAAACAGGAAAAAAAAAGGGGGTTCCTTTCCCATCTGCACTTGTCCGACGACAGCAAATGAACAGTTGATTATACCTCACCTTCTAGAATCTTTTCCCATCTCTTTTCTGGCTGCAGCAACTATATGGAACTTCTTTCTGTTGTGCTTTAGCCTCATAACCCCTTAGATTTGGTGGAGGAAGAAGAAAAACGAAAAAAAGAAACGCCATTTCGGATTGGGAAGCTGTGAAGATTTTTTTTACTGGCTGTTCCTTTCTTGGGAATGTGTGTGTGTGTTCAGGTAGCTGTTTATCGTTCTTTTGTTTTCTGGATTACTGTTTTCCTTTTTTTCTTCCCCGCCCAGCTGGTATTCTTGCAGAACATTTTTATTGTTTGAGGACAATGTTCCAATGAGTGGTACAATCAAAAAGAACAACGCATCAATCTTGATGACAGAACTACTATTTTATCTTACAAATTTAAATTATTGTAGGCGATGTTTTTCTCATATTTTTTTTTCTGTCTTTTTCTGTCTTCTCCTTTTTTAATCTAAGCAATTATTATCAATTTAAGATGTGGAGGTCTAGTGGTACTTAATACTACATTGGAACTCTTGTTGCCCTACTTCAAAAACCTTACAATACTTAAACGATCAATTGCGTTGTTACCAAATCAAGTAACATTTTATTTATATTTTTATCGTTTTCCAAGTGCCAAAATTTGAATATTTTGGAAAACATTGAATTTTAATTATTTGGAACTTGAATATTTTGGATTTTATTAGATTATTTATTAATAGATGTGAAACTTAACATTGGTTTTTTTTTCCCCCACAAATGCATTGAATAATTTATAACCATAACTAGTTAAGATTGGTTAAATATTTTTCAAATTTAAAATATTAATTTGCACCTGTTAAAGTAACAATTATTAAATCAATTTTCAAGAATTAGTCAAAAATCAGTCAGTCAATTAGATAAGCAAATTGTTCAAAGTTTCAAAATAAAATAACTATCCAGCTAATTATTATAACATTAACCAACTTGATAGATTAATACTGACTCGCTGAAAATGGAGCTCATTTAAATTAAATATTTATTTTCAATTTATATGGATTTAATAAATCAAAATAAAAAAAAAAATGACTTAATTCTCAAGAGATACAGGTTTCATTTTTAACTTTGAAAATTAATTTTAAGATTTGTATATTGCAATGATGATAAGAATAATTTATGAAACAACAACTCTTGAAAAGAAAATATTCTTTCTTTGAAAGTAAAAGCAGAAATTAAAATATTTCCTTTGATTTTAAATATCTCAGCTCTTTATTAATTAAATCCCGAATGAAATATGAGAGTTTTAAATAAAAATGCTGAAGATTTTTAAGGAATATAATTCCTATTTTACGAAAAGAAAAAAAGAGCTTAAAGAATGTGAAATTTGTCTTAAAGTAAAATACATTTTCTTCTATTTACTCTAATTGTGCGCGTGGAATATTTCAAAGCTGAAAATAACTCGCAATCAACAGCTTTAAATTATTTTATATGAAATAGAATGCGAAATAAAAGTCAGTGTTTATGAGACTTAATGAAATTCTTAATCAAATGAGATATTATTTCGAGGCCAGTTAATCTATTTTAATTACAAAATATGGGGTTTATCATTTCTTAAAATAAGTTGTGTTTCAGGTTAAAGTACGTTATTCAGAGTTCTAAATAGTTTATTTCCAAATGAATAAAAATAAGAATCACATTATACTTTAATTTTTAACTATGAAATTATAAAAGCTTGTATATAATAAGATTTAATGTTTAAATGTTATTTATGATACATAATATAGCTGAATATTTTTTAAATTTAGAAGAATTCTATGCACTTTTGGTATTTTATAAAATGAAAATACAGAATATAACATGCCTCTCAAAATGATAGTTTCTGATGCGTTATTTATCGCTATTGTGAAATTTATCTCTATTTCACAAATTAAAACAGAAAAAAAAAAATTGCTGAATAAAAACTTAAATTTATAACTAAAGTAACTGTAATTACATAGCTTTATTGTAAAAGAATTTGGAATGTATACTTTGAATCATTAAAGTAATTTATAAGCGATTTTATTCATGAAAGATTTGGAGTAATCGATTCAAAACCAGACCAGCTATTTCGTTTCAAAAATTGTGTCATACAAGGAATGTACATGTAGTCCTTCCGCTGTTCCCCCTACATACAGATTCCAGATGGTCTTCCAAACTGCGATGGCACCAAACAGTCAAAATATCGTTGAGATAAGGAAAATCCTTCCATAATGAGTGTGACTCAATTAGCCAACATATCATCATCCCTATTTCTGAAGAGATTAAATATGATAAAACACGAAATCAACCCACCAACTTGTTTATTTTATTTTTATCCTCTCACAAGTCAGCGAAGTCAACATGTTGATCCCTCTTCATCAAAAAGCAACCGTCTATTCATTGATAAACGGGCCATGCACCCAAATTAGAAATCATTTCACTGCTGCTTCTTTGCAATTCAATGAATACTCGCTTTCCAGGGTAAAGAGGAAATCGTGCAAATGCTGGTGATATAAGAAGCACCACAAATGCTCACGTCTAGCAATCCTATTTAAAAGAGAAGTTGAGATTGACTCCCTTTTCCGCTTTTTGAAGTCGAGTTTTCTGCGCGAGTCGTGCGTCCCCATACGTTGGCGACATCACCAGAGCATGGTATTTACCAAACACTACAGTTCAGCACGTTTGTGATTGATCACCCTTTCACTGAGCAGCAAAGTCAGTGCACGAAATTCTTGTCCTCAAATAGGAAATGAATGGGAAATGTTTTTGATTTTGTGGCAAAATGGTTGCAGAAGTCGTGCTGGGGACACGGAAGTGGCTTGTTTGTGGAAAAGATGATACGCGATTCACTAGGGTCTTTTAGTAATCAATTTTAAATGACAGTACACTTGTGTGTCATGCTGCTCTCAGAGCTATTGGGTACAAAAATACTTTAAATACCGATATTATCTCAAAGTAATTGTATATAAAATTCCATGTGATCTTTATTTTATAAAGCAAAAATCAAAGCTTCTTTTTATTTAATATCTGTTATAAAAATTTGCACATGAAATATTTCATCTAGCCATTATCAACTGGCAATTTCTTTTAACTCAATATAGCTTCTTAATTTTAGAGCATAGGGAACATTCAAAATAAATCTTTGTATGTCTTTTTATAATGATTGTTGAAAATAATTTAGGTCAATTTATTATATGTTGATGTCTTAAAATTAAACTTAACTCTAATATTCAATAAATCAAGTTACTTTCCAAGTTTTTCTCAATGATATAAATTAATTAATATATTAAGATGCACAACGTATAATCAAAAACCTTGAAAAGATGACGATAATGTCACATTTAACAATTTAATTGCACATTTGTTTCAATTTTAATCTTCTTTTTCGCTTTTAGCCAAAAGAAGGAAAAAAAAGAAAATGTCTGGAAATTAAAATTTCAATTAATAAGTTGAAGTTTGACTTGTTAAACAAAGCTAGATTATAATTATTTTTATAGCAGCAACAAAAAAATAAATAACCTGAAAGACTTAGTACTTTTTTTATCGATTATCACAAAAAAGGAATAAGAAAAGATATTGCCTAAAGGTAAGTGTTTTATTTCTGCAGTACACACAACTTGCAGTATCTAAAGTCGATAACATGGTCTTTGCCCGTTTGACCCACAGATAATGATTTATCAAAGACGACTAAATTAGTACCATCTGCAACCTCGCCATTACTCGAAAAGATGATAGAACAGATGTTGCGGAACATCTCGTACCATCATCATTGGACCGGATTGTGCTTCTGGTAGCTCCCGGATAATTTGCCGGATAAGGAAAAGGAAAAAAAGGAGAGAGAGAGAAAAAAAAAGAAGACAACGCACTTTTAAAAGTGATTTCTGGGCAGTCTTTTACCCCATTATGACAGAAAAAAAGAATATTGAAAAGGGGGAATGGGGGAGGATTGATGGTCGTCAAACCATGGATGTCCTTTTATTTTTGGCTCATCGAAATTTGGGAGACAGAATTTCGTCTTTTTGGTAATGCTTTAAGACGAACGGAATATAAGGGGAGATTTTTATTTACTTCTATTTACTACTTCACAAATACGAACGACTTCCACATAAAGAAGATGATTTGGGACAGCGAATTTTGAGTTCATTTGACAACAAAAGGAAGAAATAAGTCGATTTAAGATGAGCTTTTCTTCCATCTCCGTTTCTTAAAAAAAATATATATGACTGTCATTTCTTTTGAAATTGGTAGGAGATTTCTTTATCTCGATATAAAATGACATATGTACTGTTTGCTGTGCAGATACAGAGCAATTTTAAAGAGTCAATATTTCTTCCTTTTTTTTTTTTTTTTTTTTTTTCAGAAAACTTTGAAATTCCTTCATAACTTTGCTTTGGAAAATAATCTTGAGGAAAGCACCAGAACGATTTAATAGCTCATTTTCATGTTTTTTAAAATTTTCATTTTGGTATAAAATTCACTTGGTAGTCTTTCATTTTCATTAATTAAAAAATAATTTACTTGCGAAAAAGAAAAATTAAATAAACTAAAAGTTAAAAATAGATAGATCCAAAGAAAATAGATTGATATAAAATTATCAACTAACTGGATATATGTTTTAAGCATTAAAAAAAAGTGTAGTTTTATTACTTTTATTTCCGTTGAAAACAATTTTGTTAAGATATTATCACTATCATAAAGCTAGGAAAATAAAATAAACAAGTAATATAAATAATTTTCATTCATTTTTTTAAGTTTATCTGGAGCCATCTACTGGTAGATATATGCAACTTAAACCTCAAAAAAACTAAAATTAATTAATTCAATTTAATTACTGAATTAATATTTGAAAAAACTGTATTAACATCAAGTGTCATCCAGTACAAGCTCAAAAAAAATGTATTTGAACTCGAGTGGATGAATAAAAAGTATTTTATTAGCGATTGAAAATTTGAACAAGATATATATAGGGAGAGTGTGAGCTAATAGAAGGAATTGAAAAAACCAAATATATCAAATTAAAATAAGTAATCAAATATTTAATTTATCTAATATTAAAAAAAAAGTGTTACTAATACTGCGTCTAAATTCATTTCAGCTACTTTTGCAATTTTTCACAAACAGAAGAATTGGTAGACGGTGTTTCATTTCCTCAAAAGCAGAAATAGGCAAAATTTCTTACCTGAAAAGAGAGAAAAAAATACTTTTAAATACATTTTAATCTAAATAAACTACATATGAAAAAAATTAAAACATAAATAATAATTTAAAGATTAGCAATATGATAAGAATAAATATTCACTATCTTAAATAAAAACACAGATTTTCGTTTCAAATTTTTAATCTTTTAAATGAAAGAAAAACGAAAAATTTATATTGCAGTTTAGAAATATCAGATGGTACTTTATTACTTCTTTACTCATCAGAATATATTTTTATGCGGATATCAGATGATACTGATACATTATTTTTAATAAAGCACTGAACATAATACAAGGATTTCAAAATGTATAATCGTGACATCTATACGGATTTATATTACATTCAACAATTAGTATTGTTATAGTTTAATCTTTAGAATAGGCGATTATGAAATGAGCCAATTACTGAAGCAATTTTCATTTAATTGTGAAATTATACTATCAAATGTACAATTAAAACTGGATGCACATCGAAAGATGGATATTGTGTTATTTTTAACTATGTTTTCAATCTAACCCTCATTTAAATATCATATCATTGAAGTGCGCGATACATTAATTGAACATGCAGTTTAACCTCTAAAGTTTCTCAAATTTCCACGGATGCAGTCATAATTACTCATAAATGGAATAAATTTCGAAATTAGTTAAAAGTATCAATAATATTACGAAATAATACAAATATCTTCCTACTGCACGACATGCAAGGCAATTCTATAAGACCATTTAATCATCCAGATTTCACAATAATTCTAGAAATATTTAATTCATCACAGTATTACTTCAAAATAATTCCTTATTTAGTGACTTTTGAAATCTCTTAAATAGTACATCACCAACAGTATTTCACAATTCAAAACACAACTTGATCGAAACTTTCATCAAAACTTCAACTTTTATGCAAATAATTTGATTGCTTTATAGATCGTTAAATAATTAAATTAAAATCCCCTCAAAAAAGAATAACAATGGCACATTCATAAAAAAAAGTGCATTGAAAATATAAAAAAATACCAGTGCCTTCAGATTCATCAATAAAGAAAACGTCAATCTTTCTTAAAATGAATATCGGAAATATATAAACATGAAGTCATTCACTTGTTTATCTCATCATTGTAAGCCATTTTCCAATAAAAACATCCTTTTCTTCAAACTACAACACAAATGATAAGAGAAAGCCTTGACCAGAATTCACAAGCAACTCTTATGATTCATTGTTTAATATACCCATAAATGCACAGAAAAAGAAATTTTTCCTCCATAAATCTTGCCGAGTTTAAAGACCTCTTCCTACTTGTACTTGTCCCGCGTGATTTATCGACTTACAAGTACAATTTCACCAGCGTCTGAGCCTTCACGGATCAGCGGACCTACGTGAACAGAAGATTTCATGGACCACGAGCTTTCGAAAACTTACACCCCCTCACCCCCACCCTCCCAAAAAAAAACAAGCACCCAGAGGAATTCAGAAACCTGCAGCATTCACTTCGATTTTCAAAGTTTATTTGGCCACGCAAGCGACCCTCTAACTTTCTACATCGGTTTCTTTGCCCATGTTGCCCATATTATTCATGAGTTCCTTACGATGAAGGAAACAACATTGGGACAGTAACGGGGGAGAAGGAAAAAAAAAAAAATAGAAAAATGGGAAGAGAGAGAAGGTATTGGGAAATGCTAGCTAAAAGTTAAGACCGAGAATGGATGAATAGCTGATAGGAGAAATGTCACCACAAAACATGGAAGGCTGCTTTGTTGGATCCATCTCCATGTGTAGCACGTAGGTTGGCTTCGTTAGCATGGATGAAGTCAACCATTCTTTGGGGAGTGCGAGAGATATGCTTTTGGGAATGGAGAGATGTCTCGTAGATAGATCATGTCGGATTATATCTCAAGTTCAACAAGTCTGAAGCACGCTTTTTTTTTATTATCATTATTACAACCTACAGTATAAAAAAAGTATAAAGTATTTCATCTGATACTGTGTAATTGATCGTGGCGTCTTGTTACTGTATAAATAAGTCACATTCAGTATTTATGTTGTATTTAATAATAAAAGTCACTGTTGAGTAATGTGCATTTTTGCATTTGTACGACACGCGTAGGTCGTGTGATTTTATTTATTTACTTTTATAATATTGTAATGGTTTACTGCAGAGGTGGTCAATATATTTTTTTTTTTTTTATATATAAATAAACACTTCATCAACCCATGTGTGTATTTAATTAGCAATATCATCTAAAATTAAGAATGAGAAATAAACTGGCTTAATATTTAATCATATGTGAATGCTTTCAACAGAATAGTACAAGATACAATCATATTCAAATAGGTTATTTTTTTCTTTTCAATTTCAATATTGAAAAATAATTTTCATTATGATGAAAACAGGAATGAAATAATGCCAAATTTTAAATCCTCATACGTCACAGACCTCTAGGTCAGGCGCTCTACTGTCATTTTTTGCACACTTTACACTAATTAGACAGGGACGTACAGTTTAACGTGGATTCCGAACCACTCGCAAGCATCCACGGCCAGGATTCGAAACTAAAGCCTGTGGTACAAAAGGCCAGAGAACTAGCCTATTGGCCATCAGGCTGCTCTAATGTGTTAATTAGTTACTTTAAGCCCCTGTATTTTTTCTAGTTTCTAATATGCAGTTTTAAAATCATATGGAATTTTCATTTTGCAAAAAAATTTGACAGTGTTCTACAGTGTAGCTAATTGTGATTTTTTTTTTTTAAGAGTATGGTTAAAAAAAAAATATTGAGAAAAAATCATTAAACTCTCATAAGAGACCTTAAATTGTTTTTAAATAATTCATCGATGTTCTCATATAAATGCTAAAATTAAGGAAGTTACCAAGATTAACTGCGAACTTCAGTTATCATAAAAGAATAAATATTTTGGAAGTCTATTGCGAATTGAACAATTTGATCTATTGAATTGACTATTACAAAATTATGTCTACAATATATACATAGCTTGATGTTTATCACAAGGCTCCTTTAATTATTTATTTTGTTTATCTTGGTAGCATTGCCATTAAAAAGGCTTCTATCACATCATAATTCATGTGGAATATTTTTTTTAGAAATATAAAGAAAAACGAAGAAATAAAAATACTTCTAATGGCAAATAAAACTATATAATGTAATGTTTTATCAAAATAATATGAAGGACGAACATGTTAAAATCAATTACAATTTATAATTTATAAAAGACTTCGAAAACATTAAACTAATCTCAACACTTAAAATGACCCAAGATGGAAAAGAAGTACCTTCCCCAAATACCATAACACATACACATCGATTCCACCAAAGACGCTGAAGGAATTTTTTTTATCTCCAGAGATGACTGCCACCAACTTCGATAGTGCTTGAAGGTTTCCAATAGAGGGAACACAGAACGGCTCAACAAGAAACTCAGCTAATGAGCTGTCAACAAGAAGAAGTGGCAACCAAACTGATGACCAACTTCGGTCGAGAACATATATACCACAAAAATTGTCTCCTTTTTCTTTCCGATAACGAAGGGACTGATATCATCCAGAAGAAATACGATCCAATTATGTTCCATAAATAACGTTCTTCATTTCAAGATGGAAATCATTCGTCGTAAAAGTATGGATACAAAACATCACTACATAATAATTAGGTGATGTTTATTAGCAATATACAATCCATCGTGTTTTTGGATGGTATATTAAATCAAAATGAATATATCAATAAAATATCTGTAGAGCTTTTCCTTTGAAATTGGTATTTTTTAAAAAGCGAAGATTTTGGAGACAGAAATTTTTAACATAGAATAAATTATACGTGATGGCAATTGTAAAATAGTTGTAATTTCAACATGAAATTATTCGTCGCAAAAAACATCACAACATAATAATCAGGTGATATTTATTAGTAATATACAATCCATGTTTTTGGGTGATATATAGTATTAAATCAAAATAAATGTATCAATAAAATAACTGTAGAACTTTTCTTTAAAATTGGTATTTTTAAAAACGAAGATTTGGAGACACAAATTTTTAACATAGAATAAATTATACTTGATGGAAATTGTAAAATATTCGAATTCAACAATATTAAGAATTAAGAATAGTAATTGCTCATGATAGATATGAGTAAGGAAGTCTATAATAATATTTATTATAATAATATTATATTTATTATTATAAACATACAGTTAATAATATTTATACGATAGAATTAGTTCCACTAATTTCATTTACTGAATTCATTATAAATAATTAAATGATAACCTAAAAATTAAAACTGACAAAAACAAAATCTTTTCAACAAAGTTTAAAAAATAGAATAATTCACAATTAACCGTTACATACACAGCTACAGTAAATTCCTTCTCTTTCCCCCCGCCTCCCTCCATTTTCAGATCACTCCTGATAATATTTATATTCAAAAACGACTTCTCTTAGCTTATTAACACATAGTTCTAAGTAAATGCTCATGTCGCCAGCTTAAAGTATAATTAAAATCAGTAATTCATCTCATAAATGTCTTAAACTATAAGATATTTAAATTGAATTTAAGATATAAAAAATTCTTTTTTTTAAAAAAATATATCAAAACCACTGATATTTAAAAAAAAATAATAAGGAAATAAAATGTATAAAAATAAGATGGGGGGAAGGAATATATTCAAGGCATCTGAATGATACGTGATAATCTTAAATTTATCTTTTTTTCAAAAGATTGCCAAGAGACCTTCAGGGGATGGCAACAGAAAATGCAGGTGCTCCCTTTGTGTAGTACATAATATTTCTTTCTTTTCCCTTCAAGTTTTTCGAAAAAAAGTGAAGGTCGTCGCAACGTCGCCTGCTAATCTGACATAAGAAACTAATAATAATAAAAAAGAAATGGCCAAAAACTGGCCGAGAAGACTTAATTCTACAGAACTCGTGGGGAGAAATGTCAAATGACACAAATCACTGTCAATGTCATTCTTTAGATGGCAGGGAGGTACCGCCTATTTTTTTTTCAAGCTGAAAAACCAGTTTTTATTTATTATTTTTTAAAATATTATTTCTAAACGGTGTAGGACCCTGCAGGTGATATTTTAATCACCACTTTAAGCTCGGAACGTTATATCAGAGGAATTATTTGAAGAGACAACAGATTTAGTTAGGAATTTAGTTAAACCTTACAGAATTAGACAACTGATATGTTAATCGTACCAAATTTTTTTTATCCAGCAAAAAAATTAGGTTTTATTTTTTTAAATGTTATTTTTAATTCAACAAATAGTATATTTTAATCACTATATCAATTTTACATCAGAGAGATTATTTAAAAGATTTAGTGACGAACTTTGTAAACAATTTATTGTTGTAAACAATTATCGTTGTAAAACTTATATGGAACGATATTGATATTTGTAAATGATACATTGTTTCTCCATACAAGACGTACAGTTGATATGACCTTTGTATTATTATTTTCTTAAGCACGAAAATAGTTTTACATTTTTTTTAAATATTGTTTCTGTATTGATGATATTTTAATATACCACATCAAGCCTGAAACTTGAAATTGAAGAAATAAAATTGAATATGGAAAGGATTTGATGAGAAATTTTGTAAACGAAAATAAGTAAAATTAATTTATAAAACTGTTACACTTCTTTAACTTTTTTTATGCTTTTATCTTATATCAACCAAGTGTATAATATAAGGAATCTTAAAGCACATTACACTTTCTCAATATATCGTTCCTAATTAACTCCTCGGCATTACAGTCCAAGTTGTACCATGGTTTCTCTAACAATACAACACAAAAGTCGTCGGTCTCGAGCATTGGTTTTCCAACTTGTGATGCTTAGGTTCTTTAAATCCTTTTCCAATTCATCAATCCATTTCTTTTTTGGCCTTCCCTTTTTTTCTTTGGCCCTTGCATTTCCTCTTGAAAATCTTCTTTGTGTCTCTGCTATCGTCCATTCTCTCTTTGTGTGTCCCAGCCATTGAATTTTCTTTGACTTTACATAGTTTATGATACCCTTTTCTCAAATCAATTTTGCAATTTTATGATTGTAACACCTCCTCTAAACATCACCCACTCTGATAGGTCCAAATATGGCTTATCCCAGGTTATTAACATCTTATAATATATCATTCCAGTGACTCCAAAAGTAAGCTTTAAGCTGCACATCCCATTGTGCCGAAGTATTTAAATGAATACACCAGATTTAGTGCGAAGGATTAGTGCCATTACAAAACATTTTGATTACTGCAACAGTGGGTTAAACTCTAATTTTTTTTGCTCAGACACATATAGTGACGCAAGATTAAAACTTTAGCGCTTATGATACCGTAACGGGAAGCAAAAAATTTCTGTAAGTTTTAAAGTATTCTTATTTAATAAAATTAAAAAGCCTTAATGGAATTGCTAGGCTGATGTGCATGGATTTTTGACCTTCTATTAATTCTGTTTAGTTTGTGAGTTCACTTGCAATGTACTTGATGTGGTTCAATTAAATTAATATGTGTGGTACTCCAGTATATAATCACTGAAGATATGTTTTAACTCCTGTAGGTCTTTTTTATTATTTTGTCCATTCTTCACTATTTTCCATAAATTAAATTTTAAGAGAGTTTTAAATTTGAATAAAAAATTGATATATATATATATATATATATATATATATATATATATATATATATATATTGTAATACTTGATATTTTGATACAAAAATGCACAGAATAGAATGTTCTAATAATTTTGAACATTCTGATTTGATTCTAGATACCAACATTTAAAAAATTCAAAATACTAAAACTACTGTAAAGCACCGCTTTTACATAAAACAGATTAAAAAAATAAAAATAAGACACAAAGTAACGAAACACGGTAGATTTTATTTTTTAACAAGTCTAAATATTTATTCCGCTCGGTAACTATTCCGTTCGAAAAAATTTGTTTCCATTTTCTCTTCTCTACACTTTTCCAATTGGTTTGAGTCTCCCATTTCACACACACAAAAAAAAAAGTCTGCCTCCAGTGGAACTTAGTAACTACAGAAAATTGAAAATGCAAATATATAGATATAAAGAAAAAAAAAGTGCAGTTTTACAGAAAAAAAAAGAAATGGAATTCGGATCGTTATCAAAAGGGGGCGGTAAAGAATCGAAATGAAACATTTATTATTTTCCATTCCAGCAGAAACGAGATGATATTCTTTTTGACGAACAGATACCCATGGTTTCTTAAAAGAATAGCGCTACTATGTATAAGCAAAAACAAGGGTTTGGGGAATGCGTGCCAGTTGATTTGTTCCGCCAGATAAAATCTTTCCGCCATATTGCTGGCAAGAAAAGGATTTTATTTCACGTATATCTGAGGGAATACTATGAAAAATACTCTCTCTCCACTTTCGGCATAATTTTAGTGTCATCTTAAAAGGATAAATTTGATCAGGGCGAAAAAGTTACAAGATATATAAAAATTCTCAAAACTATTTTCTTCTTCCAATGGTATGGAATTCATTCCAGTTTTGTCCATTTCTCATTCCTCGGAGATTTTCAGGCAAAAGAATATTTGTCAATTTTCTGTGCATCTCCAAAGAACAAGAGTTGAAAAATAAAAATATGTTTGCGGAAGCACAATTTAATTAATAAGTTTGGTTAAATATATATATTTTTTTTTAAGTACACACAATATACTCTATGTAGAATAATGTAATTTATTGCAAAAGTATGGATGCAAAACATCGCTACATAATAATTAGATGATATTTATTAGTAATATACAATCCATCGTGTTCTTGGATGGTTTATTAAATCAAAATGAATGTATCAATAAGATATTAGAATATCTATAGAATTTTCCTTCGAAATTGGTATTTTTAAAAAGGGAAGATTTTGGAGGCACAAATTTTTAGCATAGAATAAATTATTCTTGATGGGAATTGTAAAATACTCGAATTCAACAATATTATGAATGTATGTGTATAAGAAAGTTTATAATAATATTTATTATTATAAGCATACAATTCATAATATTTATTCGATAGAATTAGTTCCACTAATACCATTTAATGAATTCATCATATATAATTAAATGATAGCCTAACAATTGAAAACAGACAAAAACAAAATCTTTTCAATAAATCTTTTGTTTTTAAGAACACATAATATATTCAATGTAGAATAATGATTTTTTTTTTCCCTAAAGCAGCGATGACTAGGGTTTATTGTTACATTGTTTAAGAAATATATATAGATTTAATAATTTTGGAAAAGTGAAATAAAAAACTTTTAATATTGTATGATGGACATAATAATAATAATGGCAAAATTGAAACAACAAAATGTATCTTTATTTATTTTAATTAATATGATGAACATGAAAGTAAACAATAAAAAAAAATCAATAACAAAATAAAAATGGTTGTCGAAAATGAAAATTACTATCAGAATTCTTGCAATCTTTATTACCTGAAGTAAAATAAAATTAATGGAAAGCTATTACTTTCATGATTAAAATAACACGCAGTATGTGCTAAAGCAAACATGGTAAATTTAATCAGCCGAAAATAATTCTAAAGCGATTGCGCCATCAAAATACTGCAAAGTAAATACCAATTTAATTAAGTTTTATAAACTACACTGCATATATATTGAGCATAAAGAAGATGAAATATTATCACTTTATATGTATTTAATCCACCACAGTTAGTTGAATGACAAATAAGTAATTTATTGAGTTAGAAAATTGAAGATTTACAAAATTTAATTAACTGATTAAGTTTTCATTTACTGAAGCAAGTGTAAAGACTATGAAAGTATATTATATATATATACACATATACATTATATGTATTCAAGATATGCATAAGTCTAATATTCACAACTTTATTATTTAACAGAATTAATGCACCTATTAAAATGTATGTGTTTGTTTCAGATCATGAGATATTCATCATGTTAATTATATATGATGCTCATCATACAATATTAAAAGTGTTTTTTATTTCATTTTTCAAAATTATGTGAAGCTATATATATTTCTTAAAAAATGTTAATATAATCAACATGAAAATATTTTAGTCATCGCTGCATTAGGAAAAAAAAACCCATCATCCCACATTGTGTGATCTTAAAAACAAAATGTTTATCCAAACTTATTCATTAAATTGCTTTTATGTTATGTAAAGATTCCACAAAAATGGTTTTTTTTTCTTTTTTTTCCTACTCTTGTTCTTTAGAGAAGCACAGAAAATGACATTCTTTTACCTTAAAATCTTCCGAGGAATAAGAAATGGGCAAAATGGAATAAATTCCATATCATCCGTAGAAGAAAATAATTTTGAAATATTTATATTACAATATATTATAATTACAAATGAAAATAAAGGCAGAAAATAGTCTGAGTTACAAAATATTGCTAAACAAACACTTCGGAGTTTAGTGGAACAATCAAAATAATCCATCGCCTATTTTGATAAAAGATTTACAATTAAATTCGATCACAGCTAGAACAAGGAAAGAAAAAAGAAAGGGAAAAAAAAAAAAAAAAAAAAAAAAAAAGACAAAAAGCCGAAACGAAGATATTTTTTATGAACATTTAGTTTCTTCATAACAAATTAAATTAAGTTCTTGGACGAAAAGTAGAAACAAAACAAAACAAAAAAAGATGTCTAGGAATTGCTGCCACTATGATTAACCGAAATTCCAAAGAAAAACATTTACCTTTTATATAACAGACATTTTTTATCTGACACAAAAACTTATGTTTTCATTCTTTACTACATGCAACATAGGAAAAAAAATATGTAAATAATGAGGTGGTATACTTCTTGAAACTTTCGATCTATCATTCGCATGCATGTTCGTAAAAAATAACTAAAGGTTCCCAAAATTAATCACGAAACCTTAATGCAATCAATGCCTTCCCCTCCCGCCACCATGACGCTTTTTTTTCCTTATCGAAGCTTCTTGCCTCGTATTTTGCATAGAAAAGCTTATCTTCATATACAGTCGACAAAACTTTAACAAGTCGATGCATGGATAAATTAATTTGAAGCCACCTGATATCAAACATAAAGTAATTGCATTTAGGATAAACAATGTTGGAAGCTCCATTACAAGACATGGAATATGTAAGCTGCATTTTGTACAACAACAAAAAAAAAACACACCATTTTTTATCTTTTTTCACTTTTATATTGTTTCGTAGAACACAATGTACTAAGAAATAAAGATTATGTAATTTATTTAAAGTTCACTTTTTGATACTAGTCTGGATATTGTAGTTTATTAGTATTTTGTTCCTAAAACGTTCTTTCCAACATATGTGTTATTAAATTTACTTGTTCGTTTCTATAAAATTTGCTTATAAAAATTTAGTAACAGAATACATTTTAGTATGAAAAAGCAAAACAGTTTCATTCTTCAATAAATTCCTTGGTTAAAATTAAATTTTACAAAAGTTGAACTGATGCAGTTTTTATTAAGTTATTTTATCTTTAAAAAAAAGACAATTGATAAACATGATTGTTGCTTTCTTTTTAAACTTTTGAATTGTTGAATTTTGATGTGTAACTTAGAATACGTATGACTTAAAATTGTACAAAATACAAAGTGACAGAAACAAAATCTATATAAACATATTTTCATTAAATTGTAAACTATTGATTAAATGAAATATGAGTTTAAATTTCATATATATATATATAATTGGGTGACATTACAGAAAGACTTCATAGAAATCAATGTTATAAAGAAATTGATTAATCTTAAACGACAAACTGTCAAAACAGAGTAGGTTGTCAAATAACTGAGATCAATATACAAAATGATCAAGTAGTTAATTTGATTTGTGATGAGAAAAAGAAATTTTTTTTCTTTCAATTTAAAATTACTTTTGTTGATCAATAAAAATAAAGGAGAAAAAATATAGCAGCAAAGACATTCAAAAGAATCAAACAATCAATTTAATGGAAAACATACAAATACAAGCAGGAAATATCGAAAAAAATTATAGCGAAATAAAAAAACATTTGAAAATACAGCAACAAAAAAAATATATTAAAAAAAAAAACGCGACGTATCACTTTCAAAATAATTAGAAACGCTTGTAAGCCACACACACACATATAATCAAAGTGCTACAACAAATTTAATTTATAGAACACGCGATACAATGATCTCTCAATTTATCATTCAGTAACCTGATGTACAGCACTTCGCATCTCTAAGAACAACTTGTTGGAATCGCCTATTACGGTGTCAAAACGTCAAAGAGGTAACATGAGAACACTGTATCAGTAACACGATAGCCCATTTTTTTTTTCCTTCCCCTTCGCGACTTAATTTTCTCCACGGCAAACTACTGCATAAATAACCTGTGCCTGCAACAAGAAGAAAAACTTAATAAAGATAAAAAGGGTGTGTGCTGCCGCTGCTGTTGTAAGTAGTGAGAAAGTGACATGAAAAACCTGGATAGACAATGTCGCTGCAGCAGCAGCAGCACATGTGGAGGACCCTGCAAGAAGTTGTTCTTGCAGCAAGAAAGTAATCAATTATTAATCAGCTGCGGGATTTGGGGAGGAGACCTATGGATGGTTGACCTTCCTTTTCCTCTTGGCCATGACAGGCGGCCTTAACAAGCCTCGTAAATAAGACGTTCCTGAGGTCCAACGTAATTGAGACAGCGCGCTGGGGGTTTGCCTTTTAATGAGCGTGTTCCCTGTTTCCAGCTGAGCACCCTGGCTGAGTGGATTGGTCGCATTAATTCAAGCGCCATAAAAACAGATGTAGAGGGAAATCGACCCATGCTGTCTATTAGGTTGGATTGGATTTGCGACTTTTTTCGTACCCAATTCAGATAGTTTTCGCCATATAAATGCATATTTCCTATTCGCTAATTAATATGACTGTTTTGCTATTGATTATTTGGTATGATTCATTATGAAGCAGCGATATTAAAATAATTGCTTGATTTTAATTGTGGTGAAGAGGTTAAGCAGTTTTAAAACAGAATTGTAACTTTCACGTTCGTTGCCGATTGAAACTAATATAGAAATAATAAATATTTAAAAGCAAATGCATATTTCCTATATGCTAATTAATATGACTATTTGGTATGATTCATATGAAATGGTATGAATTATTAAGCAGCGATTTAAAATAATTGCTTGAACTTAATTGTGGTGAAGAGGTTAAGCAGTTTTAAAACAGCATTGAAACTAATATAGGAATAATAAATATTTAAAAGCAAATGCATATTGTCTATAAGCTAATTATTAAGGGTGTCATGCTTTTGATTAATTGATATAGTTTGAAATGGTAAAAAAAAAAACTTTAATTATACAACAATTCTAACAAAATAATGTGGTAAGAAAGTTAAGGAGTTTTAAAACAGCATTGTAACTAATACGTTCGATATCAATTGAAACTAATACAGGAAAAATGAATATTTAAGAGCAAATGCACATTTCCTATAAGCTAATTATTAAGGTTTACCTGCTTTTGATTAATTGGTATAGTTTGAAATGGTAAAAAATAATGATTTAATTATACAAATACCCTAACAAAATAATTTGGTGAGGAGGTTTAAAAGTGCATATTATGCTTATCCTGCAGAATACATTTGGTATTTTGCTAAATATGATGCATTTGTTTTAAGATAGCATTATCAAAACGATATATTTATTATGAACAACTTCTACTTATCAGACTATTAAAAATCTCAAGATCTTAAATTTAAAAAAAAAAAATCTTTATTTTTAGCTTGATTATTATTTTGTGAGAAAAGTACAAATATCAAGGTTAATTTCTTATGAAACGTGATCTTTAAAGCATAAATTAAAATTTAATCTCTTATATTTAAATAATTACATTATAAATCTCTGTGTGATAAATATGCTTACGGCAGTACTGATATGAATTCAAAGTAATGTAAATAATCTTATTTATACATTCAAGTAGCTTCTAGGAACTATATCGCATGCATTTAAATAAAATACTGTTAATTTAAAAGCTTTGAATGTATAACGAAAACTTTGTATTCTTAAAAATATTAAAAACATTTAAATTCAAGGGTTTCCACAAATTATTATTTAGCAACAATATCTGATTTACACTATTCTTATTAATATTTATTATTAGTCAATATTAATTTTAATAATCTCATAAATTATCTGCATTAAAATATAGCAAAATTTTTTACGACATATATTTTTGTTTTCTAAAGAAATGAAAATTTAATGAAGTTCAATTAAAGTATATAAATCAAATAAAATAATTCAAGAAATGACATTTATAACAGTTATAAACAAGTTTTGAAATACACACGTAAAAAAAGAGCAGTCAATTAATTAAAGTAAGTGGAACGAATGATATCAAATTAATTAATATTTAAATGTTTTTTTTTTAATTTTAAAAATGTATTAAAATGTATGTTTCTATTTTTATTAAAAATTTGAATGTTTCAGTTGAGGCATTGGTTGCAAAAATAAAACCTGAATACAGACAATAACAACCACCTTTCCAAGAACATTTCGGATTTTAATTAAAGAGAATTAAAAGAAAGGGGGAAATCATCAAATCATGTTCGACTGGGTAGAAAGGTCCTTAGGGCAAACAAAGAAAACTGACATATAGTTTAAAACTAATTGAGACTTATCACTAAGAACATACAGTGGGTGAAAAAAAAAAACATAATAAAGACGAAGTTGACAACTTCAATCTTCACTTAATAATTTATCACCAGGAGGTTCAAAAGAGAGAACGGAAATAAACATAGTCCCCATTAAAAGCGTACAAAACTTTTCCGAAATCAAAAAGAAAAAAAGAAAAATGAAAGGAGAGAGAAGAAAGAAAAGAAACACTGCAATGATTTTCAAGCTTTCAAAGAAAGGACGAAAAACTTGGCGAACAAATCTTCCAAACAATTTTTGCTAGCCGCTCCAGTTGTAAATAACAATAGGAGAGAGAAAAGAAAAAAGAATGGAAGGGGACATATGAAGAAAGAAAAAAAAAATTGATGAGAATTATTCCTAATTTGCACAAAGAGAATTATTCTCCCAGTTCTTCCCTTCTTCAATTTAGGCGCCAATGGAAGTATCTCAAATAGAACAAAAGACGCCATTACTGTACTTGTTCATTTGTTGTACAGGCAACGATGAAGAAATTTCAAGACATCTGCGTTCAACCATTTGGCTAGATGATCAACACAAATCCAGATGTTGTTAGAATAAAAATTGAAACGAACAACATAACAACAATAAATAAATAAAAAAAATACATTTTAATTATTTCCAAAAGATTCCATTGTGTTCATAGCAGCTTCTTTATTTCAAACCTGGTTCGAAAAGATTTGTTCTGAAATAAATAAAAATAGCATGCTAACATCAATGAAAATGTTTTGAAAAAAAATTTGTGTTTATAATTTCTAAAGGACTAAAATGTGAAAAAAGTGAAATGGAATGCATTTTTGTAACATATTTGCAATTGCCATTTTTTATATCTTCAGAAATGATTTTTGGAACCTCTTCTTTACATCGATTATATTGATTTAAAGATCGTGAGATATGGTTATACTATTTCAAAATTATAGAGCAAAATTCTTTGTGCAGTAAGCATTTTACAAACACAGTTAATTATATAACAAATAATACTAATATACATATTCTATTTAATTATGAAAATCAAAATTAGAAAATTTTCAATGAAATCTAATATTTTTTAAACAAGCAATTAAAATTGTAGATACGTAAACATTTTCTACATTTTTTTTTTTTTTTTTTAATCCTTGCCATTGTTATATAAATTATGAAAATCGTGCCATAAAAACAATTTTTTGTAAAATTTGTAAAAATTAGCATGTATGCTGCTGCTAATGGATTTATTCTTTAAAAAATTTTTAATTAAGCAAGCTTCAGCAAAAATCAATCATTTAAAAAAAAAACATTATTAAGAACAAAAATGAAATATCTACTATTATCATAATCTGAAGTAGTAATGAAATATCAACAATAGTTATTAATTTTTTGTAGATGAGCATAAGTAGTTTATTACTGTTATTAAAAAATTCAGTTACTTGTTTCAAATTGTACAGTATCAGTAAACTGTAACAATTTTCTCAAAATTCGTAAAAGTTGGCAGCAACTAAAAGGATTTATCCTTCAAAAAATATAAATAAAAATGGAATATCTTCTACTATCCTCATCTGTAATAGTAATTAGATATCAACAATGGTTACTAATTTTTGGTAGATGAGCCTTTTTAGTTTATTACACCATCATTAAAAAAATGTTTTGAAAAAATTAGTTATTTGTTTCAAATCGTATAATATCAACATACTGTAACAATTTTCCCAAAAAATCGTAAAAGTTGGCAGTTATCAAAAGGATTTATTACTAAAAGAAATTTTATTAATTAAGCAAGCTTCTGCAAAAATCAATCATTTCAAAAAATCAAAAAATATTACGAATAAAAAGGAATATTTTCTAGTATCATCCTCTCTAGTAGTAATGAAATTTCAACAA
Source organism: Caerostris darwini (assembly GCA_021605075.1). Lineage (NCBI taxonomy): Eukaryota > Metazoa > Arthropoda > Arachnida > Araneae > Araneidae > Caerostris > Caerostris darwini. Next base: position 127,249 of record BPLQ01010382.1, read on the forward strand.
TAGTTAATAATTTTTGGTAGATGAGCATTTTTAGTTTAGTACCATTATTAAAAAATTCAATTACTTGTTTCAAATCGTACAGTAGCATACTGTAGTATCGTACAGTAGCATACTGTAACAATTTCAGCGAAATTCCTAAAAGTTGGCAGCTACTAAAAGGATTTATTCTTAAAAAGAATAAAAATGGGAACAAGTCTCTGCGAAAATCGTTCGCTTTGTTACTTCCAAGGCTGAAATTGTTGACGCTTCTTTGTCGCGCAGACACGCAATTTTGTCGCCTGCGAAGGGAAAGGATAGCTGTTCGTGCGACGAGGACAAACTGAGTTAGGGAAGAAGATATCATGCAATGGATCCCTGGAAACACGCAGGAAGTTAAGTTAAAAGATTCCTTTTGCATCCTGTGATGAAAGCGAAACTCCAATCACGGACGAAATACACCGAGAGTAACTAGATAAAAAGGAAAAACAGGAGATGCAAACAAAAATTCCCTTTAGGTATTCCTGAATTTTTCTCGCCAGTGCTAATGACTTCCGTTTTGTTTTCTATCCTGTTTTACATAAACTTTTGTTTCCTTTTTATTTTTTTTCCCCCTACCTTTTTCCCTTAACTAACTTGTCATTTTACAACAGCAAAGGGAATTGAGGATTTTTTTACCACCCCTTAGGCAGAAAAGAAGCAGACGATATATCTTCTTTTCATTCTAAAACGCTTGTTGGAGTTTTTTCAGATTCGTTTAGAGTAAAAAGAAAGATAGAAAGTATTTGATGAATTGCCACACAAAACTTTTGTTCATTCCACCGTTAACTCTGAAATAGCAGATCTTTTAAGGAAACTTTACGAAAAGTAGAAAATGATCGAAACAATTTCGAGTTGTACTACGAGTATCTCAAACCATTTTGCAAGTTTACAAGAAATGTTTATACAATTCTTCTTAACTTTTTAGCAGTCAAGTAACCTTAAAATGAAACAAAAAGTACCAAGGGGAAAATTTAAAAAAAAAGGCTAAAATTTCGCACTAATTCTTGTCATTATTTTCTTTCTTTCTTTCTTTTTTTTTTTTTTTTTTTTTTTTTTTTTCACAATCATATATTCTTTGTAAAAAATAGAAATAGAACAACGTACATTGAATAAGCCTATAGCAATGTAAACAGAATTTGGAACAAATATGAGTAAAGTACACAACAACGAATGATGGTTTACGAGTTTTTTTTTGCAAGTTTACAAGAAATGTTTATACAATTCTTCTTAAATTTTTAGTAGTCAAGTAACCTTAGAATGAAAGAAAAAGTATTAAGGGGAAAATACAAAAAAAGTTGTTTAAATTTCACACTGATTCTTGTCATTATTTTCTTCCTTTTTTCACAATGATATATTCTTTCTAAAAAATAGAAATAGAACAAAGTACATTAAATAAACCTATAGCATCGTGTACAGCAAATTTGAGTACACAACAAAGAATGATTGTAAAACGTTTTAGAACAGCTAAATATTGTAAAAAAATTTAAATCGTGACAATTACTTAATGACTTTAAAGATAAAAAGCATCTTTATCAACCGCTACAAAATCTAAAATTAATAACTGCACATTTTATTAAAATTTATGGCATAAAATTTTATAGTAAATTACAAAACAATTTACAACAATATTTTTTACATTTTTGTAAAAAATCTATATTCTGCTCAAAAATACATGAATTTGAAAAATTATAAATATTGATTTTATCAATAGGCATAATTCAATATTGATAAAAGTTAATTAATTTAATTAAATATTTTTATTAAATTACTATTAAATTAAAATATTAAATTATTAGAAATTTAATTATTTAATTTAGTTTATTATAATTAGTAATACTTAAAATCATTAATTTAATAAATTAATCCAAGTAATATGAATTTTTTTAAATTGCCAGAATAATAAAAGAATGATATTAATAACTTTTTGAAGTTATTAAAAATGTAATTTTTAGGAGAAAAAAATTACTAAAATATTTATTTTAATTAATATGAAGATATCAAGGGTTTTTTGAATAAATTCTGTGTATAAATAAATAAATTGATTTAAAATCAGCATTGAAAATATTCGAAACTGTTCAACCATTTTGATTACGTTTTATGCTGAATAATAAACAATCAACAAGACTCTTTATATTATAAACATAAGATTCATTATTACATCTCGAAATAAAATAGTTACTGTTTTCCTATTTTATTTTTTATAATATGTAAAATTTCTATAAAGCTTTCAAAATTATATAAATATTCGTAAAAATTATATAGTATAAACATTATTTCTGCAAGGTTAATACTTTCCCAGTTTTCACATGCATGGATAAGTACATTTACAAGAGATGGCGCCGAAGACTGAACCGTAACAAAGTAAACATTGCTGACCGGAACTTTTACAACAATGAAAGTTATGTAAAGAACATCCAAAACAATGCACTCACCAGAATGTAGCCGATCGGTTTATTTGCAATAATCACTTCTCTCAAAAGAACAAACAAACAAAAAAAAACTAGGAAGTCTTGAAAAGTCTTCATTTATAACAACTACATCTGCGAAAAAGCAGTTTATGATTTCGTTAAATCGCAGGATTAACGGTAAGAAGCTGGGAAAAGAAAAGAAAGTTAACAAACAAACAACGAGTTCTTCAGATTTAAAAGAACACTTCCAAATGCAATTCAGATATCTTTATTGCATCAAAATCGTGTGAACTTATCCGTTGACGACAAGGAACAGGTCCTTGTAAGTTAATTTAAAAGTTCTTCCCTGGCAATATAAAAAGTAAGTGGACGATGCGAACAATGTTCTTCGGATCTTAAAAGAATACTGAGACGAATGCAATCAAGTTCTTCCTTTTCATGTAGACAATGGTGTTTCGAATTCGTGACTGTATTCTTTTAGAAAAAAATGGGTTCATATAAGAATGGATTTCAACTAGAGATGCAAATAGGAATACTATTTTTATGTTCTTGGAGCTCTACTTAACGATTAGTAGGAGATATCTCAATGGCAATATTTCTTGTGTATTTCATAACGCACTTGTCCAGCTTCTTTGTTCTTTCTGATATTCCGAGTTTTACAGTTTGTTTAAAACAATATTTCGATGAATGAATGTTCTTGAGAAAAGGCTAGTGGGAAAGTTGAAACAGAATCTTCCCAAGCTGAATTGAAGTTTTTAACAATGAATATTTATTTTCCTTACACAAAACTTAATGCTTTAGTGGGAAGTAAACTCATAAGCAATATCTAACTCATTTCTTTTTCAATACCAAATAAAAAAACATTCAGTCATGCCTTAAAGACTATTAACTACTGAATCAACCAAAATCAATATTTTCGGCATTTTGTAATTTAAAAGCGATGATTTATAATAATATACAATAATTTTAAACAAAAGTAATATTGTTCTAAATAATAAAACTAAACACTATCTAACAAACGTATCTAATCTTATAAAACATTTTTTTTTCTTATTATATCTATTAAATAATTGAGCAAGGAATGTAATTGAAATTTTTTCCTATAAAACAAAATAGACTATTTTATTCCAGATTTTTTTAAATTATCCATTTCTTTGAGAGAAAAAAATGAAAAAAATTAAATTGTCATCTTACACTAACGAAATTGTTATCCTATAATCATTAATAAAAAATAAGATTTTATTTAGAAGACACTAGAATATATTTTCTCTAAATAAAAAAAATAGTACTTATTTCTCAATGCGGGCAAAGTTGCGATAAATAATGGTCCAAAAATCCGATGTCGATACTTTTACAGACAAAGTATTATTTCCAATATATTTTGTTGTTATCAGGCGGGGAATTTTTATATATCTGAAAAAAATCTTATACATGCAGTTAAAAATTAAAAACACGATTTTGTTAAAACGCTTGCTAATCTACCATTTTTAATAGGCTTGTTGGTTGAGGCAATAACGGACATTCTCAATGCTTAAGCAAAATTAATTCCAGCTTCCGAATTGTTTATCAACCCGCCAATAACTAATATTTATCAAGCTTAAGCAACCCCCCAAAAAAAATTTTTTTTTTTTTGTTCATCCAATAGTATTGGCTAAATAAAAAAATACGCCAACTATTTATCACAGCAATATAAAAGGAATGGACAGTCATTTAATACCTAATGCTATAAAAGTACACACACAAAAAAAAAAAAAAAAAAGGGCATCCAATCTTAGCCAGAACCATTTCCAAATGCCGAAAGAATTCGGTAATCTGTCATCATAGTGCCTTTTAACCGGGAAAAAGGTTCAAAAGTCGGTATCAGAGAATGCGAAGACTCATTGTTGGCACCTTAACAATTAATATCTTTCCCTTTCCCACCCCAACATTTTTCTGTATTTTCTATTTGCCCACCCCCCTTCACCCCATCTCTCAACCCTCCCATCTTTTCCACAAGGGATGTCACGGCTTTTATTGCAGAACATTGTTATATCCTGCGAAAGATAATTTTTCACATCTTTTGTTAGTCACCTTTTAATTAAATTCTAATCATGTCGCTAGAAGAAGAATATTTCTGAAGTACTCGCTCTTCATACCCCCTTACCCCATATCCCCGTTTCACATAATTTTTACGCATAACGAGGCATTCGATTTAGTTAATGAAATTCTTTTATTCGAGGGGAATACGTTTTTGATCTTTTCTTTTGTTCGTCGTGATCGAACACGGGATAAAAGATAATAGAAAGATAATTTAATAAAGTGCACTCACTGACATGATAATTTGGAGACTCTTTTCAAAAGAACACTACTGCCCCCTCTCCTTTTCCAACGAATATATTTATGCTAGTAAATTTTTAACAATGAATTTTCTCTTATATTATTGTTGGAAAATCAATGCAGCATAAAAAAGTTTTTATTTAACAACAGTCAGTTAATAATAATATATGGCTATTTATTATGTTAACTTGATATGATTGGCAGATGCCATATTAAACAAATATTTCTGTTACTAAGTATAATTTTTTTTATGTAAATTATATCGATTTTTCCCAGTAAGACAACAACCAAGTCAACTTAAAATAGAAACTTTATTGTAGAAAATGGATACCCAATCAAAACATGCAGGGTTGCTGCAATACCGACTACTACAAAGGTTTTTAAAGAATTTTTCCCATTGGCGTCTTTAATGCCTCACATTTGTGATGAGCTTTAATCATTGCTTACAGAGAAAAATTTAGCACTTTTTTATTTTTTGTTATTTATTTTTTCTTTTTCCAATGCATCTTGCCACTTTGTGTCAATATTTATAGATTCTTCTTCAATGGCACATTAGTCCAATGGTGGGCCAAGGCAGTATGCTTACTGGCAGATTCCGAAGCATGAGATATTTTCTTTTTACAGGATAGAGCTATCAGCCCTACTGTCTATCAGACAGGAACCTACGGTTTAAAGTGGATTCAGGGACATCTACAAACAACTGTGGCACCAAGGGCCAGAGTGCTAGTCACTCGACCATCAAGCCCAACATTTATATCTACTGTTTAAATATATTGATGATATTTATAAAACTCAATTTTTTAAACTAACTAAAGCCATTATTAATAGACAAAAAAAGATTTCTGTGAGTATTTCAAATGTTAAGAAGTATTCGTAAAATTGAAGTCCGAAATTAAATATTGAAAGCATATTTTTAAAAGTCTCCAATCATATTTCAAAAAATTGCATTTTTTTCTACTGTTTGCATCGCTAAATAGATGGATTTTTTTTTTTAATTTATTATCCAGCTAGAATAAAAAACAAATTAAGTTTTGGGATTACATCGATATATCCCAAAAAATATCAATTTAGATTTTATGATGGTCAGATACATATGCAAAATTGGAAAAAATAACTACATAAATATACAAAAATTATATTATGTGGTTCTGTATGTTCATTTCATTTTATCGACATTTGCCACCTTTTACTGACTAGATGAATGTTTTTCATATTAATCACTCTCAATCAAACTTAACTAAATTTCTCCAGTAAGTTAAGATAGTAATCAACAAAATCACAGCAACTTTTTTTTTTGCGCAAACACTCATTAAACTACATCTTATTTCAACATTTTTTATAAGCCCAAATCCTGAGATTTCAAACAAAGAAAGGACAAAATAAATTTAGTTCTTGTCTAAATCCCTGTAAGCACAGATAAAACAAACACTGAATGGAATGAAGTTCCTATACATACAACGAGAAACTTTTTTTATAATTCGCGCTGCTATGTAAATGTAAACAAAGGCTTCATTATGGAAGGATACTTGTCAACTTTTTTTTAAAATGTTTTTTCCAACAGAAAGCTGGACTTAAACGTAACACAATTTTAATTCAGACACAGCAAGTTTCTTTTTTTTTTTTATCATTTCGATTTCATTGTGTGGAGAAAAACAGAATGTAAGGTCCTAGGTTTGACAGAACCTTAATTCTTTGTGACAAATTTTCCAGTTCGTTAATGAATTATTCATATTAGATTTTCTTTCTTGAGCATCTACAGCATTTTGTGCTGAATAAATTACATATAATTTTTTTTTTCTTGGTCGGTTTTCGATCCTTTCCGTCCTGTTGAGGAGAGAACACGCTATCGACATAGAATCGGATGCATAAAATTTGAATAAACTTTAACATTGAAGTAGATTTTTCTTTTCTGTTATTTCAGTCTCCATAATGCTTTTACCTCTTTATCGTTAACATGCAAACGAATACAGATATTGTATTAGATGATTTCAAGTCTCTGAATTAAGACAAGGTAAAAAAAAACAGCAAATGATATTTAGATAACATATCACATTCTTAATTTTAAATATTCGAAGGAATATTTCGTTTTGCAACATAATTGTTTTTGGAATTAGTAAAAAAAAATCAATTTAGTATTTGAAATAGCAAATTTATTTTTTTAACAAAGAGACAAATTTAACGATGTTATTCAAGATGTCGAAAACATATCATAGCATCAAAATCGACTTCTCTCATCTGAAAAAAAAAAAAATCAAATTCTTGAATAAATATAAATCTTTTCACCATTAGAAGAAATAAAAAACAATAATGTCAATTATCAAACATCAAAATTTTGTGTTTATGCTCTGTTTTTCTTCTTATCTGCAAAATGTTCATGAAAGAATATTTGAATTTATTATCTGATTAGAATTATTAAAAAAATATGTATATGTATTTATAAGTTTATTTAAAATTATACTTTAAAACAAGATAGCAAAATGATTTAATCATATAAATTTATTCCAAAGTCAGTATTAATGTTTTATCACATGTAAAATATTATTTGGGGAAAGAATGCATATACTATGTTATTCACAAATATTTCAACAAGTAAACGTTTCAAAAGGGCCTGTTAGCCGAGTGACTAGCGCTCGGTGCCACAGGTTTTGGGTTCCAGTCCCGAACGGTGCTATGGATGTTTGTAGTGGTTCAGATTCCAATTAAACAGTAGTTCCCGGTCTAATATATAACAACAATATCTCGTAAAAAGAAAGACATATCTTGTTTTGAAATCTGCCTGTAGGCAGACAGCCTTGGCCCGCCATGCAGCTGTTGCGCCAATGAAGAAGAATTTTAAAAACTATTAAGTTTAAAAACAAAATAATTTCAAAAGATTAAAAATAAAGCAGAAAAAAAAATTAATAATTTATTTGTGTATAAATTTTTACAATCTAAAACTGATAAATGAAAGCATATAATATTATTAAAATATTTGAAATCGTTCTGTAGTAATTCTAAACATTCTTCAACCAAAAATTCAATTTTCCAATTCTATAACGGCAATACTTTTACCATCTTCGAACCAGTTCGATTTTGCCAGACACAAATTTTGAAAAGACCATTCTCGAAATACACACACGTTCATTCTTAAATAAAGAATCGACGCCAATGAAATGAAAGCATAACGAGGTTTATTAGTCCATGGAAAACTTCCACCCAGTGCCTGGTGCAGACAAAAGATTCTCTGGGATGTCTCCAGCATCCATCTCTTCTGACTATCTTAATTATCCAACCGATGAGAGAAAGAAGCAAAAGAAAAATTCATTTTACACACGAGGGCTAAACAGACAGGGACCTACAGTTTAATGTGGATTCCGAACCACTAACAGACATCCATGCCACAGCCAGCATTCGAACCTGAAGCCTGTGGCACCAAAGAGCCAGCCAATTAGTCATCAGGCTCAAGAATAAGAAAAGACAAAGAAAAAGAAGAGAAGAAAAAGACTTGTCGTTTTCTTTGTGTATAAATTTTTATATTCTAAAGCTGATAAACGAAAGCATATATATACTATTCAATTATCAGAAATACTAACTAATTCTAACTAACTAGTTTTGTACTAATTCTAAACATTCTTCCACTTCATTCTCCAACCAAAAATTCAATTTTCCAATTCTATAACGAGAATACTTTTACCATTCTTCGAACCAGTTCGATTTTGCCAAACACAAATTTTGAAAAGACCATTCTCGAACTACACATACATATTCATTCTAAATAAAGAATCGACGCCAATGAAATGAAAGCATAACGAGGTTTATTAGTCCATGGAAAACTTCCACCCAGTGCCCGTGTGCAGACAAAAGATTCTCTGGGATGTCTCCAGCATCCATCTCTTCTGGTTGTCTTAATTATCCACCGAAGAAGCGAAAGAAAAATTCATTTTAATAAAGGTTCCATTTTGTGCAGAATTCACAGCACCCGAGTCAATAACATGCAAATGAAGAGAAGTCAAGTCCAGAATAAAGGATTTTTCCCGCCAACTACTTCGAACAGGTGTCGTTCCAAACCCAGCTTTTCGAACGCCGGATGTTATTAAATTAAGGCCTTTTTCCGGAAAACACTGTAACCGAGTTGTTGTGCCGTGTCACCGGTTTGCATTGTCGAGTTGGGGGGTTTTCTGCATCAGACGATTTCGATATTCTTAATTATTCCTTAGACAGGAAACCTACCGTGAAGTCGCTACATCCTATTAGAAGACGGTTATAACGGCCTTTCTGTCGATTCCGCTGAGGGTGTATTTTTTTTAAAATTTAAATGGAAACAGATTGGATAGGGTGATAATAGAGTTTTAAGCATTTAAAGGGAATAAGAATTTGATCACATGTTTAAATAATTGATGCAGTTTTAACAGAAATTGAATGAAGACTGATGGAACATTTTTTTTTTTTTATCGCGAATTGAATTGAATCACTACCAAACGAATATTTTGCCTTTGATAAATGGTTTTACTTAAATTAATAATTCTAACTTTTTTCTGCAACGTCTGATTTTTGAAAATATAATAAAAATTAAGTTGTTTTTTTATGCAATGACCTAATTTAAATGTATAAATATCAAAACTAAAATCCTTTTTATGATAAAAGTAGGTTGAGAATGAGTTAGTGTAGTGTGCAGGTTGGGCAACCAGATTGTAACTGGGTGTGATTGGGTTGAGATACTTGAGGCACAGGTTGGAGAACTCACAACTTTATTGACACACGCAACACACACATACAATTAATGACGTACAATATTTAACACATTTTTTAAAAGACAGATAGACATAGATTCCTGGAGATTTAAAGACAGATAATTGTAGATTCATAGAAGAACTCCACTTCTAAGCCAAATACCCGAAACTCCAATATGCGCAGGGTGCACGAAATATATTTCCCCCTCGGGTGAGAGTCTATAGGCTACTAATATGAAGGATGTGTTAAATATATTTCAACACGGGATGAGAGACTATAAACTAAATGCTTCTCAACGGGAGCGTAGGTTGTGCTGTACTTCCACTCGGGTGAGTGTCTAGAGGCCTCTGACCATTTCAAAAGGGGCGCTCTTGCCAGTGTGTAAGAGAGCCCGGTTGCATTAGTAATATTTTTTATTAAATAAGTTTTCATTTTGTTGAAAATCACCGTTGTATAAAAAAATTAAATAAAAAATAAATTGAGAATCTTCTAAATTGTAATAATTGGAATTAAATAAAATATAGTGATTAATAAGTGAATTAGTATTTTTAAAAACATAGTTTTTAAATACTGAGAAATAAAAACCATTACAAATAATATTATGCTTAAAAGAGGGGGAATAAATACTGCACAGTTCTAAGTTCAAATGTAAAAAATATATTTTTCATTTCATATAATTAATATTCTATTCATATATACACATAAATTTTAATTACAAATATTTCTGACTTCATTATATCACACAATATTAATTACTCATCTTTTCTCTATTTTTTTCCTTTATGTCAAATTTAATCTTTTTATAAAGGTGAATACTTCGATTTCAATTCAAATTTAATTTCTTGCAATTAAAAAACATCTTTGAAAAAAAACTAACACCATTAATTTTTAATCTTTAGTTAAAAAAAAAAAAAGTGTGAAAAATACAGATTAACAAAATGTGATTTTTTTTTTTTTAATACATAAATCTAGTAATAATGAAGTGTGTAGAAAAAAAAATTGTTTAATAACAAACTTATTTTTGCGTAGTTAGTTAAAGAAAAAGCAAACCAGAATTTTTTTTTTTTTTTTATTCCTTTCCATATGAATAACTGCAATTCATCTTTTGTTGTAGTTAGAAAACCTCCATTGCTTTTTAAAGCGTTGCAAATCTCTTTTCCCATGCTATTCCATTGATAACCAAAAGTTAAAAAGATATTTCCACAGAAAGTCAATATTTTAATTGGAAATTAAATTCTCCTAATGACCGCGAAAAAGATTTAAAAAAAAAATCCCTCTAATTGGGAATCACTTGCGGCGATGAGTTTAGGATTTAACGAATGTCTCCGATGAGAAATGTATTGAGGGTTTAAGTTTCCAAAAGAAAAAAAAAACATTTTCAATAGGGCTTTTGGAAAAGAAAAGGGAAAAAAAAAATATTTCCTGATTAATCTCTTTTTTATAGCTACCGGAAAGAGCAAATCTGGTTCCAATTTAAATCCATGAAATATACTTTCAGAAAAGCTCGGGTCTTTTCTAACTTAAAAACTCAAGAACTGATTTCAAAAATGGTATTTTCTGGAACTTTTAATTAGTTTGCAGCTTAAGAAAATTTAAAATTCACAGGGCAGATGGGATAAATACTTGATTCGTTTCATGCAGCAAGTCATTATTTTCTTGTGGTTCAATAATTTAATGTTATAAAAGAAAATAACACTTTACACTGCTACAATAATGAATTTAAACATTTGTTAGCTCGCACATTCGTATATTAGCGATTTTTGTCTGCAGACAACTCCAATATATACCGGAGGGGCTACTGTAGAACAAAACATACAAACATTGTAAATTCCAATCCAATTTAAAATATCAATAACTATTATGGAATTATTATCTCTTATTTATTGCGTATTAATAATAATTATTTGTTTAAATTGTGAGTAAGACAATATTGCTGATTTAAATGTAATAAAACACGTACGTTTTATATTTAAACCATAACAATATCATACATCGTTATCACCTTCGTCCTATAAATTTATCAGAATTTGCTTTTAATTCCTAAAAATACATACTTTTCAAGTTTATTTGATATTTTCATTAAAAATTGATTTTCAATGATGGGGTTTATTTATTTAAATGTAAATATGGTTTTAATCTCGGTCATAACACGGTTGAATTCGATTTTTTATTTCAGGTACATTTTTTAAGATAATGTGTTTTTTTTAAAGGGCAAATTTATGAGTTGCTCTCAGTTTTGGGATATTACAACAAACTATTTGTAAGGCAAACAAGAAAATAAAAACTTTTTAAATCCATTGCAAGCTTATTTAAAAACAATCCAAGTGTGATCTGGTATAAGAAACTACATTTCAGTGAATTCAAATATTGAAAATGCAGAATTAAACGCCAAACAAAATTAAATATTTATAAGCGTGCTATTCAACATGGCAAATCACCAAGCTAAATGCCAAATAATAAAAATTAAATTAAATTGATAACAAAATGTTTCATCCACACAAATTCAAAAGATTTTGCTTTATATATATAATCTTGTATATTAAAAGAATGCAAATGAATTAAATATTTTATTTTTAATTGAAATAATTAATATTTATGCTGTGTGAAGTAAGATTTATAAAATTTTGGGAGTCCTTCCCGCACTTATTACGTCATTTGTCGGCAGAAGCAATCCCCATATCAGTTGCAAGAATCATTAATGTTCCTCTACTACCAAGTCACCACCATACCCTGACACACTCTAGTTTTGCAAGTATCAACACTGTTATTAGGCAACAAATGGCTCAACGATGAAGTGCCACTCGTTGGATGATAGTTTGCCAGATGGGACCATCAAGTGTCGTTAATAACCACACTTTGATATATTGGGCGAGTTAGAATTAATAGATAACACCAAGACACTGAATCAATAACGGATGAGCGTATTTAAAATGGTTCAAATATCCCGAGTTAACTTTGATAAAAATGTGCCAGGTTGCTTATCTAAAAATAAAAATGTCATAAAAATTGTTTAGTCTTTGACTGCAGTAGTAACAAGTCCTTTATAAATAATTTTCATTCATTTTTTTAAGTTTATCTGGCGCCATCTATTGATAGATATATGCAACTTAAATCTAAAAAAAAAAAAATTAATTAATTAAATTTAATTAATGAATTAATATTTGAAAAAACTGTATTAACATCCAATGTCATCCACTACAAGTTAAAAAAAAATGTATTTCAGCTTCAGTGGATGAGTATAACGTATTTTATGAACGATTGAAAATTTGAACACGATATATTATATATAGGGAGAGCGTAAGCTAATAGAAGGAATTGAAAAAATAGGAAGAGGATTAACAAATGAATAAATTGGTGGAGTCTTAACATTGAAGGGTTTTGTTTTTCCTTTATGTATACCATAATCAATCCACTGGCAAGTTTTGAGGCGAGGACATTGCCTACAGAGAGCGATCTCTTGAGGCAGGCTGCTCAACATTTACGTGTAGTAAAGGAAGGAAAGTTGTAAACTCTCACCAGACTGTTGATATGAAACACTTTACTTTCTTCTCAATTTTTTTAAAGCTGCAAACTAGTTACGCAAGTTAACATTTGGCCACGATTCAGGTAATAAATAAGTATTAGAAAATGTTCCTAAAGTAAACCTAAAAGTTCCTCCAATTTCCATAATTATTATATACATTTTTTTTTTTTTAAGTTCTATTAAGATATCTTTAAAAATATGAAGGAAAAAAATTATTTATTCTTAGATACGGTAAAACAAAATATTCTAGAAATTAAATATATTTTTTTTTATCAAAAAGAGTTTAACGTATTTTTCTGCCTATTAATAAAATTTAACTTTTAAATTATAAAAGTTACCATTTAAAGTTTAAAAAAAAACGTATTAGATAAGTAAGAAAATAGCATGTTATAGCAGGTAAAAAGTCACTCAACTACAACCGAGTAAAAGCACTGAGTCAGCACTGAACTGTCAGCATGTTTTGAAGTTTGAGGTATAGCTTGCTCAAGAGCTCCATGCAGCTGAACCATGTGAATGACATTCGTGGTATTACGCTCTGATGCTCTTAAGCATGATGCAGTCGTGTTCTTTTTTTTTTTTTTTTTTTTTTTTTTTTTTTTTTTTTTTATCCCTTCCCAACGAAAAATAAGCTGAAGACAGCTTTAGAGCACACAATTTTTTTCCAACCTAAACATGTCAAATAATTTGGATGATTTAGTATTAGATATTTTTCTGTAGAAAGAAAAAGGTTAAACATATTGTGAGGTCAATAAATAAATAAATGTCAAGAATAATTATGTTGAATATTTTGAAACCCATTTATTAAACAACTTTCTGATTACTAAATCAGTAGAACAATTAAAAGTTGCATTGGTGGTTTTATTATTATTATTATTATTATTATTATTATCATCATCATCTTCCTCAAACAAAAAAAAAAGTGCACAACGTAAATAAATGCTTTACGACAATTTTAGAAAACGTTAAGATACAAATTAATAAAGTCCATTTAAATAGCTTAAATTATTTTGAAATAATATCGCAAAATAAAAATAACATATTAAAAAATCAAAACTAATCTTAATTTAGCTGAAATTCTTTCTGCAATTCATCGTCCCAAATTTCAGATTCAAAAAGTTAAGTGAAACTTTAAAAAAAAAATAAAATAGAATTAACTTTTTCAGTATAATTTATCAAATATTTAACACTTAACCTTTTAAAATTTATTATTTATCAGCCTAGCTAAGAGGGAAAACAGACCAGATCATGACTAATTTTGACCACCATGTAGTCATCTACTGAACAAATCATAAAATAATCTCAGCAGCAATTTCTTGCTCAACCGAAAGCTTCTTCATATGAGGCGCCAATGCAATTAATTGGGGACACGACATTTCTTTTTCTTGGGCTTGCATTATCCTTTACAATGCAGTAAAAATTTAACTAAAATAATTGGGAAGTCTAAAAGCAAAAAATGAAACGTGAGCAGTTGTCTTCGTTGCCAGGAATCAACTCCCCTTCTCACATGCTAATTAGCATGAAAATAAATATTGCAGAGCGAGAAAGCAATCTTCAGAATACTTTGATTGTAACATATAAAAGCGAGATAACGAAGAGCAATTATTATAAGGTTTAGAAGTATTTTCTATTATCAAATGTAACCTTGACTTAGGAATGTCTAGTGTAGTTTGCTTTAGCATTTTTCTGTTGTACTATCTTTATCTCTTGGTTTGTTTGGGGTTTTTTTAACTGAAGAAAAATATTCAGCAAAGAAGTATTTTGAAGGTTTATAAATTTAAACAAGAATTCCAAAACCTTGTTGAGAATAGTCAAATATATAAAATCTTGGAAAATTTCTAGTACTGAACCTTCAAAAAGTAATTTTGAAAATCTAGTAACCAAAAAATAATTTTGAAAATCTAGTTATCAAAAAAATATCTAATTATCTTTAAAAAAAATGCATTTAACCGGTGAATAATACAGTTATAGAAAGCAGTAAATCGTAATATATCTGTATAAAATATAAAATTATTTATATGGAGATGAAAAAAATTGAAAAGCATTATCCTTTTATTATAAAGAATAGACAAATAACTATTACAAATACCTGGACATAAATCTAACATTTCTTTTTTAATAATAAAAACTATGCTATGCCTCACTTTAATATGTCATTTTTAAGTAGGAAATTATCAATAGAAAAAAGATTTTTTGGGGGAAACGGGAATTTCGAGTTACAGAGGCCTATCTCCTGTCGATGAATATCACCGACCATAATATATTTTGAGCTACTATACGAGCAATTTGTTTTCGTAAAGCTCTGACAAGTTACAACAATAAAAACCTTAATACCTTTCATTCAAACTACTATTCACAGACACACTTCACAATCACAGAATGCGCTAAATTCCTATGAAAACAAAAAACAAACAAACAAAAAACAAAAAAAAAAAAAAACGGATGTAGCTCAATATGCCACTTTTTTTGAATAAAACGACCTTAAATTTATATCTTCCAGCTTCCGACACAAATCATTAAAAGTATAGTGTGTGCACCGGAAGAAATTAATAGTTCTTTCCCGTCTTTTTTCATAGCAATAAAAATAAAATAAAATAAACCTCGCCCAAGTCTCCGTAAACTTATATCGAATTCCCACAAAAAAGTGAAAAGGAAACTCGCATTTACGGGGAGGAAACCCAAAACCTGCAAACCTCCTCAAAACAATACAGGACATAATGAACCTCTGCATCCACTGCCTGAGGCATTTCCCAAAACGGCAGAGCACCTATCAACAACGTAAATCTAAAACGAAGCGGCGAGATGTATGATAAATAGATCTACCCGAGGGCATTCATCCAAAGATGGATAGAGTACCTGGCACAACAGTGTGGGTGGGTGAGGGTACTGCATCAAGGAGGTGCAATGGAGCGTGGTACACACCAACTTGGGGAAGTCCGGTTCAGGGGAGCAGAGCTAATTGCACCCAGGAACCACCCTTCGCGTGCTGGGATACCAGGACGCACACCAGGGTCCGTTTCCTGCGCAATCCTTTATGCATTTGCCATAAACACACTTATTCCCAAAGTCTAATTGGGGGAGCGCCAATTTTACGAGACGAGCTCCGATGTGAGGATTTCAACGCTTGCAACCTCTTAATTAAAGTTGCGCTGCACTGAGAAATGCCGGTTTATTGGTACATCAGATCAACGGGGATGCTCCTGATTAGAAGTTTCCGGTGCCCTCCTCTTGAAGTGTAGGCGTATTGAAGACCAGAAGTGATGAAGATAAGAAGCCGAGAAACCAAATTTAAATAACGGCGGTCGCAGGTGTTGTTGATTAAGTCACAAAAACAGTGGGGTATTTTTTTCATTTGGATCCTAATTATCACATATGCAGATCACATATTTTTGTCAGATGGTTGATTTTTTTGCTGTAATAATTATCTCTACAATCATATCGGTTTTGCAATCAAAATTCCATTTGAAAGTAACGTTGAAGTCTATTTGAATATATATCAACTTTAATTTTATAAAGATCATATATAAAAGAAATTACATTAATATTTAAAGTTAGTTACGAAACAAATAAAGTTTTTTTTAAAGCATTGGCACTGAATTGAATGATTTACGAATAAAAAATTCTAAATCAATAAGAATTTCCGTTTCATATTAGAAACTGTTAATGTAAAACTTTTAGCAATCATCAATATTATAATAATGAAAAGTTTTTTAATCCCAGATTGGTCAATTTGCCTAAATAAAAAAAAAAGATTTAATCATAAGTAATAAAATTTATCTTCAAATAAATAAATTAAGCATTATAAATTCATGTAAAAATAAAACAATACATTGAATATGATGTATTGCAGTTAGAATTCAGTTGCTTTTGCAGAGTATATTTACTAGAAGATCTACATTTCAACTGTTTTATCTAATGAGTATTAATGGTACATATCAGATAAGAAACCAATTTTTTTTGTCCCTGCACCAAAAGAACTTGTTCCCTCAACATATAGTAGATCCAAAATGTCAACACAAGATCAGAATTTATCTCACATTAAGCATCCTAACTAAAGCCTTTCAGCATCTATGGCCAGAACATTTAACTGGATCTGAATCCCCCAAATAAGTCGAGGTTTTAGTTCTCACACCATCCCGTGTTCTTTTGTCTCTGGTTAATTGTCTCCAGAAGACCCGTTTCAGTTAGAAGATTGGATGCAGAGCTGTTATCGAATGCTCTTTTAGCAGAACAGAGAAACCCAGTAGACTTTTCTGCTTCTTTTACTGGGTGCACTTACAAAAATAAGAGTTCCCGCACAATATTGTATGAAGGGAGGGATAAAAAAAATAGCCAGGATAAAAGGATCACCGCTATGCCGAAATAAAGCCATGACAAAAAGGGAAAAGAATGCTTTTTTATTAGTCTTTTACTCCCGCATCGCTTTATTGCTTTTATTTCATTGATTTATTTGTTAACAGAAATTATGAATGGCAATGATATTTTTATCCACAATAGATATTTCACCAAAGCAATTTTAAACTCATGGCACATGTAGGTCCTAATAGTTTTTTACATTAATATATAGATCCTCTTTTATTTTGTTTTTCAAATAAGTAAGTAATTTTAAAAAAATGACAACAAATATTTTTAAATTACGCACTAAACATTACATTAACGAATTCATATTTCACAGTACATTACAATTTTATATAATTTTTTAGCTAATATGAGTGCTTAGTAATAATTTGCTTATAAATTGCTAAAGAATTAAAAAGAAATTGCAGAATTTGTAAATTTGTATGGATCCCATAAACTTTTGGTTTGGTTTGTCGATCTACACTGATTTTTTGCACACTTTATGCTAAGCACAGCACCTTTAGAGGCCTACAGTTCAACGAAATTTTAATACTCTTTAAACCTTTAAAATAACTAGTAAAAACTAATACACAAGAAATTATCATTCATTAGTTAAATCAGTAAAGATGGATGAAAATCCTTAATTTTTAGGAAGATCCATAAAAGTAGACAAAACCATCATGTTTCATCTATCAGCTCGGGCTTTATTTGGTGCTTTATTTTTTGTCCCCTACAAATTAACGCTCATTTGTCCTGTCTTTAATAACTCTTCCGCTATCAAACAGTACAAATAGCTTTACCTCTCCCTCGCAGAAGGCCTCGCTATAACCTTAACTTACCCACCGTTATGTAAGCACATTTCAACAGCAGGACCAGCAAAACCATTAGCAGCATGGTCCCTACACCCCCTTTCACTCTCTCATCCACACATCCTCATAAAGCCAGGGTTAATCATCGTTCTTTATTTTGTGCTCCTTTTTTCCTCATCGGTGTGCTTGCATTATGCGCCACTTAAAATGAATTTATGTGCTTTCCTTGTGCTTATTTTATGCGCATATTTTTATAACGAGAATAAACCTGTACTTTACGACCCCAACAGTTTGTGTAAAGATCATAGTGGAAGGGAGATGTTTTAAGATTATGAAGTTACGATTTTTTTTATCGGAAAATATTTAGTTTGCTGAAAGACATCCCTTTATAAATAAGTCAAGAAAAAAATAATGGATATATAAAGTCAATATGATTAAATGATTTTGGAAAAGACCATATGGTTGCTTAATTGCAATTTGTTTCTCTTTAAAAAGATCCACTAAAACTTAATTACGGTAATGAGTTTTTAATAATTAATTTATTAAATTAGTACATAAATTTGAATCTTTATCTGTTACGTATAAAACGGTTTTGTGTTCGTGAATTCAGCTTTAAAACATTGAAGGTACCTCGGGTTTTTTTTTTCTTTATGCATATTAAAAAAAAAAAAAAAAAAAAAAAAAAATGCATATGCATAACGCAAAATCAAAAAAGACTAATTTTTACGATAAAATTAATACTTTATTTCAACTTTAATATTTTATAACAACATTCATTGTTTAAATCAGTGGTGGCCAATCCAAATGATCTTGTCGGTCACTTTGGAAATGCATATAACTCAGCAAGCCGCATATAAAATTATATATCCCCATATTAGATTTAGACCCACTATAGACATTTTTATATTTATGTTATAACCTACTATATTAGGCGATCCAAGATGCGCGCGCATCATGAGTTCGCAAACTATAATTTAATTATTCTGTGAACTCATAAATAAAACAGGCAATATCTGTCCTATATTCGCAAGAATGTTATTTTAAAATCAAATTTTTTTTTCCTCATAATTTCGACAGTTAATTTTTGAATATATGGATTTTTAATACATTAGTTTTCACTACTTTGGCCATTAGAAAATAAACATATTTTGTAAAAGTGTGATAAATCTCACGGCCGGAAAAATTTTCAAGTCGGGACGTGGGCTGGCCACCCCTGGTTTAAATTTTAAAAAGGTTTTAATACAGTTAACCCCCATTTCTTTGAAATCATCTACCAATAAAATTTAGTAATTCCTAACAATGCCAATTATAATATTTATAAAAACAATGCCAATTATAATATTTATAAAAACCTTTGCCAGCAATGATATCTTGCCTTTCTTAATTTCTTATATAAAGATTTGAAAATATTCACTTACATTAAAGAGCAGTATTGAAACGAAAACAGAAATGAAACCATGTCTTACCTGAAAAAAGAGAAAAAGAAAACATTAATGTCACACATCATATTTATATTCTAAATGGAAGAATACATCTGAATGTTTAAATTTGAAACATAACTGAATCGATAAATTTAACACCTACACATTCAACAATACTTGTAACTTACAAAAAGAACGAATCAAATAAACATTATGTAAAATACTCATACAAACAAAAGGCAATAAATATACAAATATTGCTATTCTTTTGTATATATTTAAATACGTTATTCGCAATTGAATAACCCGGAAACATCTACAAAGGTTTCAATGTATTGTGTAATATTAATATAAATACATATTTAATGAAAATACCATTGTGATTATACATTAAAAACTAAAAAGGATTTGTAACTGAATCACCCAGATTTAAAGGAATTAAGTCTTATTAGACATTCAACTATGCGAAGTCAGAAAAGGATACTAAATCCTTTTCAGCATGGAAGAACATGGACAATTAAGTTAATTCATATTAATAAGATATGAATGAAAGAATAATGAACAATAATTAATATTAAGACGTAAAAATACACAAAATTTATTAAAATATAATGTGATACATATTTTTTTTAATATTAATCCAATATATCATATGAAATTTCCTTCATACACACATTTAATTATAAAATATCTACCAATTGATAGATATTTTTTTTTAATATTAATCCAATAAATCATATGAAATTTCTTTTATACACACATTTAAGTATTATAAATTTTTTTACACACATGTTATAATATCAATTTGTA
Source organism: Caerostris darwini (assembly GCA_021605075.1). Classification (NCBI taxonomy): domain Eukaryota; kingdom Metazoa; phylum Arthropoda; class Arachnida; order Araneae; family Araneidae; genus Caerostris; species Caerostris darwini. The sequence continues at coordinate 147,599 of BPLQ01010382.1, forward strand.
GAAATTAAATTCAGATTTGGTTTGGTTTGTCACTCTACGGTTATTTTCTGCACACTTTAGGCTAATTAGACAGGCCCACAGTTTATCGTGGATTCCGAACCGCAAACAAACATCCATCCATCACACCGGCAGAATTTGAACCTGAAGCCTGTGGTACAACGGCCATAGCGCTAGCCAATTGGCCATCAGGCTACATTAACTGCAGAAGAGCCATTCGAAATTTTATTCAATAAAACAATATGAATTCTTTACAGACAATTATTGACATTGAAGTATTAAGAAATATTCAAAAATCACAATGATATTCTATTTTGATTATTTTTTTAATAAAATTATTTCAATGAATTTAAAATTCACTTTAATAATTGCTTCAGTGAAAATAATGTATTAAAAACATTTTAACTTATCGAAAATAAGGATTTTAACTAAATACACTTTGATTTTCACAATTTCGAATTAAAATTTAAAAAAACCAACCTGCAGAAATATTGAGTATCCTCACCAAATTGCACAACCTCGCGAGACAACATCCATAATGCACAAAATCCAAAAAAGACACAACAAACAGCTTCTTCTTACACACTAAAAAACACAAGAACGCCTTTCACCCAAAAAAACAACCAAGTCCAATCCAATCCAAAATATTCATGGAAATGGTCCAATTTCCCTCAAATGAAGAAGACCCCAAACTCTTTCGCCCGAAGCTAAGCTGTGATTGGTCATCTAACTTCCCAACTTCGTCTACTTTCGGAAGAAGAATGAATGAATGAATGGAAGATGGACTATTAGCCGTGAGAAAACTCCGTGGAAGGGCTTTTGTTCCTTCAATTGACCGTGTCTCCTGTTTGCGCGGGAAGACATACAGGGGCGGAAGACTATTTGGGGCTCCATGTACCGTGGCCGTTAGCCCCTGAGAAGGACAGGAAATTCCGGGGACTTCGATTTTTCAAGAAAAAGATTTGCAGATATAGATATTTTAACATGTCATTATGGGGTCATGTCTCGGTGACCCATATGGTGAAGTTATTGTTCAAATCCATCCGGTGATTGACACAGCGATTCCTACTATATATTGGCCCTGTTCCTTCAATAACGGTGCTTTTATTGTCCTTTATTGGATGATTATTATAATTTGATGAGTAAAATGAAGTATTGTTTAAAGAAGGTCAATTACCAGAAGCGTTTTTTGGGGTTAGTAATGCAATTATGAAGAGAACTGCGCTTTATTGTACTTCAAATTGATGCGTTATAGAAGATATGCAATTATTTTATTAGAATAGAAGAGAGAGATATTTAAGGAATTGCTTATCAATTATCAGTTGAAAATTTGAATTTGTTGATCATATCTTTTATAGAATAAATCAATTAAGTCATTTTAAGAATAGAACTTATTCTTCGAAAATTGGCACACAATATGAAGGGTTCAAAAGATATTTTTTTAATCACTTTTTTTGCAATTTGCCTTAATAAAAAATATTTATATTGCTACTACACTACACTATGCATATTACACTACACTGTAGTTATCAAGAAGATGAATTACCCAAAATAACTCGAAGACATTTTGAATATCTCTACACTTGCTTTTATACTGTTATGTAATATAAACCATTAATAATTTTCATTCCAAAATTTTATAACATTAATTATTAAATTATTTAGTTAATAAAAAGAACCATTCTTAAGTGAAATTAACGGATATAACTCAGTCTGAATTTACTTGACAACAGGTTAAAATTATTAGAAATTACATTGTATTAACTAATATTTACCATACAAAAAGTAAGTAATTTATTTAAATTATGGGCTTTGTTAGTTATTAGTTAAAATCCATGGCACTCTCCCTTGGCACTACAATCCATGTTTGTGCCATGGCCGTCTGCATATTGGCAAATTCCAAAACAGAGGATGTTTTCTTTTTACGTGGTAGAGTTTTAGCCCTATGTCCAACAGTCACATTAGATTGGGACCTACGGTTTTAAAGTAGATTTCGAACCACTAATTAAAATAACTCATTGGTGAAACAGCCTCATGGTGGGCAAAGGCGGTCTATCTACTCGCAGATTTCGAGACAGGAGATGTTTTTCTTTTTATGGGGTGGTGTTGTCAGCCCTATGCCTAACGCTCTACTGTCATATTAAACCGGGACCTACGGTTTAAAGTGGATTCCGAACCACTACAAACATTCATGGCACAGCGGGGATTAGAACCCAAGTCCTGTGTCACTGAGCGCTAGTCAATCGGCCATCAGTTAAAAATAACCTCAAAACTTAATTTATAACCATTTTCTAAGTTATTCATTTAATGAATCGTTATTTATATAAAAAAAAATCATCTTAAACTCCAAAACTTTATACTATAAAGCTACATTTATTTATTCTATCGGTTACCGTAAACACGAATACGATACACAATTTTCTTTTACTACAACTGAGTAATAATAGAAACATTGGTTTAACAGATGAAATATTATTTACTCATTCATATCCAATGCGGTTTTCACCATGCACGATCCGTGACTGTTGGTGACGTGTAGAAAACGGATATCGCGCTTGAGTACACAAAATTCAAGCTTGTTTTCATTCGCAAAATACATGTTTTCAAAAACAAGAACATGAATAGCAAACTTTCGCTGTTCGTGTTCCGTCAATGGCCTATCACGTGTTACATAAGTAAATGAGAGCACGTATTTTTACAACTACAATATTTGTTCTTAACTACATTATGATAATTCATACTTCTTTATGCAAGTAGGAAGTTTTATCTCCTAACAGAAGGGTTAGGGTACATATCATAAATATCAAATATCTCTAATGTGTTGGCTATCTTAAGGTGAGGGCCATTGGTGCTGGTTATGTTTTTCAGCAGGGCTTCCAAATTAAATCACCCCGTATTTATACTTAGTATTTGGGGAAAATCCCATGTTCAAACAATCCGAATCGTTGTAAAATACTATCACAATCATCTATGGTACCAAAATCCAGAGCGTTAGCCAATTTGCCGTCAGGCCGCCCAATGAAGAAGAATTCCACAGGAAAATAAAAAGCCACAAAAGTTCACCAAGGAAATAATTAACTTCGGTTTCAATTAACAAAGGTCCAACATAGACACGTCCAAGACCAGATTATTTCGGCCCGAAAATCATTTCTGCCATAAAAACATTTAAATATATTATATTTATTTAAATGTTTAATTCTAATATTTTAGATATTTTCTCATAAAAAGAGTATTCAATTAGAATTCGCTGGTAATATAACCACATAACTGATTCAATGGGTATCTAAGTAGTTCCCTACATTAAACGACTCGATTTTATTACACAAGAATACATCTCTAACACCCAATTGCTTAAGTTTTCTTGCTACCTGCAGATGGTTCAGACCACAGGAAAATAACAACCCACAAAAGTTCACCAAGGAAATAATTAACTCGGGTTTCAATTAACAAAAGGTCCAACATAGACACGTCCAAGAACCAGATTATTTCTGGCCCGAAAATCATTTCTTCCCCTGAAAACATTTTCATCATCGAAGCAAACCGACTATGAAAATCCTTCCATTAAATAAATCATGGAACTAAACGCACGGATCTTTAAAACAAACTCTTCCTTCATTAATGGGAATGGCTCCTCTGTAAACCGAAAATCCTCGTAAAATAAAATGACTTTTAATTCAAAGACGGAACAGTTGATGCAGAAAATGGAAAGTTCGGGATTCTATCTCACGATTAAAAGGTGCTCTTGGAACGAAGGGGTGTACTTAAGTTTACATTATAAACATTCTTCATCCGTTCGAATTTTAGAATAACTTAAAAGGGCGGGAATTAGTGTGGGGGGATTTATATCCTCCGGCGTTTTGGTGGCAAACTGTAGAAGGGGATTAAGGAAAATGATCCCCAAATATTTATAGTCGTTTTTTACTTTTTTATTGCTCTTTTCACTTGTTAGCATGTAGTTATGCTGGTACCAAACGCGAGGAATTTTTCCGGTTTATTGATGAAGGGTTTTATTACATGACAGCAAGGGTTTATGACGGTTGATAAAATCGTTAAAACCACTCCATAAAAGAATTAACTTGAATGTTTGCAGTTGATTAAGCAGAAATTTACTCACGTTTTGAACCTTATTTGTTTTGGAAAGGGATCGCATAAGAGCATTTGCTCAAATAAAATAATAAAAAAAGACAACATCCAAGATTCAATATAATTCTGTTACTAAATCAGAGATCGCGTAATTTACGAATTCGTTTACGAGTGACTTCCATTTCATTTCATTCGTGGTTAAATGAAAATAAAAAAAAAATTCTACTAATGGCCATTTTGGTGCAATTTTCTACAAAATGGTAAAGTTTTTAAGGGCACACTATGAAAGAATAATAAACATTTACATTTTTTTAATGAAGAAAGTTTATAAATTATAGTAAATAGTTTTGAAGTATTTTGTACGTTTTAATAGGAGGCAAATAAAAAGTAATATTAGAAAAAAATTATTCAAAACGAATTTATTAGATAGCAATGTAAAACAAATCATGTTTAAAAATGTTATGTTAATGTTATTTCCAAACTTCACTCTTCTAAATTGGCTTAACAAAACTTAATATATTTGCTATTCAAATCGTACACTTTGATAAGAAAAACTTGAAAAAATTGTGCTAACATTTAGTTTTACTAATCTGAGCTCTAATTTTTAAATGAAAGAAAATAAAGTTTAAACTAAATTTCAATATTTGGTGAACAGATATGTAATCAATAATGTAAAAAGTTAAAGTTCGATAATCTGCTAAAACTTTTAGTAGGTTTGATTGGTACATGTTGAATATACTGATTGAAACAGGTAGGTTGCATATAATGGGTGTAAACTCGAGCAATATATGAATTAGAAGGCAACCCACCCACACACACATATATATATATATATACACTGAAGTGACAAAAGTCATGGGATAGCAATATGCAATTTTTTAGATGGCAGTAGCATCGCGTAGAACAGGTATAAATACGCTGTGCTTTCGCAGAGCTTTCATTTCTGTTCAAGTTATTCATGTGAAGAGGTTTTGACGTGATGATGACCGCACGACGGGAATTAACAGACTTTGAACGCGGAATGTTAGTTGGAGCTAGACGCATGGGTCATGCCATTTCGGAAATCGTTAGCGAATTCAACATTCCCAGATCCACTGTGTCAAGAGTGTGCCGAGAGTATGAAATTTCAGCCATAACATCCCACCATGGACAGCGCAGTGGTCGACCGCCTGCACTTAACGACCGAGACCGGCGACGTCTGCAAAGAGTCGTAAATTCTAACAGACAAGCAACACTGCGTCAAATAACCGCAGAAATCAATGTGGGACGTACAAGGGACTTGTCTGTTAGAACTGTGCGGAGAAATTTGGCTTTCTTGGGCTATTCCAGCAGAAGACCGACTCGAGTGCCTTTACTGACAGAACGACATCGCTTGCAGCGACTCTCGTGGGCACGTGAGCATATCGGTTGGTCCCTAGATGAATGGAAAACCGTGGCCTGGTCCGATTAGTCACAATTTCAGTTGGTAAGAGCTGATGGTAGGGCTCGAGTGTGGCGCAGACCCCACGAAGCCATGGACCCAAACTGTCAGCAAGGCACTGTTCAAGCTGGTGGTGGCTTCGTAATGGTGTGGGCTGTTTTTTCATGGCATGGACTTGGTCCTCTGGTGCGACTGGACCGAACATTGACTGGAAATGCTTATGTTCAGCTACTTGGAGATCACTTGCAGCCATTCATGGACTTCATGTACCCAAACAACGATGGGATTTTTATGGATGACAATGCGCCATGTCACCGGGCCACAACTGTTCGCGATTGGTTTGAAGAACCTTCTGGACAATTCCAACAAATGATCTGTCCACCTAGATCGCCCGACATGAATCCCATCGAGTTTTATGGGACATCATCTAGAGGTCTGTTCATGCCCAAAATCCTGCACCATCAACGCTTTCACAATTATGGACGTCTATCGAGACAGCATGGCTCAATATTCCTGCAGAAGACTTCCAACGACTTGTTGAGTCCATGCCACGTCGAGTTGCTGCACTTCGCCGGGCGAAAGGAGGGCCGACACGATATTAAGAGGTATCCCATGACTTTTGTCACTTCAGTGTATATATATATAGAGAGGAAACTCAGACATTATATATACTGAAACAAACCTGGACATTGCATATATTGGGAGGAAACCCAGACATTATATATACTGAAGGGAACCTGGACATTGCATATATTGGGAGGAAGCCCAGACATTATATATATACTGAAGGGACATTCCTTGGGGACATTATATATATATATTGAAGGGGACATTCCATATATTGGGAGACATTATATATATACTGAAGGGGACATTCCATATATTGGGAGACATTATATATATACTGAAGGGGACATTCCATATATTGGGAGACATTATATATATATACTGAAGGGGACATTCCATATATTGGGAGACATTATATATATACTGAAGGGGACATTCCATATATTGGGAGACATTATATATATATACTGAAGGGGACATTCCATATATTGGGAGACATTATATATATACTGAAGGGGACATTCCATATATTGGGAGACATTATATATATACTGAAGGGGACATTCCATATATTGGGAGACATTATATATATACTGAAGGGGACATTCCATATATTGGGAGACATTATATGCATTGCGATGAAATTCAAAAATTACATATTGGGAGAAAACTCGAATGACAGTCCAAAGAAACAGCCCTCTTACATTGCCACAATCTCCACCAAATCTTTCGTACACAATTTTAAAAAATGTGTATAAAAATAATACAATAAAGAAAAATTTCTCTATTCTGAAATAAATCCTTTGTAGGAAAATTGTATTTTGCATACAAGCAGGTGCTATAATTTTCTTTTATTCAGTTAAGTTTAATAAATGTCAAACAAAAATCGAACCCTTGCTCTGGCTGCACGTTATTATTTTTTTAATGACAATTACACTGCTTGTATTTGTAAAACTGCAAATTATCCGAAAATTGTGGTCCTAAATAATTCTATTCAAACACTTTTGGCCAGAAACATTAGAAGTGAAAGAGAGAAAAGGGGGAATAAAATATTAATGCCTAAGCCCTTTTACACCGTTTCAGCATCGTAAAAGACTTGGCACATCCCAACACTAGTCGCTCGGTTAAGTTTAATCTCCAGTCATAAAATTTATGCCTAATTTATGAATCCTCCGCTCAAGGAAAAAAAAACCAGATCCTAGACAGGGGGAGAAAGTAGTCAAATAATTTCATTACCATCATCACACGCTGAAAAAAAAAAAAAAAAAGCAACTTTCCACCACCAATTGGGAAACTGCCAGAACCCTAAAAATAAAATAAAAAGACAAGAAATCAACTGCTCAGAGAGTCATAAAAATTAATACCTTCGAAACGTGACGTACTATCGGTCACTGATGTTTGAGTGCAAGAAGCGGTAGCATTAAAAAAAAATGGCAAAGAAGAAAATGTGGTTCTGGGGTCAGCAGTTAGACGCATACCATGTCTCAACCGTAACGAATCAGACGAGGAAGTTCGGCATTAAAAAATAATCACTAAACGTGCCTTTTGGGAAGAACAGGGATTAGCTATCAAACGAAACGACAGAAGAAAAATGGGGGGGAAGGAGGATAAAAAGAAAGAAGTAACAAAAAATTTTACCTTCTCCCATATTCACCTGCGTTCCGTTTTCTCATTTTTATTTTCATGTGCACGCAACTTCAGGTGTTCCTTTCATTGGAATATTGCGTATGATTTTCTTTTCTTTTTTTTTAATAGCATTGAGATATTGATTGGAATGAAGTAAATAAAAAATTTAATTATCGATCAAAACGATTGAATTAAAATAATGAAGAATGTGTTTAAAATTTTAAAGTAATCAGTTTATTAATTTGTTTTAACATCGGGAGCTTGTGTTCCACTTTAATATTCCATGAACATCTTGGTTTGGTTTGTCGCTCTACGGTCTTTTTGTGCACACTGTGGGGTAATTAGAACGGGAACTATAGTTTAACGTGAATTCCGAACCACCAACAAGCATTCATGCCGCCAGAATTAGAAACTGAAGCCTGTGGTACTAAAGGCCAGAAAACTAGCCAAGTGTCCATCAGGGTGTTCTAATGAGTTAACCATTTATTTTAAGCCCTGCATTTTTCTGGTTACTAATATGCATTTTTAAAATCATATGGAATTTTCATTTTGCAAAAATTTTACTGCTTTACTGGATTCGAATCGGAATTAGGTGGTACCAAATGCCAGAGAGCCAGCCAATTGTCCATCAGGCCGCCATGAACAGCAGATTACCTTCCGGCAAGACATTTAAGGATACTGCATTTCATTTAGGATTAGGACATTTAGGACCTCATTCAGTGTCGTATGAGAGAAGGCTGAAAAACTCCAACCAGATTTACAATTGACATCAAGCACTCTTCTTTATGAAAGTAGGGTCTGTACGCCTGTAGTGCTTCCTAGACGTTGAAATCAATATATATAACTAACTCCCAGGCACTACAGGCCATGATGAGCCAAGGCCATTCGCTGACTAGCAGATTTCGAGGTAGGAAATGTTTTTTTTTTTTGTTTTTGTTTTACAGAGCAGGATTGTCAGCCAAAACTCTACAGTGATCTTAGAAGGGACCTATAGTTTAAAGTGAATTCCGAACCCCTACAAACATCAGCAGCCGATACTCGAGCCACTGATACTCGAACACGAAATCTGTGGCACCGAGCGCCAGTCACTCGACCATCAGGCTCCAATTTATATAATTGCATTATGAAAATTATAATAGCCCCTTTCATTTTTATCAAGATAGAAGCTTATGTATAATCTATAGAATATAGCATTAATTGAATTTTCGTAAAAATGTTATTAAAATCTCTTTAAAATAATAAATTATTCTTATGCAATAAGTTGACACTGTTGATAAATACATGATCGCTGTATTAAGTACATTCAATTGAATGTATTTAATAAAGAGTTTAATACAAATCCTTTAATGCAGATTATTTCAAAATTATTAGTTGAAAAGAGCAGAAAAATATTTTTTCGATTTTGAATAAATTGCAATAAGATTATATTGAGTATTAATAGTCGAGGTGGAATTTATATAGAATGCATTATTTGAAAGTAAAGTGATTTGGATTTTATAAAAAATAATAATAATAATGGATGTGATGTTCCTTTTTATGAAAAATTTTTATGTATTTTATAAAATAAAAATAAAATCAATGTATCCAATTCAAATATAGTTTGAATCTTATAATTAAATTTTATTTATTTACAAGAGGCTTTGCAAAAATAGCTATTATGTACCACAAAAATTAATTTTTGTTTATCATTAAAAAACATCAAAATTATGACATAATTTTTTATACATTTTTTCTTTCGGAATCATATTCATTCTCAAAAAAGAAATTTTAACGGACAAATTTTGTAACATTTCAAAAAATTAATTAAACATGCGGGCAATTAAATATGGGAAATCATGATTAAAGGCACATAAACACTTACACCTGAACTGCTATATTAATCGACGAAGAAATGAAAATTGCACATTAATATTGTAAACAGATTAATCAATAGATAGGTATTGAAGCAATGGGATAAGTGTAGACTCTATTTAAAATTAATGGACCGTCTAGACTATGTCTTGCAATGGAAATATACTGCATACAATTTTATTGCAGACATAGAAAATTAGACTAATTATTGTCGTATGCATTCCAAATAAATTTGTTTCGCTCGAAGTACTTTCTAGAATTTCAAATTTTAATTCAAATAGTATAATTTTACACTTATACTCTGAATGGAAGTGCATACTTACACACACACACACACACAAAAATGCAATTTTAGAAATTTCAAATGAAAAAATTTAAATAGTAAAGGAAATTTTATTTATTTATTTATTATTTTTTAAGAAAAAGAAAATTTTAAAAAGAAAATCAAATTCCGCATTGAAATAGATGTTTAGAATTTCAAAGTTTAATTCAAATAGTATAATTTTACATTTATAATCTCAATACAAAAAATACATACACCCAAAAAAATAGAATTTTAGTAATTTTAAGTGATTTTAGTAATTTTAATTTAAATATTAAAAGAAAAATACTTATTTTATTAATTGTTTTAAAGATGATTATAAAAAAAAGATCTTCAGATTCACTATAAAGATTTAATGAAATAAATGTTAACTTGAATAACGCAAATCAAATTAATTGAAAATTGATAAAATTGTATTATTTAATACAAAAAGTAATGAATATTAGTCATTTTTGTAAATCATTGTGAATCAAGTTAAAATTTCTAGAAGACTAGAAAAAGATCTTCATTAATTCTTTATAGTGGATCTGAAATAAATAATAACTGAACTAACGCAAATCACACAAAATTAATGGAAAATTGATAAATTTATATTATCTAATCCAAGAAGTAATAAATATTAGTAATTTTTGTAAATCATTGTGAATCAAGTTGAAATTTCAAGAAGACTATAAAAAACAATATTTTCAGATCTACTATGAAATAAATGATAACTTAAATAACGCAAAAATAATTAATTAAAAAAAATGGAAAATTGATAAGATTATATTATTTAATCCAAGAAGTAATAGATATTAGTCATTTTTGTAAATCATTGTGAATCAAATTGAAATATCTCAGCATGAAATTGAAAATTGTCAGTAATATCACAAATAAACGAAAGATAGCTAATGTGCTCAGATGTTTTGTTTATTTGCAACAGTATGTCCAAGAAAAAATGTTTCAATACAAAATGCAAAACACATTCCCGGGGGGAAAAAAAAGCATTCCAACTGAACGAGTAACGAATAAAATATTAAACTTGAAACAAATCAAAACTAAAGCGGCAAATAAAAATAACCAAACCACAAAAGCAAGCAAACGAAACTTTACTGCACATAATTCCGTTCTTTTACTGGAACTTCCTGAAGATATTAAGAATCTTTACTGCCTTAAAACCATTCCACAATTTGATAAAGTCAGTGGTTTCTGCATTAATTCATCCATTCAAGTAAGTAGCTGGAATAAAATTATCTTTTTCTTCTTTCTCTCTGTCTTTCTCTTTACATTTTATTTCATTCTTGTGCAAAATGTCGCAGGCATCGAGCTGAAATTTACAACGAGGTTCCAGAAACCCAATAAACGAAAAAAAAAAAAAAGAAAAACTAACCATAAATATACTTTCTTAGGCAGAAGTTCTTCTCGCTGCATTCCAAGTGGAATTTAAGGAACTTCCAAAACCTTCCATAATTCTTCCTTGCGTGAAAATAATGCCTTTTTAAATGACTTTCCCGCTAAAATACTGTTGCTTCGATCCCAATCCAAAGTCGTTTGGCAACGAAACATGATTAATGATTGGAATTTTGGCAACAATACCAGCAATTACTGCACATAAAGCGCATAAACCAATGTCATTTTTATCCAAATAAGCTTACATCGCTTATTGGTGTAAGTGTATTTCCGTTTCGGTTTTGATTTATTTCAATTCTATTTGGGGATTAGGATACGGCAAGGTGTATTTTTCTCTGTAATTAGGGATGAAGAATGTTCCGTAAAATAAGCGTGCATTAAAGGACCAGACAAGTAAATCCATTAAGCGATATTTATTTAATAAATAACAAACTTTTTTTTTTTTTGATAACTGTCAATCTTTTCGTGTATATCTATGTATCATAAAATAAATTTTGTTTAACTGAAGATAAATGTATTGCATTTAATAACATAAATATTCTTCTTTTTAATAGCTTTAAAATGTTCTTGCAAGACATTATTTTTTTCTACATCTTAAAAATTACATTACATGAAAATTTCTATTTGTAAGATATTCTACAGAAATACCGATTTATAACTTAGTTTGGTTTGTCGCTCTAGGGTCATTTTTTGCACACTAGGGCTAATTAGAAAGGGACCTACAGTTTAAATTGGATCCCAGTTTAACCTGAAGCATGTGGTACCAAAGCTCAGAGCGCTAGCCACTTGGCCATCAGACCGCTACCGATTTGTAGCAGTACGACAGTTTGAAATCACAATTTGATATTATAACGGCGCATAAATGATAGTTAACGACCGATAACAATCATCATGCAAACTACAATTATTAATTTTTTGATGTTATTTGCCAACAAAGTATGGACAAGAAGTGAAAAAAGATTTTTTCAGAAAAAAATTCTGTGATATATGAAATCATGACGATACTTCTCAAGTAGATAATTAAGTAGGAAATGTAACAGTAGTTTAGGTTGAAGAGGTTATTGGATTTCTGTATAAAGGAAGTGGGTATTTCCTGTGTCTATGCCGAAGATGGGCACAGAAAAATTCGTAGCACGGAATGTACTTTCAATAGGTTCATGGATATAGTACGACTCTTTAAGGGATTCGTTCCAAATATCATTAGCACATTGTGGATGCATTGTAGTAGTCCCTCTCTACCTCTCAGACTGAGTTGCACTGAATTTGCTACATATCTGACATTCCAGCACTGAATTGCCTCAGGTCAAAATGCCCAGCACTCAAAAACTACAGCAACATGTGTTAAACTAAATAAAGCTTATTTCTGCATGTAATCAATGATGTTCTGAACATTTGAAGTAAGATCAGTTTGTACTATCATTATTAATATTCGACGGCGAAACAGCCTCATGGTGGGCTAAGGCCATCTGACTACTGGTAGATTCAGAAACATAGATGCTTTCTTTTTACGGGACAGGGTTACTATGTTCTGCAATCATATTAGACTGGGTTCTACGGTTTTAAAATGGATTCTGAACCACTACAAACATCCAAGGCATCGCCAGGACTGAACCAACCAACTGTGGCACCAAGCACTAGAACGCTAATCACTCGGCCATCCGACCCAATATTTATATCTACGGTAAAAATATATTAATGAGATTTATAAAACTCAATTTTTTAAATTAATGAGGCATAATAGATAACATTTGAAGAGAGCTAATCACTCGGCCATTATTCTTCTTATTATTATTTAATTCCCACAATTTCACTGTGTCATCAATCAACTGTTTTTTTTCAACTATTAGTACCAATAGGTACAACAGAAAAAAATCCGAATATGCTAAAAGTTCCAGGAAAAAAAATAGTGAAAAGAGAGGTTCTGTAAGATATATTACGGCGAAATATCTGGGAATCCTGTGGATACTTCTCGACACCTACCCGTTGGCGCAGTTAACGAAAAATAGTCAAGAAACTTCTCGCACCAAGAAGAAGACAAAAAGAGTGGCTTCTTCACGATGTACTCAGTCATTCCATTCATCACTTTCAACAGCAGATCGTTCCTCTGGGAAAGAAAAAGGAAGCCCTAAGCTGCTAATGTGGCTTTGTTTTCAACAGTCATGGAAGTTTAAAGATGCTTTCGGGCATCAGTCTCTGGAACGGTTTATTGCCCGGGATAATGGCGAACGGGGCCTGGAAAATTGAGATATTTTCCCTCAAAACGCCAAAGGCAACAAGATTCGTGAAAATAAATAAAGCTTTAAAGAAGAGGTGAATCATTAAAAGTGAACGCTGGCAGGAAACTTTTAAGTATGCTTTACTTTGTTTGTTTGAAGTTGTTTCAAGATAAAAGAGGGAGGAGGGGTTTAAAATGGAGAGCCGGGGATAAAACGATAAAAGTTTACTTTATTCACACAGAGTTTCTACCTTTGCGGAGTGCACCAGATTAAACAAATTTCCAAAGGTAGTTTTAAATGTTTAATGTTTTTTGAATTGCTCTTGTTTGGAGTAGGAGATTAGAATTAGCTGTAGTACTTTCACCAAGTTAAATCAATGTAGTGCGGTTAAAATAAACTGTGGTAATATTGACTGTTAAGCAGTAGGATTGTAAAAGTTCAGTCCTTATCTAAACCTAATTACTCTTCTTAAAATCGTTTATTAACATTCTTAGCCATTTTCGGGTTGCCTATATAAATATATCTGTTTCGTTGTTGTCATAAGGACATGGACTAATTATTTAAACAGACATTTTGGAAAAGGCTATTATTATTCTTTTTGGGTATGTAATTTAAAGACCCCTATGTTATACTGAATCTTCTAAAAACTTCAATCTTCTATTCTTAAACTTAATGTTCTTCATAACACTGTTGGAAAACATATCAAGTTTGCATTTAATAGAAAAATACATCAAAAACATAATAACAATAGCATTTAATCATAATAGTAATAAACGATTATAGGATTATTACGATTCATATTTGACGCATTTGCGTTACAACATTATATACTATATCAAAAAAAGTTTACAATAGTCCTCATTGTTCATCAAGAAAATCCTTTTTCGTTTTTGTGTTAATTTTGTTTTTAATTTCTTATTGTTTTTTCTAACATAACCATTAAAAATATACAATAGATCTCAAACACATACATAAAAAAAAATTTTCAACACAATGTCACAATTACACCAAATATTGTTATTGTAACATACATTACAATGAATGTTACCATAACTCTTTAAAAATGCATATTTATATTTTTAATGGTAATGTGAGAAAAACAATAAGAGATTAAAAACAAAATTAACGCAAAAACGAAAAAGGATTTCTTGCTGAACTATCTATTGTAACCTTTTTTTTATAAATAACGTTGCATCACAAATGCATCAAATATGAAT
>BPLQ01010383.1:0-34273 GCA_021605075.1 Caerostris darwini
GACGACAGAATAATCTTCCGATTAGATCTAAGAAAGTACAGGATTGAAGAAAACGAGGATGTTGGGCAAGTTTATTTCATAAGATAAAAATCAAGTCATGTGATAGCAATTCGTTCCAATTTGTAATATTAGGGCTATTAAGCGAGTGATGAGTACAACTTCATCCGGGATTGGGTAGAAATAGTGTCCATAGTAAAGCATTACTCTGTGTGTGTATTAACTGGTTGAAAGATTTATTTGCAGAGTTTATGTTAATCAGCATCGTGAGTAAGTGAAATGACCAAAAGTTGGTGGAATGGATTTAATATTTCTTAGAAGAGAGAACCTCTCACAGTGTACAGAACTTATAGAAGTTTCCTACTATGCGAACCCATATATTGATTTATTCAGTACTGAGAATTACTCTGTTAATTTGGTTCATTATTGATTACAGAGATGTTTTCCGGTTATAAAACATTTTATTTTTGATCAAATAACAAAAAGTACTATTTAATTTTTAATTAGTTAACAATGTCCTTATTCATAATAAAATTATTCAGCACTAAATTTTCTCAAAATCAGAATAATAAAAGGAAAAGTTATCTCAAAGGCGTCTTATAAAAAGTCCAAGCAATTTTCAAAAATAATAATCGAAAAAAAATTCAAGTGTATAAAGTAGTTCCTTGTAATCGCATTTTACAAGATATAACTTTATTGTTGCTATAACTTTATTAAAAAAACGTAATTCCTCACATGTTATTCACATTTCTAAGGATCTTTTCAGCAAAATAAAATAACTAAGATAAAATATATGTATTTCTGTGCTCATCACACAAATACAAGTTCAAAGAAACCAGTTGTTAATTGTTTTTTTTATGATCGTAAGCTTAATTCGTCGTTGCGATCTATCTAGTTTTATCATAAAATGCAAATGCAAATAATGAGAGAAAAAAAGACTATCAAAATTTCTTACTTTGAAATATTTGATAACCATTATCTTGAATAAATCAATCAATATCTTTGAGTTTGGAGGCCTCATCACTTTATCCAGCTGGTAAAATGAGATTTGTAGGGAGTGATCTGTAAATGGAAGAAGCCTGGTGTGGAATGATGCAGAAAACAACTTGAAATATTAAATCTTTTTCTAGAAAACATGAATCCTTTTTTGCAATTCTGTCCTTCCTTGCATGATAGTAATGCAGAAGTGTAATAAAGCTTATATTTTGAGTTTCCTTTTTTAGAATTTCAGATAAACAACTAAATTCTCATTTATATATGAGAAAAATTGTATTCTTTTAACTTTCATCAAGAGATACTTATTACTTTTCAATATGTGCACTTTTTATACAGCTTATATAAGAAAAACAGCCTTCCGTAAGAGTTACACTTTCTTTATTTTCTAATGATCATCAAGATTATATGGTGAAGTAGTCACTATTCTACAAAGTAATTCGTTATTGATCTTAAAGTAAAGCACAGATAAAACAGATTTTTTTAATTACTTGTAATTATTTATCAACATATGAATGTGCATGTCAAATTTTATTTAATCTTTCAATTAAAAGAAGTCATTCTGATATTTAGTAAGAATTTCCCATATTATAAATTTTAGCCCTGAAGAAGGTTTAAATTTAAAATTTTCGCAACATATCACAATTAAAGTACAGGGTGATTATAATTAAAGTCCCACTTTCAAAATGCTGTAAGAAAAGAACTACTCGGCACAATGAGTTCAAATTTGAACTGAGGATAGTTGAAGAAAGTGGAAACGGTATGGCATCAACAAAAGTTCCACCGATGTTTCCCATCCAATTCGGTATGAACTTGCCGGGGTGGATGGGCTTTCCACTCACAGTGTCAAAACTGTTGAATGACTTGGAGGTCCTTTTTTCCGTCAAAAAATCGAAACAATCAAGCACATTGAACACTACAGTTGGTTTAATGTGCAACTCATGCCAAATACGTTGCCATTTTGATTTAAAATATCACTTTCTTTATGCCGCTTACAGCGCCATCTATTAATACACTTTAAAACTTTTTTTTGATGCCGTACTGTTTCCCCCTTCTTCAAGTATCTTCAGCTCAAATTTGAACTCATTGAGACGAGTAGCTCTTTTTTACAGCATTTTGAAAGTGGGACTTTAATTATAATCACCCTGTTTATAATGATAATTTGAAATTCAAATAAACTATATATAATGATATTGTTTTTCTTTTTTTAACAAACTTTAATTTCCATGTAAAAGCATCTTTCTCGTTATCATTTGTGTGAGATTATGTAATCTATTTTATGTCTCTTAGGTACATAAGGGGATATGTGTATAATATACATATTATGGTAATTTAAAATTTAATTAAACTATATATAACGATATTCTTTAAAAAAACAAAACTTTACTTTTCATGTAAACGTATATTTCTGGTTATCATTTGTGTGAGATGATGCAATTTATTTCATGTCTCTTAGGTATATAAAATATAATGGTAATTTAAAATTGAAATAAACTATATATAACGATATTCTTTTTTATAAAGAAACAAACTTTAATTTTCATGTAAACGCATCACTCTGGTTATCATTCGATTGTGAGATGATGTAATCTATTTCATGTCTCTTAGAGAGGGTACTATGTTCTTGAAACTGGAAACTTTGACTAAAGTCTGTTTTGTCCACTAAGGCAGCATATACTTTGAAGAAGAGAAATTGCGTAAAGGTTTCAAAGGGTGTGATGGCAGAGGCGCTTCTTGGCAGCATAAAAGAAGTGAATTCCACACGCTGCCAGTGATATTTTTAATCGAAATGACAACGTATTTGGCATGAGTTGCCGTAAACCAACTGTAGTGTTCAATTTTATCAAATTGTTTGGTGTTTGACGGAAAAATGACCTCCGTCATTCCGGCGGTTGTGACACTGTGGTGAAAAGCCATGTCACCACGGCAAGTTCACATCCAATTGGATGGGAAACATCGGTGGAACTTTGTTCATGTCATACCGTTTTCCCCTTCTTCGAGTATCTTCAGTTCAAGTTTGAAAACATTGTGAAGAGTGGTTCTTTTTTTTACAGCATTTTGAAAGTGGGCCAAGACCACCATGGGAAAAAATGGACCGAAATCTGCCTAAGAAACAGGAAAACTTACCTACTGGTAGATTTTGTGACAATAAATGTTTTTATTTTGTTATGGTGTAGGATTGTCAGCCCTACGCTTAACTGTCATATTAGACCTTGACTACAGTTTAAAGTGGATTCCGACTCACTACAAAAATCCGTGATACAGCCGTTACTCGAACCAGAAACCTGTGGCACAGCGTACCAGAGCGCTAAATACTCGGCCATCAGGCCCCACATTATTTTCAAAGTACTTGAAAAACAATCAATTAAACGTTCTAATTTACACACAGACACATATATATATATATATATCTATATACATATGTATATATCACTTCGAAAGATAAAATATATGGGTTGAAGAGATTAACGAAATTATTTGTGAGTTACCATTTACGGTTGAATTTCATATTTTTGTAGGTTTGGCGATTTTGTAGGTAAGTTCGTAAGTTCAAATCGTAAACATTTGATTTTAATCAACATTTTCATTCATAAATAATTTTAATTTGTTATAGTATCCGTCTGAATTTAAGTGGCAGATTTGTAACCAACTTTATAGGCAAGTTGCTTAGAATTTGATTTACATTTATGGTGACTGCTCATTTAAAAAAAAGCACATTCCATACTCAGTTTTGCGTGAGTGTCCCAGATTATTTTTTAAACTGCACGCAACATAGAACTAGCTTCTATAGGCAATTAGCACCTGGACTCATTACTCCTGCCATCATCTCTGCCTCCCAATCGAAAGTAACATCACATATAACAAGGGTAAGTTTTGATTAAATATCGAAATGCTTGCCAACAAAAAAAATTTTCGGTTATTTAGTGTTATGCTAAAAAGTATTTCTAAATATGCCCTTTTATTTCATATCTTTCTGAATCTTACAAAATTCCCTTGGTTTATCAAAAATTATTCGTTATTATTTTAAATATTACGATTCTGTAGCAATGCGTATTAAGAATTACAAATTAGGTTGAGATAAAACACTTAGGAAGTGTTTGTTTTATACAATAATTTTCTTTTGTTTGCTTTAAGTCATGACATCTTCAAATAGGATATAGAGTAGCATACAACTAAGAGAAGTTATCCGTAACATAAAATACCACCAGGTATCGTCCCCTCCTCCCCAATTATTTATATTAACATTGGAGAGTGTTTAAATGAGTTAAAAGATGATATTCACAATTTATTTATGAAATCTTTATGAATGTATATGATGTTCAGATATACTTTCAACTATCCATATAAGTGTGTAGTGCTGTTATGGTATAATCCTCAGTATCTTTCAGTGCGGTATGGACATCCCATGAATGGAGGAAAGGGATTGACGGAGGGAAAGAAGCAGCTTCTGTTGTAATGGAGCACCCAGTAGGTAAAAGTCCGAATTGGCTCCGTGCCGCTGGAGAAGGAGGGCGGGCAGTGCCTTCCGGGAATATTTTTAGGGAAACACTTAATACAACGCATTTGCGTATAGTATGGGAGAAAACTCAGAACTCCCGCCATGTAATCCGACTCACGAGGCAAAATACAGAACATCCCAAACACCATCGAGTCTGCCCGTTTTTTGAAACAGTGTCTACAAAAAAAGCCGCTAGATGGAACCTCGGTCCTCATGCTCACCAGCGTCGCACGTTGCCGCTCAGCCATGATTCGGGTAGTGTGTAAATAACCGATTAACTAGAGCGTCTATTAAAATCAGCTTTGTACAGATATATTTTTGTTGTTGTTGTTGATAACGCATTCAAAGTTTTAAAACACACCCTAACTGTTTTTCATTGCACATGCGCATTCTTGTTTCTGAAATTTTAAAGCGTGTGTTGCGTTTAAATGTCAATGTGTACCCTACTCAACTGTATACTCTTTGTCTATCCATCACTGTTTTAGATAGATAAAAAGGATTCTCATCTATTCTATGTGGAAAGAAAAATCGAAAACCCCGATAAATCGAGGCAGAAATAGACAAAAACATAGATCCCGTAATACAAAGATAATCGTTATATTCTTTATCCCTAAACCCTGTTACAAAACTGGTAATTAGGGTTGCTCTGCACAGAATTACCTACTCATTTGAATAATCGTCAGTTAGCGCCAGATTTCCTTCCCCGCTCTTGTAGCATTAGACTTTCTTTCCCTCTCTTATAAACTAGATTCCCTCCGTACACTTGAGTTCTATTCACTGGCAGAACAGAATCCTGAATCATTGAATTAACATATCTCGCGATGTTCGCACCAAAACATCTGTTTAAAGTGGAGAGAGAAACATCCCCTTTCTTCATTTTTTTTTTTCAAATTGTTTGGGCTTAGGGGGATCAAGGCTCATGAGTTCTATTAGAAGATTTTCCGGGCCACTTATTTCCAAAGAGTGCGAGATAACGAATCATCTGCGGTTTTAGATATTGGCCTATTCACACAATCCCCTCTGTGCACTCAATTTTTTCCCTTCGCTTTCTGTTCTCTCATCCCCATATGTTTAAAATAGTCTTTTAAAGGACAATTACAGCCTTCCTTTGACGGCTCGTCCTCTCAATCCGCATTTCCATTTATGTTATGAATAAAAAAAGTATAAAAAGAAAATGTTTTCTATAAGCACTAGTATTATCGGAAAGGAAAAAAAAATATTACATAAAAAATGATTTTCTTTCATTTTAAAAGTATATTTAAAAAATCTCACTGTAAAATGGGAGCTTGACGATCGAGTAGCTAGCGTCCTGGCGCTCTGTGCCACAGGTTTCAGGTTCGAGTCTCGGTGGTGTCTTGGATGTTTGTAGTGGTTCGGAATACAGTTTAAACCGTAGGTCCTGGTCTAATATGGCTGTAGTCACACTTTGTAATATGGCTTTCTAATATGGCTGTAGAAATACTTTGGTCGTAGAGCTGGCAATCCTACCCCGTAAAAAAAGAAAAGATCCCCTGTCTCGAATTCTGCCTGCAGACAGACGCATCGGCCCACAAAGGAGCTATTGATGATAATGATGAACTGTAAAATGAATAAAATAGCCAAATTATCTATTTACAGAAAATTTACTTGCAGGTATATAATTATAGAATTTAAATTTCTTGACATTACAACAGTATTTTCCTCCAACTGAATTAATAAAAGCCGTCATTTTAAGCAGAAAAAATCGCTCCTAAGTCGTCGTATTTGTTAGATTTGCTCACAATTCATATAGAAACTGATACTAAGAACTCGAATACAAAGAAGTTTTTTGGACATCAGAGGGCGAAGAAAAAATACCCTTATAACCTTCATTTTTTTAAGGGGTGAGGGGGCGATTTTCAATACGGAAATACGCCTGCTATTCTTCTTTTGCATTTAATTTGTAACACCTTCATTAATTAATGTTTTTAATAATTTTCAATAAATTCCAATTAATTTTCAATAATAGAAATTTCACATTCAACATTTTTTTCTGATTTTATCCTATTTTCGGAAAAAAATGTGTATGATATATGTAAATTAAACTCGAATATTAAGAGTTGTTTTAGACATTAGAAGGCTATGAAAAAAGACTCCTTATAATCTACTTTATTAAGTTCATTTTTAGGGTGGATTTTCAATACGAAATACGGTTATTCTTGTTCTTTTCCATTCAATTTGTGGAACATTTATTAATTAATGTTTTTAATAAATTTCAATAAATTCCACTGAATAGAAATTTTACAATCAACAATTTGTTTTGATTTTCACTCAATTTTAGGAAACCAATATATATGCTTAATGTTAGAAATATTATGTTTTAAAATTTCTAATTTTATTCTAATTTCCGATTGAAAATTATAATTTTATTTCTAATTTAACAATCGTTTTCTTCCTTTTTGTTAAAGCACCAAGAAGATTTATAAGCCGAATCTATCGATCTTTTGGCATACATGTTATCATTCCATTTATTTAACCACCAAGAAATAATTAATTTGCAGTAAGAAAAGCAATTACCTCATTTTAGAATTCATATATTTTCTCAAAAAAATTATAAAAAAAACGATTATAGATTGTATTTCAATAATTGAAAATTGCTTCGTTCATTTCCATCATAACTCAACAAACATTTAATAGCTTTTTTTATTAAATTACATGTTATTCAATCACATATAATTTCCTTTTAAGAGTTATTATTGAACAATTGAAGTAATTGGATTGCTTTGAAATTTTTGGAATTAATTAAAAACCGTAAATTCCGTGACCATAGCGAAATATTTAATTTATTGACATCGAAATTGCACTTCTTTTCATAATAAATAATTTAAAAAATATATTTACTGAGAATAGTATTTGCTTTCACTTGTACTTTCACTTCATTTAACGCTTTCAAGATTTTAATATCCAATAAAATTTTCTTATTAAACATTCCAGTTCCGTATACATTTGAACTAATTACTATACTTCTGAAAAACTTATCTCAAATGTTGTGAAATTCCTAAACAATCTACTTATAAAATATGGAAAAATAATTTATCTTTATTGATTCAAATTTCATAATTTTATCTGACTAAAAAAGATGTGCATCGTGGCAATAATCTTAGCTTTTAAATATAATATACACCTTAATCTCCAAATTGAACTAATTGGATCGAAGCCTACCATATTTCGTTTATCTAACACAAGTCTTTCTTGGTGTTGGGATTTTTTTCTGTCAGTATATATATATATATATATACACTCAAGAGCCAAAACATTATGACCACCCCTACATTTTGCAATGAACTCGCCTGGATGACGTGGACGGCACGTGATCAGGTGGAAGTGGTATTTAACTGTTGCTGGAGAGTGTAAAGAATCATTCTTTCACTTACTTCCGTGTGTGATGGGAACGGCTGCGGATCTATGCGACTTTGATAGAGGGCAGATTGTAATGGCTCGAAGGCTCGGAACAAGTATTTCCGAAACTGTACGACTCGTGGGTTGTTCGCGATCTACAGTTGTTAGTACTTATGCAAAGTGGATGAATGGTGGTGAAACCAGCAGTAGGCGACATAGTGTTGGACGTCCACATGCTGTCAAAGAAAAAGGTCATCGGAGACTGTTTCGCATGGTGAAGCAAAACCGGAGCCAGACAGTGGGTCCGCTAACAGTCCAATACAATGCAGGGCCAAGTAGAATAGTATCGGAGCACACTGTTTAGCGGACACTGTTGGATATGGGGCTACGCAGCAAACGTCCCACTCCTGTGCCTTTGCTGACCAAGCGTCATCGCCAACTGCGCCTGCGCTGGCCCGTTAACATCATGACTGGTCCATGGGTCAGTGGAAGAGAGTTGCCTGTTGGTCAGATGAATCACGGTTTGTCATTCATCACGCCGATGGCCATGTCAGGATACGCCGTTTTCCAGGTGAACAGTTGCTCCCTCAATGTACAGTAGGTCATACACAGGCCGGTGGTGGCGGTATTATGCTTTGCGGGACGTTCTCTTGGGCGTCTCTGGGACCCGTGGTTGTGGTAGAGCAGACCATGAATGCTACAGGGTATCTGAACATCATTGCGGACCAGTTGCACCCTTACATGTCCTCTGTTTTTCCAGCTGGAAATGAAATGTTCCAACAGGACAACGCCCCTTGTCACAAGGCTAAACTTGTGTTGGAGTGGTTCCAGGAACATGATGATGAATTCCAGTTAATGTCTTGACCGCCTAACTCACCGGATATCAATCCGATGGAACACATTTGGGATGTCCTGGGACGGCAGCTCAGAGTTCAAAGACCACCAATTCGCAATATCTCGGATCTGTGTGACCGTTGCTTAAACCTCTGGTACAATCTGTCTCCGGCCATCTACCAAGGACTTGTGGCATCCATGCCAAGGCGGGTTGAAGCTGTGTTGCGCGCCAAAGGTGGGCCAACTTGTTATTGACAGGTGGTCCTAATGTTTTTGCTCTTGAGTGTATATATACACTACTGGCCATTAAATTGCTACACAAAGAAGAAATGCAGATAACAAAATGATATTTATTGGACAAATATATTATACTGAATATAACAAGTGATTAAATTTTCAAGAAATTTGGGTGCATAGATCCTGAAAAATCAGTGCCCAGAACAACCACTTCTGGCAGGTAACTTTTCAGCAGAAAACAACGTTCAAATACAATTTGAGTATGAGAAACCGGCTGAACAATTTCCAAATTGAAGCACATTGTCGGTGTCACTACCGGCGACTGCTTTGTCTGAATGTGTTGAAAGGCTACTCATTTGCATATCAAAGCACCTTCTTCCTGTCGTTTAAATTTCATGTCTGTAGCACGTAGACTTCTTGGTGTAGCAATTTTAATGACCAGTAGTGTATATAGTGTTCCCATGAACCTGAAAATAGCCGTTTTAGGACTAATATAGGCTGAGACGTTACAATATCGACATTCCTATACACAACACAAACAAATAATTTTTTTTTTTTTGGCAGAATGAAATAATTTCATTTCAGATTCAATGGACTTATGCAGTACGGAATGACGTAGTTTGAATCCTATAGTGCCATTATTATTGTCAGGTCATTCAGAACCGACGAGATTCGATAGAGATTGTGAAATATATTTAAAAGCACCCAGTATCGATAGTCAGGCTGCCTGGTGGGAGTTGTCCGCGTTTACTTCGTGACGACACGCTAAAGTGGTGTAGTTACCCTTAAAATTATTCCCAGAAAGCATTGTCCATTATTCGCGGAGGGGGAAGGGGCGGTTCAATTCGGGAGACAGATATATGGTGCATGAGGCCCATCGATTTTCAACAACGACAACAATGCATTTACACAACATAACTCCAATATTAGCTCATCAGCATCAGCTGCAGCTAATGTTTACTAACTCCGAACAAATGAAAATTTACGTGTATTGAATGATATTATGGTTAATAACCATACCTTTTAAGGCTAATGTTACATGGCAAATAATCATTGTTTAAACAACGACCAAGTACACATACACACACACACACACACATATATATATATATATATAATATACGTTTTCATTTATAATTTATACAAGTTCCGCAATCCAGA
The DNA here is from genome assembly GCA_021605075.1 of Caerostris darwini. NCBI lineage: Eukaryota > Metazoa > Arthropoda > Arachnida > Araneae > Araneidae > Caerostris > Caerostris darwini. The sequence goes on from BPLQ01010383.1 coordinate 10,079, forward strand.
TTGACCTTTTTTACAAACAAAATTCACTACTTTACAAGTGAAATTTGATTTAAAATGAAGCAAATTCCTTCTTCTCAAAATTAGGGTTTTATTACATGTTACTGTATTGTTATAAATTACATTACTTACTGTATTGTTATAAATTATTGTATTGTTATAAATTATTACTGGTGCTACATATCTATGTTTATAAAGACGTATACGCATATGCACGTCTTAAGATATATTTCTCTATGGGTAGTAATGTACTGGTATGTGTAAAGATATATGCTTAAATGTGCATGAGGATATGCACACGTTAAACTGTATTTTTGTTTCAATGACTATGATTATGTGTATATTCTCAGCTACAATGTATATTTACTTATGCATGTATGCGAATGTATCTGTATTACTTGTATGTTTGTGATTGTATGCCTATGTGTGGATATATTCCCTTATTTATATGTGCATTTTGTGCGTATGTATGTGTCACGCATGCTAGTGTTCATGTATGTGCATTCATAAGTATACATGTGCGTGGATATAAGCGTATGTATGCACGTGTTCGTGTATGGGATTTATTTATGTGTTATTGCTTATGCATATGTAGGTTTATAAAGACGTATATACATACGTAATTCTATACATGTATTCCTATACGAATTGTGATATACTGATATGGGGAAACATGTATGCTTAAATATGCATACGTATATGTTTGTCTGTTTGAAAGAGTGTATGTATGTTAAGCCTTATATATTCGTGTACGTTTCAGCGTATAATTGTATGTGGATTCGTATTCTTGAATGTTTGTCCACATATATGTCATTGAGCACCTGTGTATGTGGTCGTGCCCGTGTATGTGCATATGTTTGCTCTCGCATACATACATACAAATATGCACATACATGTAATGCACATGCAAACACACTAACATTTATACGCATGCACGTACATACACATGCGCGTTCACATATATACGCTGGATAAATAGATCTGGAACTTAAAATAAACTGGTTTGTAAAATTAGTTACGAGTGGCCTCCATATTCCCCGGATCTTAACATTGAACAGTTGAACAGTTGATAGAATAGTTCATATGTATAGCATGCAAATCCATTTCAATAGAAAGATTGCAACAGGTAAACTTCGCCCTTCTCTTGCGTCATGTTAATGCTACACACGATGACTGTATCGATTGCAATGCAAGGCGATTTGACTCCTGTTCACGAACCCAATTTCATCGGCGATTTATTGCTTTGTAACTGCAGTGCCATGTATTATGAAATGTTATTACTAATATTACAAACCGGTTTATTTAAAATTCCAGACCTATCTTTCTAGTATACCATTTGTTTCTGTCTATCCCTGTTTCTTAGTTATGCCATCTCAAAGTTACGGAGTTATTTCTGAAGCACCCTTTATATATAAAGACGCTTAAGCATATCTAAGTCTAAATAGGTATGAATGATGTACTGGCATGGGAAATGCTGAAATATGCATCAGGTTAATGTGTATTTTTTTCAGTAGCCATGGTTATTTATGTATCCTCAGCTACAATGCATATTTACTTACTTAAGTATGTCACCAAGTCTGTATGCGTGTATGTATATGTGCATTTCCTCATATGTGGATAAATGCGAATGAGTATGTATATATGTGTTGTGTATATCTTTCAATGTACATGTATATATACGAATGTTTGTGTGTATGTGTATGTATAAATATTTATAAGCATGCATATATTTTTATATCTGCTTGATTTTGTGTATAAATATCAAGCTTTAATTCCTTAATACAGTATTATCTTCACAATAATATTATAGTATCGGATTCAAATTGCATTGGTTATTACTTTATATTTACAAATAATTTAATTTTGCTTTCGAACATTTAAACAATACAGGTTATACGAAGCAATATTTGAAAAATTCTACATTTTTAACTTTATTAATTTTTTTTTAAATGACATATTATTATTATACATATCATTGTTATACATATTATATTTTTATTAACAAACATATTCTTATATGTTTGTGTGTTAATGTGTGTGTGTATGTTTATTTGTATGTATGCATGTAAATCTGTTCTTATGATTGTACGTGGACATGCATTTTTGTACAGGTGTATGTATGTGTGTGCAGGTATCTGTGTATTAACCATGTTTATGTATGAGCACGTATGTATCTGTGGTCTTGTGTGTGTGCATGTATGAGTGCAATTGCATCGTATACAGGAGCATGTGCATGTCTCTGCACATGGGCATGCATATATATGCACTTACATGAGTGTGCTTATCTATATACGAGCACATATATGAATGTGCTATGTATACACGAGTATGTGTATGTGTGCATTTGTATAAACAAATATAATATTTGTATGTACAAATATACACATACACATAGCACATTCATATATATTCATACATACACATAGTTCTTGAATTATATATATATATTATATAATTCAAGATGTTTCCTTGTTAAACAAGATGTTGGTCTTATTAGTATTATATATATATATACTACTGTGCCCAAAAAGTAAGATCAATTATTTTTTTTTTCGAAACTCTTTATTTATTCTTCCACATTTATTTCATCGCCTTCAAAGTAATCCTCTCCAGACACATTGCACTTATGACAACTTTTTTCCCAATCCTCAATGCATGCTAAAAAGTCATCGGAAGCGAAAAAATTATAGTTCTCAAGGAATTTCACAAACTGCAAATAATGAAAAATTTTAAGTTTGAAGTTTGATTGTTCACTATTTTCATAAATATCTTACAATTATATGTTTTGGGATGCATATTTTAGATAAATCTGTTTTATATATTGAAAAACTTCCTTAAAATTTTTAATAAATTATACTTTTTTTCCTAGCTTTACCTCACAATCATTTTGTAGAGTAACTTAGCTTAATCTAAGAAATATTGAGAAAATCGCTAAGAATAACATTAACATGCATTAACATTAATGCACGTTGTCGCGCATTAACATTAACACACATTAACTGTTCTTCGACGACTTGAATCTGCATAATAAACAGTGAGCTAGGTTTCCGAGCTGAGAGCTTATTTCGAAACCTAAAAATTAAAGACGAATGTAAGGTTCCCATGTGTATGAAATGGAGGCACAATAAATCTGTTTACAATAGGCCATTGTAAGCGGAGAATACTCGCGCTGTCTTTTTAATAGATGGTGGTTGCTCAATCTAAATTGCAATGGCTCTACAAGGTAGCAAGCTTCAGTGTTAAATGAAGTGTAATAGGAACTCATTTTAAGGTGTATACCTTCAGTGGTTCGTGCAATATGGCAGACCTTCGGAATTTGGCAACACTTAGTTTGGTACATATTAGTGTTTTGATGGTGGATAATCTCGGACCAAATTTGTAATATTCAATTAAAGCAATTGACGAGAAATTTGGAAATCTTATTGAATAAATTAAATATAATTTTTCACTTAAAAGTATTTGTTTAAAAGACTAAACCATAAAATTCATCATCAACATCAATAGCACGCCAGCCCAGAGTGTTCCAAGGCTATCCTTTGAAGAGATTTCCATGCATTCCTATGGGTGGCAATGGTCTCTCAATTCTTAACCCCCGGTACAGCAAAATCCTTCTCAACTGCTTTTATCCATCGCAACTTGGGTCGTCCTCTTCCTCCTTGTCCCTGTGGCTTTGCAAAAATGAGCCTTTTTAAAGGGTTTAAATCATTCATTTTAAATATAAGAGCAGCCCAGTTTAATCTATTGATCTTAATGAATTTTATAATATCTGGGTCTTTATAGCATTTATATATTTCTGCGTTGTACCGTCTTCACCGACAATCATTTTCCTTAACACCTCCAAAAATAGCCCTTAAAATCTTCCGATCAAATATACCGAAATAGACCTCATCATATCTTGTCAAGGTCCAAGTTTCAGAGCCTACGTTTTTTTAACGGTGATAATTTTTTACGGGATGAAACCCCAACTTGGAGGATAAACCATAAAATTCAGTCTCCTAAAATTTGTACACAATTCAAAATGTATTAAAATTATCAAATTTTATATAGCAATATTCATATATCATAAAATTAATAGAGTTTCTTTTATAATAGCTTTAATTAAAAATACTTTTATATATATTTTTTTTAAAAATGGCTTTAATTACAAATATTTCATGCAAAACATTTTATAGTTTGGTTGTCTGGTGTTCTCTTTTTTTGAGTATTATATTAATAAGCAAAAATTGCCATCACTTTTTAAAAATTAATGGAAATAATTTAGAGAAAATTGCACGGTTGGTTTGAAAATAATGAGTGCTGTAGCAAACATTATCTATGTATTTCATTTTTCTGTTAAATAAACTCATATGAATAATATTTAACAGAAAAATGATATTTGATATCTTAGTATTTAAAATTTCTCAAATATCTTTCGCAATGTGAAAACTTTCTTATATTTAGATTATTATCTTTTTTATATATTTGGATTATTTAATATTTTTCTTTAGATTTTAGATAAAAATTAATTTGAAAAATTTCAGCTATATTGTTTTGAAAATGTTCGTTAAAATATTGTCTATTGAAACTATAAAGATAAATTTCAATACAAACAATATTTATTATAAGTAACCATTATTGACATATTTACGAGAATATTTCTGAATTTTAATTATTTTATAATATCTAATTCATAGTAAATATCTCCTATTTACTATGAATCTAACAATTCTCACGATTTATTTTGTAATAGAAGAATACTGGTTATATTTCTACCCCAAAGTTCATCAATAATTTTTGTGGAAAGAATTACTAAAATTTATTATATAATTTAAAACGATTAATTTTTCTTTTAAATTTTTGAATATTTTAAAATAAATGCATATTTTTGTTTGAAAATAAATAATTGAAAGATTTATAAAAACAGATTAATAAGCAGACTAATAAAAGCAGACTAATAATAACAGACTAAAAAGTAATTGTAAAAAAAAGTTTTAACACAATATTTAAATCTATATTTATTTTTAATAATTTGAGGAAATTAGTACGAAATTTTATTTTATTTGCATTATTTATAATAAAAGGTTTCACAATTGTTTATTATATGCAAATCATTTGCTGCAAATTATAAATATATATTTTTGTTAACAGGAATTTTTTGATTGCTAGTTTTATTTCAAATTTAAATATACATATTTTACGTGTTAAATCATTCACAACTAATTTAGTATTTTACAAAATTCATTAAAGGAAAATATTAAAATCCACTCAAAAACACAATAACACTGTCATACACAACAGCAAAAATATATCAATGAAATATTTAATACTTATTTCTATAATTAAAAATGCTGGAACATCAGATTAAAGATGACAAAAAAAATTTCTCATCATCCCTTTTTTCACTTCATCTAAACAATGGTTTTTTTCCATAGACTTTTTCAACATGGCGAAGATCATGGGCATCTAATCAAAATATTTTTAAATGTATAAAATACAAATTAAAATGCAAATCTGTTATAATAGAATATATTCAACAAAATATTTCTGATGTTTTTATTTTTCGGCAGATTAAATAATGAACAAATAAGTTATTATTCTAGGATTTAAGCTAAATTTAATTAACTAATTTAATTTTAATTAATTTTTAAATGCATGTCAATGACTGTGCTTTCTGATCTATCATTTAAATTTTTTTATATTAAAATTCATCATCATATAATGCATTTAGTTAAATAATAAATATAGTTATTTATATGATTTGTCTTTTTTAAATATGACTAATATATAAATTTTTAATTGTTATTTACAAAAATCATTTGGTATATTGTTATATTATTATTTTCAATAATTATTTACAATTCATTGTTTTTCATGCATCAGTGTGAGGTACCATGCTGTAATTCATATGGGGTAAGCTGGCAAATAATAACAACCTATCACTGAAATTTGACAGCAGATAAACAGTGGTGTGAATAGTTATATTACAAGCAATTAGAGTTTTGTATTAATGAGAACAACCTGTCACTAAAATATGATAGCATATATTTAGTGTCATGGATAATGGGACTTCATGAAATTAGCGATTACTACAGTAATTTAATACATCAAAAAATTTTTCCTACATTTCCTGAAGAAATGCATTTAAGAGACGTATTTATAATTTTATGTACAAATGTCATAAAGTAAAGTATGAACAATAGTACAATTCAATGTTTCAAATTGTTAACTAAAATGCAAAGTAATGATTTTATACATTATTAAAAGATAATGTATTGAATCGCTTGTTGTTGAATTGCTTTCTTCTTTCTGAAATTTAGATACTCGTTTTACATCAATAATCTCGTATTCTACATAAGAAAATTAAAGTGTCAGGTAGCTTTTAACAAAATATAAAATATAAAAAGACGTAAATAACATACCTGATATTTAAAACATGTAACGGGACAATTAACGTGTAATATTATATTAAATGCATATCTTCACAACCATATTATGAACTGTTGATATGAAATTTATAAAAAATAATTGAATTGTAGATTTGTTGTTATTTAATGAAAATTCAGTTGAAAAACTATTTATGCAAAATAAAAGTAAATACGAATGTCTTCAAACAAACTGCAATGTAAAAATTCAGCACTTATTTATTGAATAATTAACTAAAGGGATGGAATTACATGAAAAGGAAAGTGACAATAAACTATTGAAATTTGCATAAATGTAAAAATAATAAATGAGATTTATATATAAAAGGAAAAGATGCATGCCAAATTTATCAGAAATTTATTCTTTTCATTGAATACAAATTTTTGTAAGAAAGTTTTGATATTTAATTATCAATATTTGATCTCATTAAAGATAAAATTTAGTTCCATACAATATTATAAATTTCAACTTATTTTTTAATTCAACTTTAATTAAATAAACTTTTTGTCAAATTTCTGTATATATACATTCTATTATTCATTTTGCATCAAAATATTACTAATTGAAACATGCATTTTTCAGCTACTATTCATTTTCTAAATTTCCTTGATGACTAAAGTATTCTTTCCGAAAGATCATCATGAATAAAGAAGAATGTAAATATGAAACTTGTTGTGATAAAATCGTACTTTCGAATAGCATTTGAAATTTTATTTTGAAATTTTAAATTTATGAAATGTTTTAATTATTGTAATGTTAAAATTAGACTAAATATTCATCTGAAAAATAAAAAGAAATTCAAGTTGTTTTAAACAATATGTATCTGCCATTTGTAATTCATTTATTTAAATATGCAAACTCTATTAATTGCATACAGGTATATTTAAAAAAACTGTATATATAAAAGTAGGTATATTTAAATAATTATTTTAAATGAACTTTATTGCCATGTTAAATAAAAAAAATAGTAATATTTAAATTTATTGCTTAGAAAAAATTGAGCATCAACATGTTTCATTTTTTTTTTTTAACATTTTGAATTAATATTTCAGAAATAATTCCTTTTAAACACAATAAAATACAATGAACGAAGGAATGCTATTCGAAAAAGCTTTCGGATTAAAAGTACTAAATTTAATAAAAATCTTTGAGCCGTTTGAATATGTAGGAGCTTTAAAAATGAGGGCTGCGTGAGATTTGTTTCCTCCATGAGGACTTGGTGTGGATTCCACAACCGTCAAATACAAAAGCCAAGAGAAAAATTGACAAAACATTTTTGGTATCTATGTATATATACCAGAAATGTATGCATATAACAAGACAGCTAAGATTGGTTGATGTCAGATTCTGAAGAACTGTCAGGTCAGAACCTGACATCAATCAATCTTAGCTGTCTCGATAGCTAAGGGTATGGGAGTATGTGCCTTTTAGAAAAAGAAAAAAAAATAGCATTGCTTAAACTTTATGCAACAAGTCCCGTAATTAGTATGTGATTATTAAGTTATGCATTCACTAGTTCTATTCAATGCTATTTATTTGTATTTTAGAGTGTTAAAACGCAAAGAACCTTTTGAGTATTTTATATTTATTAGAATGCATTGATAATATTGTACAATTTCAGATTTACTTTACACAACACTTGCCTACTGTGTGAAAATCGTCCTGTTTTTCTTAGTTGTGTAGTACATTATTGGAGTAAGTTTCAGGAATTGCCACGAATCTGGGAACCTGGGCCAAGAACCTGGGTAAGGGGTGCTTTTAATCTATCACTTTTTAAAGGGTATAATGGACTTGGAAAAATGTAAAATTTTAGTTTTAATTATTTCAAGCGTATTACACTACGTAATATATTTCATAACGACCTAAATATATAGCAGTGCTATCTGATTTGTTTTATAAGAAAAAAAATTATAAATAAATATTATAAAAATTTAGGCACTTGAAAAATCGCAATTTTTAAATTTTACTTTTAATAATAATTCTAAGCATTAGAAGTTAAAGAAAAATTTGAAAAATACAGAATCGAATGAAGTTTATATGTAAAAAAATTAAGATAATATATATGCAAGTTTTTAAAAATTTTATCCAAATCATATTGAGAAATTATTTGCTTAAAGATTTAATATGATAATATAACGTTCACATTCGAAGAGAAAATATTGCAAACTTTTAATAAACGTAAAACTTTTAAATTTTTCGAATATAATAATGTAATTTTTAATATAATTTAAAAAATTTCTTTATTGGACTAACTAAATTGCCTCAGTGGAATTTCTAAAAATTACAATGTGTATTTATAATGGAAAATAATGTAATTATAGTAAAAAAAGAATAAAGTAAATATTTTATGATTGGAACTTTTGTTGTTCCTTTAAGGTCGCTTAAATAATCAATAGGCTATTTCAATTTATTTGTGAATGCTTTTAAAAGTAAACTTTAAGATCATTTATGAGTATAGTTCTTCAAATTTAATAATACAAATTATTAAAATATTTTAAAATTTGTGTGATTTATTTTATTATTACGGAGCACTTCTTGACATATTTGTATTGTTTATATTACTTAAATTCAATTTTTCGAACACATGAATACGTATTACTCATTTATACTCTATTTATAATTGAAGAAGTGTGATTTTCAAAGCAGGTATACAATCCTAATATAGGATGTTATGTTTTTTCTAATCAAAAGAATTCAAATGTATTAAAGAAATTGTAAGTTAAATATGAATGTTTTTATAAGATGCTCAATATTTAATAAAAATTGACAGTAAAATGTCTAATAATTATGAAAATAATTTGTAAAAAAATATACCAGAAAAATTATCTATTGATGTATGATAACATATTTTCTACAAATCGTAATATACATAAACAGCTAAAGATATTTATTTATGTTACATTAAACTATTTAATTATAAATAAATATAAGGACTAATATTTGTCAGAATTTCAGATACACATTTATAAGAAGTTGATATTTATCCTAGAAACAAATGCTAATTTTTTCATGCAAAACAAAATACTTGTATGTTATTGGCTAAAATTTCTGGTATGTACAAATTCTAAGTTCAAAACTAAATGTTTTTGAAAAGTTTAAAAGATCATTTTGAGTGTCAAAGTGTTTAAAAGTACTTCTTTTTAAAAACAACGTCCTACACTGCATAGAAATTTTTTATTTATGTATATTACGACATTATTTTCATAATACAAATAAAATATTTGTTGGTGCCTTCTCTACATTTTGAAAAATTATATTTATAAATTGCTAATTAGAAAGACTAATTTATTTCAAATTATTATCACAAATGTCAGCTAAACTTCATTGTTTAATTTTACTTTAATTCAGTTTAGCCTGTTAGCAATATACGAATAACAGCTGTTTATATATTAATTTACAATGTTCTGCAGGAGACCCAGGTTATATAATGATCGAAACCATGATGTTGGAAATGGAAAATCATTATTTAAAAAGGTAAGGAGTATTTAATTGTAACTTATTTTATTTTCTAATTTCCTCATTTAATAAAGAACTATACTTATATTCAAATGAAAATGTATGAATTAAAATATTATATAATGAATTTTAAAGTAATTTATAAAATTATTATGTTAATGTTAATTTATTATGACCTTATGTTAGTTCGTTCAGTTTCTGAAGTGAGTGAATTCATTCGAAACCCGCTAATATAGGCCTGAATATTCCCGTACCCCTTTTGGTGATTTGTTGATTGGAAAATACTAATGTTGAGTCTCAGAAAGAGATGAGATAAGAAGATTACAACCCCTATCAATGATTCCATGCATAGGGGCATTTGTTTAAATTTGCGGTAGCAAATTGGGACGTCCCTACCATACTTCTCTATAACAGAAAGTTTAATTTGGTAGTTATCTACATCGTAATGGTGAATGATTTTGCTAAATTACCTAGGATTTTAAAATAATGGTTATGTATGTGCGTGTGTGTGTACATATGCATATATGTATATACAATATATATCTATTCATTATATATATTATTTTTTAATAGTTAAATAAGAAAATATATTTATATTTTTAATAGCTGGTGTCGTTTACAATAAAATCTATGCTCTTATTGTCAAAAGCCGGATAATATTTTAACATTTTATTCCTTATTGAAATTTTAACATGTAGAATTTATAAATTAGTTTATATTATATTTCTATCATATTCTATCGTATTTTCTACTGCAAACAATTACACAACTATTAGCTTTTAAATGATAGAAACCGTAAATATTGATTAAAAGCTCCAGAAAATTATAAATTAATAATTTTAAATATTTTAAATATCTATTTCATATGCAAATTTTCAAAATGATTAATAATATGCTTTATATTTTATGTCAGATAACTAGTTAAAGTATATATAATATATTTTATATATATGTTGTGTTACTGGCCAAACTAAAGAAATTCATTAATTTTTTCTTATTTTAAATTTTAAGTGGCTTTATTTAAATTATAATAATTATTAAAATAATAGGTTCTAGACTACTATGTCTAGACTACCAATTAAGCCTAGTTCATTCCGGTGCATTTTCTCACAAGACTGGTCAACATAATAGTACATTTGAGGAAAATTTTCTACATTTAACCATTTCAACCAATAAAACCAGAATCAAGTATATTACATTTTTTTCTTTAATTTCTTGTTTAAAAAATGCATTGAATTTGCATTAAATTGCATTAATTATTGCATTAGCTTGCACTAATTTGTAAAGTTATTTTATCTTTTAAGGCGTTTTTCCTGCTACATTGAAAGTAACATAAATTTTGATTGTATTTATTGTTTCTTATTGAAAAAACGTTTTTTTTAATATATTGAACAATAACTTCTTTTTCAAACACTCAAGAGCCAAAACGTTATGACCACCCCTACATTTTGCAATGAACTCGCCTGGATGACGTGGAAGGCACGTGATCAGGTGGAAGTGATATTTAACTGGTATTAAGTGGTGGTATTAATCCATGCCAAGGCGGGTTGAAGCTGTGTTGCGCGCCAAAGGTGGGCCGACTCGTTATTGACAGGTGGTCATAATGTTTTAGCTCTTGAGTGTATATCATCCACTATAATTATCTGGTATTTATATAATATTGCCTTTTAACGTAAAACATTATTGTGATTTTTTTTTCAGGAATTACAGATGAGATCTCCTAAAATATGTAAATGTCTAATTGTAATAAGTCACTTCTCTCAAGAATTGTTTCTGATTCAGTGAATTTTTTTGAATTCTATAAAAGTATAATTTACAATGACATTAGAGATTTCTAAAGAACAATGTTTTTTAAACATTAATCGTGTAATTTTTTTTTATGTTAATCACATTATTTATCTTTTCACATATGATTCTGATTCCATATGGTAATTTTTTCATGATATATATTTATGATAATGATAATTTTATGATATATTTATGATAATTTTTTATCATATTAATTTTTTATCATATTATTTATCATATTATGATAATTTTTATCATAAATATTTATGATAATTTTTTATCATAAATATGTGATAGTTTATGATAATTTTTTATCATATTATTTATCATATTATGATAATTTTTATCATAAATATTTATGATAATTTTTTATCATAAATATGTGATAGTTTATGATAATTTTTTATCATAAATATGTAATAGTTTATGATAATTTTTTATCATATATATGTGATAGTTTATGATAATTTTTAATGATATATACTTATAATTTTTCTTGAAATTATAAAAATTAATCAAAAGAGTATTTATTCATCAAATTATTAATCTGAACTAATTTTCAAATGTGTAAATAATTTGTACAAAAACAATCAAACGCGTTTGGATCAATGCGAAAAACTTTTCTAAATATGAATAGAAATTTTTGTGAAAAAAATATTTACAGAAATTCTCAGCGAAATTTTAATCTCTAATCTAATAAACTAAAAATTTCAGATTAAAAAATACTTAAAGCAAAGGCTTTTGCTCATCACACTTTCAGCAAAAACACATTTGACTTCAAAATTAATATTTAGTATTAATATAAACTAATCTAATGAAACTAATCTTAAAATGGGCAAATTTTATAAAAGAATAATAATTAATGACATGCATTTTAAATAATTAAAGTAATTCATTAGTGTTTGATTGCTTATATTCTGGGATATTTTATTAACATATATTTGTCAGTAGTATTTTTTTGTATTATTCGCATTGGTTTCCAAAAAATTGTACTGATGCTTATTTTTTTTTTGTCAGTAATAATGTGATCATTCAATATCCGTTTAATTTGAGAATATATTGTATAACAATTTTTTAATATCAATGACTATTTGTGGTATGAATAGTGGATACACATATTCAGTTGAACAGCTGAATATGAATCAAATTAACTGTAACGAAATTAGTGGCTTGATTTTAAGTAAATTATAATATAATTATAATTTAAATGATGCTTAATTATTATAATTTAATTACTATTAGAATTATAATAATTTATTAACTAATAGACCGGGACCTACGATTTAAAGTGGATTCCGAACCAATACAGGACTCGAACCCGAAACCTGTGGCACGGAGTGCAAGAGCGCTAGGCACTCGGCCATCAGGCCACTGTAATAAATTCTTTTTAACGCATTTAATATAATTTTTGTATACTAAGTAACGAATGAAAAAAAATTCCTTTTAATTTAAATATATAAGTTATCTCTTAAGTTAAAACTAAAAAAAAAAAAATTAAAAACAGCGTAACATTAATTAGAAGAACAAAGGTGAAAATCAATTTTAACTTTTCGGTACGATTAAAAGAGAGCTCTGGCGCTCGGTACCACAGGTTTCGGGTTCGAGTCCCAGCGGAGCCAAAGATGTTTGTAGTGGTTCGAAATCCACAATAAGCCGTAGGTCCCGGTCTCATATGACTGTAAGAGCGTCACGGAGCAAAAGTCAGACTTCTACCTACGGGTGCTCCATCACAAGAAAAGCTGCCCCTTCCCTCCATCCATGATTAGACCGTCCTGCACTGCAGGACATTGAGGATTAGTCAATAACAACAAGGCGGAGGATACGTTCCGCGTAATAAGCAATCGCATTATAGGGTACATATATTATAAGACCAATTTATGCAATTTCGAGCATATCACGCACCTCATTCTATTTCAACGCTTTCAATTCAATGAGAACAAGTCCAACATAGACAATGTCTACCAACGTTTAAAGGATTCTGAGAGCGTTCCATTTAATGAATTGCATAAATTTGAATTTAAAACCAGAACAGGATGGTTTGGCAGATTTAATAAATTCATGATTGTAAAAATTGCAACACCATGAAGGACTTACACGAGTGCGCTGAAATTTTCAGGAAATGCGAATGAGCACATGATATTCAAATGGTTAGAATTACAAATCCGTAGCGCATGCATATGCTGAGCAGCGCCCTCTGAACGGCGGGTGGATCCGAATAAATAGACGGCTGTAGCGAGGCGTGTATGGTTATCGGTGGTTATCGGTGGTTATCGGTGGTTATCTGCTAATGGTAAACGTTAACTCAATCGTTACTGATGCCTCTTCGACGAAAGAGAGCGAGATTTGAACAACTTACAGAGTTTGAACGGGGAAGAATCATCGGCCTTCGTGAAGCAGGATTGTCTTATCGTGCAGTAGCCGCTCGTGTGCAGCGTAACAGCAGCACAGTGATGCTTCTTTGGAAACAGTGGACGGACGAGTGTCGGACAACTTGGAAATCCGGGAGTGGACAATGAAATGTGACGTCAGCTCGCGATGATAGATAGATAAGATGCATGGCGCTGACGGACCCTACAGCTTCCTCTAGACAATAGGCAGCACAGTGGTGAATAGCTACAGGTGTTTCATTGTGTGCTTCATCAATTCATAGACGTCTTCTGCAGCATGGACTGTGCGCAAGGACTACTTTATATAGGATCCCAAATATATAGCTAAACCATTGCCGCCTGCTGCTACAAGACTGACTGCTGCTAGAGACTGGCGTGCTGATAGGCAGCATGTCGTGTTTTCTGATGAATCCCGCTTTAATTTGTGGTACCATGATGGTCGCATTCGTGTCAGACGCTATGCCGGTAAACGCCACCTTCCGGAGTGCATTATCGAAGGCCACAGTAGACGAACACCCGGAGTTATGGTCTGGGGTGCCATAGCATATCATTGGCGATCTCAATTGCTAAGAATTGTGGGCAATCTGAACAGCAACCGGTACATCAGTGAAGTTCTACAGTTCCAAGCTGTTCCCTTCCTTCAAAGCTTGCCAAGTGCTGTATTTCAACAGGTCAATGCCCGCCCTCTTATCGCTAGGACTGTTCAATCCTTCTTTGCAACGCGGCAGGTACAGCTTCTTCAGTGGCCTGCGTATTCCCCGGATATGTCGCCGATTGAAAATGTGTGGGATTTCGTTGGTCGGCGTCTCGCTCGTGATCCTCGTCCTGTTGCTGCTACAGATGAACTTTGGGAGCGCATACAAACAATATGGAATGCTCTTCCTCAGGCAGGCATTCAAAATTTGTTTGGCTCCATGCCACGTCGTGTAGCAGCATGTATTGCGGCGCGTGGTGGCTGCACAAAATACTGATTCCGATCTCTTGTTATTGTTTGTTTGCTTTGAACATTTAATCATTTATTTGTACCATTACCATTCAACTTTGTATTAAATTACATTCAATTATGACGATTCCTTCATGGTGATGCAATTTTCACAAACATGAGTTTATATAACACACTAATAATAAACATAAAATAATAATAAAACAATGCATAATAATAAACACACACATAATATATTATTAACGAAAGCAAAAACTTATAACGACAAACTATTTGGCAGCACTCTGTTGCTCCTTTCAGATGATTTCAGGCAAACACTTCCTGCCATTCCACGTTCAACGTACGCTGATGAGATCAAAGCTTGCTTAAAATCATCGTCACTGTGGCGTAATGTTGAAAAATTACAACTAAAAGTAAACATGCGCGTTGAAATGCTTCAAGATCCATCCACTGAAACATTCTCAAAGCAACTGTTAGATAATGGCGATGGAAAAATTGCTGTACTTGAAAATACTGGATGCATAAAATTTCCGATAGATTTCTGCACAATCATCGACACGCAAAATAATCTCATCGACCACATATTTCCCGATGTATGTACACAATTCAAAACTCTTGATTGGTTGGCAGAAAGAACAATTTTGGCAGCCAAAAATGTGGACGTCAATGGTTTAAATTCCAAGATACAGCAGTTGTTGCCAGGGAACTTAGTGTCATACAAATCTATCGATACAGTTTGCGATGCCAATAAAGCTTAAATTATCCAATTGAGTTTTTGAATTCATTGGATTTGCCAGGCATGCCACCGCATCATTTACAATTAACGGTTGGATCTCCGGTTATTTTGATTCGTAATTTGAACCCACCATGGCTGTGCAATGGAACACGATTTGTCATTAAAAAATTAATGAAAAACGTTATCGAAGACAGCATTTTGAATGGCAAGTTCGAGGCGAAAATATAGTGCTGCCACGAATCCCTATGATTCCCCCAGATGTGCCAATTGAATTCAAACGTATTCAATTTCCAATTAGATTGGCATTCTCAATGACAATCAATAAGTCGCAAGGCCAAACGATATCTGTCTGTGACTTAGATTTGGGCACACCGTGTTTTTCCCACGGACAACTATACGTGGCATGTTCGCGTGTGGGTAAACCATCCAGTTTGTTTATGTTGGCTAAAGACGGACTAACCAAAAATATCGTACATTTCATTGCACTTAGAGATTGATGTTGATTATTTTTTAATTGTCATAATTAGTAGTAAATAAGTAAATAACTATTTTTGATGCATATACAGCTATTATATAATGTAATTTAAAATATATTTATTAATTTAATAAAATATATAGAATGAAATAAATAAATGGTTAGTGTATTATCATTTTATACGCTGTCATTGTCTGCAACGTTCCATTCCTCTTCCAATCATAACCACATTTCCACACACTTATAGTAAGTTAGTTTTTTTTTTTTATTTAACTAAAAAAATATTTTATAGAAATAATGTATATGGCAAAACAACGTTTGCCGGCTCAACTAGTATATATATATATGTATATTGCCTGGAATTAATTAAATGATTTGTCAATACGAGAAATTCCTTAAAAATCTCATTTTGTTTGCTTGAATTTTCGGAATAAATGTGAAATAACTATGTTTTACTTATTTTGTTAGAGCTTTATGCCCTCGTAATGACATCATTATGATGAATTTATAAGATCATTTTTTAATAGCAAAAGGTGGGGAGGGGGGATTTATTTTTCTAAGACATAGTTATTTGGCTCAAATGATTTTGTTCCGTATAATGTTGTAGAAATTATTATTTTCTTTTTATTCGATTTAAGTTTTATGCTACCTCTTAAGGATATACTATTACTATTTTTAGCATGCACGATGCGCTCAACTCAATGCAAATCAAATGCAAATATAGAAGAATAAAGTGAATTTTCTCTAACGTTAATTTGATATTATGTTAACTTATCCTATCTTATTTGATCTTATGTTAAGCATAAGATTTTTTATACAAACATTAAAATAATTGAGTTTAACGAAAAACATTTTCTTTTCCAGTTTTCAAGATGCTAACGTAATAAAAAGATAGTGAAATATAAATCATTGTTTTGGAATTTTTTAAATTTACGTCATTGATAAATTATGCAATAAAAAAGTAATTTTATTTCTCTCATATTAGAAATCAAATTTAAAAATATTTTATTTTTATTAATATAATAAATGTATTTAGACGCATCAGTAATGGAGGCTTATTTTTATTTGTATTAAATAGATAATAAAACTGGTTTTATTCATCAACAGCATATGATATTTATTGTGATTATGTAGTTATTCTTCATAAATACCAGCCTTCGTTACATCGTTCTTGGCTGGAGGAAAAAAAAAAGGTCGATATAGCAAAGCGCTTTATCTAAATTGAGTGCTTTGTATGTAAGTGTGTTTACAAGACAGCACAATATAATGAGATACAATATAACGATAGATTACTGTATTAGATAAGTATAGTCCAACTATCTCTATCTCTCTCTCTCTATATATATATATAATAAAATTTTGCTATAATTGAAAAAGATTATACACATAAGGGTTTGAATATAATATTAATTTGCTATTCACAAATTTAAACCACAATTTTTTAACAAAAGGGCGATATAAAACACAAAAGCAGACAAAAATAATCTATGAATTTTTCTGCACTTTATTATTTATCACACTAAAGCAAACATTTTTGAATAGCAGTTCAATAACGTTGTTTATTTAATATTTCCAAACGACGAGACATTTTTTAAAAATTGTAATTCATTATTTAGCCTATTGCACCATTTTTGTTCTTGAACCATATACGGTTATTTCTTTTCAGAAACTGTTTGTAGTTATGTTTATTTACAGGGCCTATTCAGTTACGGTGAGAGTGGTAAATTCCTTCAAAACTATTGTACTGATGTGTGAAAGTGGAATATACGAAATCATTTACATACTTACTCTGAACACATCTTAAATGAGCGTTTCTTCTATGTTTCTCGGTCTCAACAGAATCTTTGTTTTTACCTGTTTTGTCCCAAGCAACAGCACATCGATTTTTCTAGAAATAAGTCTTTTAACATAATTTTAAAATTAATTAAATTTAATTAATTTAAATTTAATTTTTTGAAAGTAATATTTTTGAATAATATATTTTTAATATTATAATTCCTTTGTAACTATCAATAGCGAAAATCTATAATACAAACTGAGTATTTCAAATTGCATATTATTTTAAAATACAATTTCCCCACTATTCACAATGACGCTATCTGTCCGCCATCTTTCTATTCAGTTTAATATTAGAACTAGTGCCCACAGATAAGTATAGAAAAACATTCATCTACTCGCTGTGGGGCATCATTTGCTATTAGAAGTTTTAAAGGTAACATTATTATGAAACTAAAACTTCAATAGTAATTAATAAAGAAAAGAAAAATAGAAAACAATACATTTATTCATTTAGGAAGATTATAAAAAATTATTGGTTTCTGTGAAATATTTAAGGGCAGCTGTAAATCATGTTATACTTGTCTGTGCTAGAGGTACAACAGAGAGGGCGGAGTTTCAAATACGCAGAGTAAATGTCATTGAAATGAGATAGCAGACATTTTCCACAAGAACTTATTTCCTGCGCTGATCACGTGATATTCCTTTCTGTTTCGGCACGAGCTCTATACAATATATAGTAATTTAGTATAAGCTCATTTAATATATAATATTATATAATAATTATTGTAAATATATTACACAAATAATATATATACAATAATCAAATAGGAAATAATTATATTTGTAATAATATAAATTTGTAAAATAATCCAATAAAAAAAAAAAAAATCAAATTTAATACAAATAAATTCCTTTACAAAACACATTTTATAAAATAATCTAATTAAAAAATTAAGATGACATCCTATTAAAACAATTTCCTATTCTGCTTATCTTATCACGTAAATTCCCATCTCTCCCCAAACCCCCCTCCTCCTCTTAGAGTACAACATTCCGACATTGCCACCGGGAAAAAAGTTTCTAGGGTCCTTATCTACCAAAAACACCATCTTTAACAAGATGACTTCTCGTCACTTCTGGTTACGCGCGCTTTTCTGATGACGTACTTCCGTCTCCCGGAGCGACAATACTACTACTCATCAATACAATACTAGTAGTAACCGGAAGTGACGAGAATTCATCTTGTTAGAGATGGCGTTTTTGTTAAACACAGTATTAAACACACTGTTAAACACAGTATTTATCCCCTGGAAAAATTTCACTACGCAATCGCAGTGAATAGTCTGTATCCGGTTTTAAATCGATTAAAAGATAACTAAATGATTTTGAAGTGGGATCCTCGTAAACTTCTCGAAAAAATTTCGTTTGACTGGGATACAGTTGTCTACCTAAATGTATGATTTCTAGGATTTTTGAATAAAAACAGGTAATGTGCATTCAATGATATGTCCCGCATTTCTTTTCCTTTATGAAAAATATTTTGAACAATAAATATAATACTCAAATTTCGGTGGTGACCACTCTTAGTAAATAACTTTGTTAATTTAGTATAGCTAGAAAGTTCTGACAAGAGATCATCAATCACAATCAAAGCGTTTCATAACGTATGAATGTCTGATGGCAAACCTTCGTGAAATTCTACATTTTTCATTTCTCGGTAAAGTTTTTGATAAACTCCATAACACCAAATCACTTTTTTGGGAAAAGGATGTATGGTTTTTAAATCTATTATTTTTTTAACAAGCTGTGTCTTCCCACAAACTGTAGCTCCAGCTATTAAATAATTAGATGGGTGCCTTAACTTTTCCATTACTGAATGGAAAAGAAATGATAAATATTTGAGAATATGAAAATACTGAGAAATGAAATATTTGAGTGTGAAGGAGTATTTATACCCACAAAAAAAGGAACAAATTTTTTTCTTTAAAAGCAATTTTTTTTATTTCTTAAAAATCATTCTTACACCATATCTTTTTTTAATAAATTGATACAATCGAAAATCGTTTGTTTGCCAATGCACAAGATTGTTTACAATAGAATACAAAGAATTTCCTGAAATCTTTTAAAATAAAATAAATACAATACATTCCACACACATTAGAAGTCAGATTTTGTAGAGGAGTCGAATTCAAAATACAGAAGGGTAACGTAAAGTGATTTCATGAAATCGTGGATCATAAAAATCAGGTGATTTTTCCGAAGGAATCAAAAAAGAACTCGATACAACCATTTTCACAGTAAAAGGCTAACCAGTGGGATCCTGGTTCTGAAGATTCATCTGAATTTACGACGAATGCATATTTTTTTTCTTTTATGCAAGGTATTTTGTCAGATGCATACACCCCTTTAAAAATGGTGAAGTTGTCAAATCTCGTGATAAAATAAAATTTATCTGATTTCCATTCATATCAGTTTCCAAAATCAACCAGAATATTTCTTGTCTTGTTTATTTCTATAACGTTATCGAATTCTGCGAAAACAATCACACTTATAGTTTGAGATAAAGATTGAGAAAATTTTATTTCTAATCTCAAATTGCTTTGTTTGATCAAGTTCAAATGATCCCCGTTACAAAGATCAGGAGAGAAATTGAAAGCCAATAGTGTATTTCCTTTTATATAATCTTCTCTAGAAATAAAATGTCCTCGATCGTGTCCTATTTTTTCTGTTCCTGAGAAATGACTATGGTAACCTTTAATGTAATCATTTTTATCAAAATTTAATTCTAATGGCGCATGAGGCTTTGGTTGTCCATCTACATAAATTCCTATAAAATTCATATGATAATGTTTGAAATCAAAAGGAGATTTTTCAAACGTACCCTGAAATGCATCATTATCAACATATCCTACAATGATTCTTTTAGGCATTTGTCCAACAAAAATATTGTCTTGTACAAATTACATGCTTCCTTTTGGTACAGAATACACTTTACAAAGAACACGATTGAGAGGATATTTCGCTGTGTCGTTTTCTAAAGGTTTTGAGTGTCCTAAAATAACACCAGGACTAACGCGCACTTTTCTGACAAGTAAATTTATTTTTTCTAGAACAACTTTGTATCCAGCATCTCCTTGTAAACAAAATTCGGGTTTACTTCGAATGAGCTTTATTTTCACGTCTACTAAATTCAATAATAATCTCTCTTGATGAAATAAATCATCGTGTAAACCACCTACCATATCCACAGTGGTACTTAATTCAAAAAATTTGGAACGTAGTTTAAGTCCATCGTTGTTGTCTGTATAAAACATTTCCGAAGTTAATTGGGAAGTTTTACAGTCGAAACCATGATTCAACAGTGTTCCAAAATACGATCTGTATGAATAGGTATTACTTGAATTCGAAACAAGACGATCGTTTAATGAAATATCCATTTGAGAAAGAGAGAATGCATAAACAAATTAACAGGACCAATTTTTCATCTTTTCCAAGGGCTTTCCATCGGCTTTTTACTATTTTTGCTTTTACATAAAGTTGGGTTTGACTCAAGTCAACATATTCTTCTCCACTACCAGAAATATGAAATTCGACAGGTCCGCCATCAAAAACTTTTGACAAAGGGTGAAATTCAACCCAGTGACCGTCTTCTATAGCCGTTTGAGTTGCAGGTAAGTGAAAAAGTTCCAATTCAGATTTTACACATTCGGGTGATCCTTTTAAAATAAATGCCATATTTTTTACTAATCTAAAATATCGTGTTCTAAAACTTTTCGTGTTTTAGAAGAAATGACTCGCTTTCTGTTTTTTCTCTTCCTTTTATATACTCCATGACATATCATAGACTGTACACGATTGATAGCTTTACGTGCCAAACTTTTACCAGCTCTTTACTTCTACGTTTAGCAGCAGTTTTTTAGTCTTTTCCGGATAAAACATCATTGATTACTTTCGTTTCTGTGACCAGGGCTTTCCACCTCTTACTAAAAGTGGTAATGCTGCTCGAAACAAACAACGAAACACACCTCCTAATCCATACCCTCTTTGAAATTAAATGCCTTCGTAATGTGGAATTCCAGAACCAGATTGATTGGTATAATGTTCTTCAAATTTTTCACTGCAACACACATAAGGCACTTTAATGGTGCAACTTATACTTGTAACACTATAAAAAGAAATGTTAATTTCGTTTATCTTTCCCCTTATTTATAGTATCTGTCTCATTCGAAAATGTAGCACGATAATGACTTTTCCTCTTTCGAAGGGCACTAAGTTTCCTGAATTAAGACGGATTTCAATTTCGATGGTCTGAAATTATTGACGTAGGACAGGAACATAGTGTGGTCTATCATAGAATACATTGATAACGTCTCCGTCATTTCCAGAAATTCTAACATTTCGTAAAAGGGGTGCTTCAACATGCCTAACCACTACGGGTTGAACGATGTCACTATAAACATAAAATATTGGAAATTCGGTATGAGGATCTGCCGTAAAAGAACTTCCTTTTATATTTTCTATCACTTGAGGTTGAAAACCTAACATGCTACACAAACCTTTTTCAAGTATAACTTTAGCCCCATCTGTAGTTTTTATTTTTACACGTTTAGTATGAGGATTGAATTTAAAATTTATTTTACCTTCATGAGAAGTTAAAGCCATAGCTTTCAAAATATCAAGTATTGTTTCATATGATCCTGGTGATAATTTTCTCGTGTTTAATTTACCGTCCCCCAGATCAAATCCGAACATGTTATTCGTTTCATTTACATTATACCAAGTGTGAGGATAAATAATTTCGGCTAATCCAACTTCCCATTTTCCATCTAAAGTGATCGGTGAAGGGAGTTGTGTGACAAAACTAGAAATTTAGTTATTAGGAAAATAATGCAGAGATCTATCAGAGGGTAACGTCAAGTAGAAAGACATTTTTCATTTAGAATGAATAAATATAAATCAGGAATCAGTATTTATAACATTTTCACGCTGCTCACCCAAGAATTGAATTTTTCTGGATATCCAAGAAATTTTACAAAATATTCCACTTTCCCATCTTTTTTCATTTTTTTCTTAATTATTTTTTCAATTGGGTAAAACCCTGAATCTGTGATTTTTTGAATTTCTTTCTCGTAAAATATACCTTCGATAATCTCACCCTTTAAGTCTTTTAGTTTGTAAACTATAGGTTGGCTGGGAAGAATTTGATGAATCGTAAATATTTCTCTGGACCAGTTATTTTTATAACCTTTTTCAAATCTATCTTTCCATTTACGAACACTATTATTTAATTTGAATGAGGAGTGTTTTATGTTTGGTTCAACTATATCCTTGTACAAATTTTTCCATACTTGGGCTTGATTATCAATGTTTACAGCATATGGTTCCATTTTAATGCTTCGGTGCCATGTGTGATTATAGCTATAGATTAAGTTTTCAATCACATCTGTATACTTTTGGGTATTATATTCCGTAAAGTACTTTGTTAATTTCGACATGAGTGTTCTGTGAAAACGTTCAACGATACTAGCTTTTGTTTCATTATTCGTCGTAAAAAAATGGACATTTATTGTCTTAAGATATTTCTCCAGAATTTTATTTTTGAACTCTGTACCTTTGTCTGTTTGCAAAGACTTTGGTTTTCGTTGTTTGAATATTTTTTGGAAACCTTTTAATATTCTCTGACCTGTTTTATCCTTTAAGGGTATAGCCCAAGTATATTTTGAAAATACATCTATACAAGTAAGTAGAAATTTATAACCATTGTTAAATTGTTTAATAGATTGTAAATCTAATAAATCAGCCTGAAATTGTTCACCTATACCTCCACAATAACTCTGTTTTTCTTAAAATTTCGTCTTGCAGGTTTATGTAAAAAGTATACCCACGAATCTTTAGTTTCCAACCATTGCTTTATATCTTTAGTTTTAACTTGTTTTCCTACAGCTCTACGTAATGCATTTATGCCTCCAAAACTGGCTGGTTCTTTTTAGGATTTCAATAAAACTTATAAGGGACATTTTAAAAAAACTTTTCATTACTAGCAAAGTAACTATTCCGTGACTTAAGCATAAGACAATAACGCATTTATATAAGAGAGAGAGTCTGAAGAAAAAAATAAAAAAAGGTTATATACTAAATTTGAGTTGAGTGTTCGAAAGGAACATACGTACCTTTGCAATTATAAAAGTTTTTTGAGTAAGAAAATTCAATACATGTTAAAATTTAAATATCA
>BPLQ01010386.1:0-43509 GCA_021605075.1 Caerostris darwini
ATTTATTACTTATTACTTTATGTATTTCATACTTTAATGTATTTAATACTTTTATGTTTACTAAGAGAAATTTATTATTTATATTTGTAAATCTATTCAAACCAATTATATTACAAAACTTTTAAGTGCCAGCTATTGTTCATTTTAAGATTTAAAGCTAGAAGATATTTATTGATTACTCTACAACATTTATATTTCTAATATTATATATATTATTATATTTCTTATTTTTATATTATTTATTCAACACTAGCGAGAAGGAAAAAAAAGAAATTAAAAAATACTATACGGACAGTGAAAATTTACATCATTTTCTGATGGTTTTGAATATTTAGATATTTAAGTGGAACTGTGAGATATTCATTGACTAGTATAAAATTTTGAAGTTATGTTTCTTATATATTCTTTCAATTGTGTGTGTTAGCAGGGTAAAAAAATTGAAAAAATTTACTGAAAATTGAAAGTTTATATAATTTTCAGCTAATTTCGTATATTTAGAACCCAAAGTAGAATAGGCAACCTGGTGGCCAATTGGCTAGTACTCTGGCCTTTGCGCTGTTTTATCTACTTTTTCAATAGTCTTGTGGCATCGACAACTGGTCCTTAACTGTACCGAATTTGAACTTAACTTAAATTATTTTATTTTTTCAATTTTCAATTTTTTTTTTGTATTTTACTTTTATTTATTTTTAGTATTTTTAACTTTTTTGAGTACCATTTATTTAATTTAGAAATTTTGTCTTGTAATTATTATTTACTAACAATTAAGCAGCCAATAATAATTGCAACTTTATCAATGAATTAAGATGAGGAGGTTAAGGGGTTACATCCCCATGGGCACTCCGTAATCGGTACACCAGTTGTCAGTTGCCAGTCTGGCCTTTGGTATCACATGCTTCAGGTTCGAATCCTGGTGGTGGCATAAATATTTGTTAGTGGTTCAGAATCCACATTAAACTGTAGGTCCTGGTCTAATTAGCCCAAAGTGTGCAAAAAAATTACCGTAGAGCAACAAACCAAATGTTCATTTAATTTGTGGGAATGCGATTTTCTTGCTTTCTTTCTCATTTTTCATTCTTAACAAATGAGACGCTCGGGGAAAATTTTAATTTGTTTTAATATGACTAATTTCCATTCTACATTTTCCATTTAAATATCTTTAAAAATATATCTTAACTTCTAACAAAACTAAAATTGATAACAAAGAAAATCTAAATTGTATTAAGAGTAAAGCACCGTAGTATTCAGGATTTTTTTCCCACTTGTCTAAAACACCAAATATCGATAGCAACATTTTATACCAAGTCCAGGAACTCGTGCGGACTCATGGAAGGAAGGAAGGAGGGGGGCAGCTACTGTTGTGAGCACACGTAAGCTAGAACGAGCCATCGAGTAGTAATACAATTGAGTGCTTATCATGGTCACCAATTTGGGGCAAACATAATCATCCCGTGATCCCTATGCAGTTCAACTATGCGATGATAGTTTGGAGATTTTTGTCAACTTTCTTTTCTGTGGCTATTATACTCTATGATGTTGGCGCGAAGGGAGAAAAGACCTATTTTCATACAACGATTTTCAAAACGCATGCTGTTGTTTTTTTTTAAGCTTTAAATAAATACAAATTTAATTTTTCTAATTTTTTTTTCTTTTTATTTATTAGTTGTAAATAAACGTAAATTTAATTTTTCTAAATAATCGACATTTATATTCTATTAATAAATTTACTTGCGTAATGTTTTCTCCAAAAAAGAATTAAAAAATAAAATATTCATTTATATTATCTTTTTGTAATGCTTTATTATATTTCATGCAAAACGATCAAAATAACAAATTAGTGAGCACACAGTTAAATAAAATTATGACATGAGAAGGAAGATTTTTCTGCTTAGTTTATTACTCGGGGGGCCTGATGGCCGAGTGGCTAGCGCTCTGGCACTCGGTACCACAGGTATCGGTTTCGAATCCCGGCGGTGCCATGGATGTTTGTAGTGGTTGGGAATCCACTTTAAACCGTAGGTCCCGGTCCTAATAGGATCATAGAGCGTTGCGTGGGCATTGTTACTCCGCGTCCGTGGCTTTTCTTCAAGTTACACGCGCCCCCTGGGTAATGCAAAGTGAGTAACGTCTGTGCAGCGCTTGCCTTAAGGCATCCAAGACCAAGCTGTCTAAGTGTTTGCCAGCTGCATTAGAAAGAACAAAAAAGTTTATTACTCTATATTAACTAGTATTAACTATTATTACTCTATATTAACTAGTTACTCTATATTAATTAATTTAACTAGTATTAAGAAATTTTGAAGATGCATCAGTAAAGTTTGAAATGTTAAATCGGAACGATATAATGAAAGTGAAAAGCGCAAGTACTGTACGGAAATAGATTATCATTGGGAGACGAATTTTTGTTCAATTTAGTTAGAACAACGGTTCTCAAATTAACGGGCGCGACCACCAAGTGGCTGATTCAAAATTTAAATCGACTTAAGAAAGCAAAGGGTGTTCAGACATTTTTATAATGATTTTGACTCCATGAATTAAATTTAAATGAATAAAAAAAACTTTATTCGGAGTACGGTGTAATTACCGTCTATATCATTAAAATTATTTTTAGCCTTGATATGTCTCTGAAAAATAAATTATGTATCGAAGGCTATGTATTTGTTCTTTACGAAAAGAAATAATAAGATTATTAAAAATTCTTCAATATTCTCTTATAAAATATTTAGAATAATCTTATTCTTTCTCATCGTAAAGAGCAAACACATAGCCTTCGATAGATAATTTATTTTAACAATAGATAATTATGATTAATGATTGAAGAAGAGATGATTATGATTAAAGAAGATGATTATTATTAAAAATATTTCTACGCTTAAAATAAGTGACGTAATTAATGAAAAATGTTAATAATAATCAAAAATTACTTTTGGGGAAAAAAAAGGTTAAACATGCATACCCTACAAAAGTACGTACACCTCTTTAAAGTTGCATATTATGTTTTAAAATAACTGTTGCCACTTACCCCCCCCACACACACACACACAAAAAACTATCCTAAAATCTGTTCATATCTCTATAGAAACTGTAAACAAAATTATAAAATCTGACTTCAAGGTAATCGAAACAAACAAAAATAAACATGACATTCTTTGGTTAACACCAAAACATGTTTCTCAGCGTAAGACTATGTGTAAATTGTTGTATAAAAATTATTTGGCAGGGGAAAAATGGAAGTACGTTGTTACAAATGATGAGGCTTGGACATATTGGGTTATACAGAAAAGTAATATCGGCTTTTGCAATGCTTTTAAAGAGTGAAAACCAAATGATGAACTTTCGAACCAAAGGGTTTAAATGGTGAACTTAATATTGAATCTGACTGCAATAGAAAAAGATCGATTAACTACCGAAAAAGAGGTTTATTTTGGTTTGTTGCTCTACGGTCATTTTTTGCACGCTTTAGGCTAATTAGACCGGGACCTAGAGTTAAACGTGGTTTTCGAACCACTCAAACATCCATGCCACTGCCAGGAGTCGAAGCTGAAGCTTGTGGTACCAATGACCCAGGACGCACCGAAAAAAAAGCCCTAAATATTTGGTACAAAGGAAACAAGGAAAATTTTACTAAAGGTTTTTAATGAATACTGGATTTTCTTATGATGGAAAACTTACAGTATTAGTAGAAAAAAGAAAAAAATGTCGAAATTAACTCGGATTACTATCAAAAACATATTTTAATTTCAGGGCCTGAGTGGCCAAGTGGCTTGCGCTCTGGCACTCGATATCACAGGGTTTGAGTCCCGGCGGTGCCTTGGATGTTTGTAGTGGTACGGAATCCACTTTAAACCGTAGTCCCGGTCTAACATGGTCGTAGAGCGTTGCGGGAGCATTGTTACTCCGTGTCCGTAGCTTATCTTCAAGCTACACGCACCTCCTGGATAGTAAGTCAGCAACGTCGGTGCAGAGCTTGCCTTAAGGCATCAAAAGACAACTGTCTAAGTGTTTTCTATCTGCATTAGAAAAAAAAATATTTTAATTACTATTTTCAAAGAAGACATTACGTCTGTATTAAGACATTCCATCTGACATTCTTGACTGTATTAAGTTTCATCGAAATAAGGCTACTCGTCAAACCTCTAAATCTAGTGCTCCATATTTGAAAAACATGAAACCGGAATTGACAGTATGTCATTTAAATGCATCCCACTCAAATATAGAGACGTGTCTGCTATGGATTACGATGCTTTTGGACTTTTAAAACAAGTTCTGTATGAGCGGCATCCTAAAGCATTGGATTCAGGAAAACTGTGGAGGAGGAGTGCAACAAAAGCAACCTTGACATTTTAAGAAAGTCTCTTTTAACTTGCGAATCAAGATGCAATAGGATAGTTTAACAAAAGGGCTATGAACTATCACGTTAGAAAATTAAACAGCTTTAAATAAATAAGAAAATTAACAGGAAAAAGAAGCTTAAGAATATTTTGAAGAACGCAGATTTTATTGTTCTTTGATTTTGTAATTTCTAATTATTGTATAAGTGGTGAGGATATTAAAGAGACCTGACAACAACAACTTATTTATGAGGATTAATTGGATTTAGGAGAATTAATTCCCTACCATCAAATTACCATCGAATTAGGTCAAAGACACCTATCTCGTAATAATCTAGAGAGAATTTTTAGACGATTTGTCATGGTTCAAACAAAATGTTTTAAAAACTTAACTTTCTATTTATGAATGTACTGATAAGGTTTTCAATAAGAAATGTAATATTTGTTAAGTTACTGTAGCATTTCAATACATACATTGTTTAAGTGCAATTAATATTTATTTTTGACAAACTGCTATTCTGAATTCTTCCATTTTGAATAAAAACACAGTATTGTTTATATATTACTAGTATAACATAAGAATGGCCCTCGGTGTCATAGGTTTGCGGTGGCAGGGAAGTTTGTAATGGTTCGGAATCCACTTTAAACCGTACGTCCCAGTTCGCATATGACTATAGAGCTTTGGGAGTAGGGTAATCCTGTAAAAAGGTATTTTTCCCTATCATGTAAAAAGAAAAACAGCCTGTCCTGTTGACAGCCCTGTCCTGTTTCGAAATCTGACTGTAGGCAGACCGCCTTGGTCCGCCATGGGGCTGTAGGGCAGGGGGCGATGATGATGATAAGTAAAGCATAAACTAAATAAATGTCGAAGCTGCTATAACGTTTAATAATGAAAAAAAGAGGAATGAATTTGCCTTTGTTAAGAGGGGAAGAGAACATATGAATAGGAAGGGTTTATTGGTACTATTACGGTAGGATTTCTTTAAGAGGTTTGAATCACTACTAAAGTCTGTGAGAATAATCCCGTTGCAAACTACCTGGTTTGAATTTTCCAAATTTCCCCCGATGCTGCACAGCAATGCAGGAGAGTCATTCTCAAACGTCTTCCCGCCGGCCTTGTAGCCAATTGGCTAGCGCTGTAGCCTTTGGTACCACAAGATTTGGGTTCAAATCCTGGAGGTTGCATGGATGTTTGTGAGTGGTTTGGAATCTACGTTAAACTGTAGGTCGTGGTGTAATTAGATCAAAGTGTGTACAAAATGACCGTAGAGCAACAAACCAAACTAAAAGTCTTCCGACAGGCATTACTTTCTCTTTTTCCTCTTGTGAGTATACTGTATTCTTTTTGGTTTAGTTTGTCGCTCTACGGTCATTTTTTGCACACATTAGGCTAATTAGATCGGGACCTATAGTTTAACATGAATTCCGAATCACTCACAAACATCCATGCCACTGCCAGAATTCGAACCTGAAGCCTGTGGTACCAAAGGACAGAACGCTGTCAATTGGCCATCAGGCCGCGTATTCTTTTTGGGGGGAAATCTGTGTGGCACTGAATCTGCTGCTATTCCACCTTATTAGAAGATAGTAAACAAAATCAAAATGTCCAACATTCGCAAAGAAAAAAAATAGCAATAACTTTTGACAGTTCAGTATAACACCCAATTGAATATATATATATATATATATATATATATATATACTATTTAAATATTATAAAAAATGCATCATGTGTTTTCTACACTGTTGATGTATTAAGAAAAAAAAAGATACGCAGAAATGATACATTTATTTCACCTGTGGTTTATTTTTTTCGTTCTCGTATGCATTGTTTAAAACGACCTTGGATTTAATCTCTCTGCAGGTGAAGAGACTGCGTAAGACAACCAATTATTTAAACTGAAGAAACGGTTGTCAGTTCATTAGTCAGTGTGACAAAGGGTATTAAATCTCGTCTGTCATTCGCTTGCCAAAGTTCTGATTTTTGTGACAGCAATTCATTTGCTGGCCACTACAATCGCTGACAGCTCTCTTTAAAATGCTGCAAATAAAGATGTAGGTCAGTTAAATATCAGTCAACAAATGAGTGGAGATAGCTCAGTCGTAAGTGATACAATTTTTTTTTCAAAGAAAGTTCTTTTTCTGTGACTTACATTTCTGTTAAATAATTTATTTAAAATTTTATTCTGTTTAGTTCCTTAAGATTTTAAAGTTCCTTACTAGAATATGTTTTACAGTTCCATAAACGTATTTTTATTAGAAAAGCATAACGAAAACTAAACTAATAATAGATCCATTTTAGAATATGATTAAATGCGTGTGTAGATGTTAATCTGATTTTGGAAATATTATTTCAAATATTTAAAAAAGCAACAACTCCAACATCTATCAAAGAGACAATTGTTCAATCGACAACTAACTTCATCTGTCTTGCAATTAAATTAGTATTATTTTTTTTTTTTAACTTGCCAATGAAAACATTTTAAGAATTTATGTGTCCATACAAGGCAAATAAACTAATATTATTTAGTTAATCGAGTTTTATAATGATATATGATATCAATAAATGATCTCAATTGATTTTCTTTTCAAGTATTAAATTTAAGCCCGTTCATATTGTGTTTGTATACTCGTACTAAGAGGTTAAAATTAAAGTCTTCAGTTTTTGGCTTATTCATTAAATCATTATGTAAATCACGTTATGTTAAGCAAATCATACGTGAATTATTGACTGACAAATCTTTTTTTTACTGGCATTTACTGTGCAGGCTTGAGCCTCCAACACAACAGCTCTCCATTGATCTCGCCCCAATACCAGCAGCCTGATGACCAACCGGCTAGCGTTTTGGCCTTTGGTACCATAGGTTCCAGGTTCGAATTCTGCCGGTGGCATGGATGTTTGTCAGTGGTCTAATCAGCCTAAAGTGTGCACAAAGGGACCGTAGAGCGACAAAACAAAACCAATGCCAATTGCTTCCAGTTAATAATTTTCAGTTGTGTAAGATCCTCTTCGACACTCTCATTCCACCTTTCCCTGGTCTTCCTATTGTTGAACAATTTACATAACATAATCCTTTTAATGATGTTTCCCTCATCTCTGCGATATACATGTCCGTGCCAGCGGATTCTTTGTGATTTGATGTATCTCACAATGTCCCTATTTTTAATTGTTTTCAATTTCTTTATTTGGTCTTCTAATCCATATAGTATTGTCAACTCTTTGTCCAAAAATTTTCTCAAAATTTTCCTCTCAAAGGCTCTGATGTAATCCAAGTTCTTAGCGTTTAATGTCCACATTTCTCCAGCATACAGGGCAATCGGTCTTATTAGAGTCTTATAAATCAAAAAAAAATTTTTTTTTGTGAAATAAATTTGTTATACAACTTTTGATTTGCATAAAATGTACTTTTTCTATGGATACTGTTGTCGTCATTGACAAATAGTGTCGATTAAAATTCCAATGTAAAAATCGATTAAAATACGAATATTCTAATATTACTCTTTGTCGATTACTTTATTGGCACATTGACAGTCACTCGTATTTCATCTTTCATTTATGAAATTAGACAAAGATGATATTCTCATTTTCAGCGTTAGACATTACATTAAATATCTTTATTCGATCAATATGCAATAAATCGTCTTACATTGAATATATCCATTGCCAATCTATGAAAATAAAATATTCTATTTAGATGTCGATTTGAATTGAGATATTTCTTATCGTAAAACCAAAAGGCAATGTTTTTATTGAATTCCCATAGTTCGTTTCAAAAAATGTTTCCTTATTAGCGGAAAGAATAAATTATTTCCTCCAAAGATAAAATTTATCATTTGCATGCTCTGTTATTTTTACCGTTTAAAATAAATTCTTACAGTTGAAAAAATTAAAAGCAAAACTGACGATAATTTTTTTGAAAAGCAAAAGGAAACTGTAAAATGTTTTTGAATTGTTAATGTATTGATATTTAAATATATTGATATTAATGTAACTGACAATATTTGCATTGTTATGGTCTGATAACATAATGAATTTAAACCTATGCATTTGTGTTTAATTTGCTATGAATAAATTGAGTTTCTTTAAGTAATTATGAATAATTTCTTTTTATTTGTGAAAGCCCTTAAAAAATTCGCATTATGTAGTATTAAAGAAAATTAAAATTCTTACATTTAATAACTCCGTGATAGTGTCATATCCGTAGTATATCCGTATAGTGTCCGTATCTATTATTTTTTTTTTATATATAAACAACTAAAGATTATTTCTTTTCAGTTAAAATTTGCAGTTTTAATTTTTTTTTAGGAAATTTCCGTAAAATGTTTTTTTTTATATATACATTTGTCAGGGGATTATTAAAATTATGTGGCATAATTTTATTTTTTTATTAATCCTTCATCTTTGAGAAAAAATTCCCAAAGTTGCATAAAATTTTGCTAACCTTTCTTTTCAAAGTGTATAGTTCAAATTGGAAGTACGTTAACTATTAATGTAACTTCTTTTTCATTGGCTCAATAGCCCCATGGTGGGCCAAGGCCGTCTGCCTACTAGCAGATTTCGGAATAGAAGATGTTTTCTTTTTTACGGGTTAGGGTTGCCAGTCCAACACTCTACAATCATATTAGACTGAAACTTACGGATTAAAGTGGACTCCGAACCACTACAAGCATCCATGACACCGCCGAGATTCGAATCCGAAACCTGTGGCACCGAGCTCCAATCACTCGGTCATCAGGCTCCATTAATGTAACAACATATACAATATTCATTTATAAGGCAGATAATTTTTTTTTATTTGGGTGGATTCATCTGTACCATTTAGTGGTTTTTGCAATAGCCGAGGGTCCCTTCAAATTATAAACCACTTCAAATATAAAAATATATACAGCATAAAAGATACCACTTCTATGCATCTGTTTTTAACATCCATAACTTCTAAATAACTCTGTATTGGCCTATGTAACGGCCTTTTTAGCACTACATTTCAGATCAGTAACCAGCAGTACCATTTTAATCAGTAACACTTTCAGTATTCATCGAAGCTCTTTCGTCTTTAGTTAACTATTATGAAGAATTATCATCTTAAGCAACTTTGATTACATTAATGGTGAAATTTTGCAGTAGTTAATTTTTTTTTTATTCCATTAATATTATTTGTTATCTTCAACACAATGTATTATTTGTCACTGCAAACAAAATAAATGCAATTAGTTATTCTTTTGTTCTCCATTCAGTTCTGAATTTTGAATACTTTTTAATGTGTTTGAAAAAAAAAATCATTATTATATCTTTCAGAATGATATAATAATGAATTTTTAAATTATTTTTTAAATAATACAGCAGTGTCCAAAAAAAAATTCTAAATCCGAAGATAAAATAAAGTAAAGAACCTCTTCACATTCTCTTTGGAATGCTTCTGATGCATATTAATTAAATAGGTCAAAAGTGACGCATTTAATATGATATCATCTAGACATCCTCGCATTAAACTGTAAAACCAAAATAAAAAAATTAAATTACAAAAAAATTCCAAATACAGCAATGTTTAAAAATATATATTAATCTAAAGATAAAATAAAAGAAATGAATAAATGTCGTCTCCACATAGTACCGTGGAATATCCCTAATGTATATTAAATACATCAGCAGAGACGCAGTTAAAATAACATCCAAAATTATAAATATATATATCTGGATTTCCCAAATTATGGAATGGAAAAAAAACATTTTTCTTTTGTCTTTATCTTTTAAATATGCTAATTTTTAAATAATATTTTTGACGTTTTATTAATAATGATGTTAATTTTTTATATAAATTAACGTTGTCTACGATATGCAAATTACACGAATAGATACGTGCGATGTCTAAAAGATTTGCAGTTCGATTTCTATTACGAGATTAAATACGAAATTTCCAACCGACTATGATAGTTGAATACGTATAAAACGTTTATCCTTACATAGGATCCATATTAATAAACTGTACCCATAATGACACATTTTGTGTAGATAATCATCCTTTTTAAATGATAACAATATCCTGAAGTTGGAAATATTCTAGTTGTATAAAATTATATCATCTTAGATGCTCTAAATAACAACCTGAGCTTTATAAAAGGATAAGAGTGTCTTAGCTTTAAGAAGGATAACAATGTCCTGATTGTTTAAAATTGTTTTGATACTACTACGCCGCACCACGCCACGCCACATCACTGTGCCTAGAGTTGCCTCCTTACAGTTTAGGAATGATGTGGGTGAGAAGTCTGATTGGGCTCTGTGACGCTTTACGGTCATATGAGACCGGGACCTACCAGGAGGACCACAGGTTTCGAGTTCGAGTCCCGGCGAGGCCATGGATGTTTGTAGTGGTTCGGAATCCGTTGTAAATCGTAGATCCCGGTCTAATATGATTGTACAGCGTTGTGAGAGTAGTGTTACTCGCCTCCGTAACATATCTTCAAGTTACACTGTGGCCCCTTGGGTAGTGGTAAATGAGTAACAGCTGTGCAGATATTGCTTATGGAGTAAAGATTAACTGTTTCTGTATTGCCAGCTGCATTAGAACAACAACAGTATAAGTATGAACTTCGTTGTCCCCAACAATAAAATCCTGTGTATCTGTAGTACACCCAGTTTTCCTCATGAATTTAATTTAAATTTTTTTGTTTAGAATTTATTTATTTTATTTTTTTATTTATTTTTTAAGGGGAGGTTAAATGAATGTTCTTATATCTTCTTTATTCTATTTCATTCATAACTTTCCCATTAATGAGTCTATTGTAACCGTGAAAATGCATTCAGTCTAATGATTTTTAAATTTTAAGGTCACGTGGCTTTTTAATGATAATCATTGGTTTTAAATTTTAAGGTCACGTGGCTTTTTAATGATAATAATTGACTTTAAATTTTAAGGTCACATGTTTTTTAATGATAATAAACAGTTTTAAATTTTAATGGCACATTCTGCTTGATGATAACGATTTTTAAATGTTAAAAAAATGCATTTTTATAATGATATTCAGTAGCGATGTCGTGACTGCCATATTTAGAACCCCGAAAGGTTGAAGTACGTGAAAAGAAAACAAATAAATTAACCGATCTGTCTCAAAAAGCAAGAGCATCGGCTTTACCTCAAGGGCGCCCAGATGCATAATGGCTGCAAAATTCCCACTTATCAAAACCAGTGCCTTCTTACTCTCAGTCTTACTTTCTGAATGAAAATAAAAAAAAAAATAAAAAAATGAGAGACGAAAGGGCACTGTATCTCATCCTTTTCGTTTTCCTTTATTCCCCTTCTGGTCATATCTGGTTGAATTAGTTTTTGTGTTTTTCCTAAAAGTTGACATTGGTTATGAAGCTGGTTCGTGATGAAATGCGCCACGCTAATTCTGGAACTTGCGTTTAAGTAGTTGTTAGTCGCTTGCCTAGAGTAGAGATGAGTTCAGAAGAATGTCTCGTGTTCACGTGGACCCTGCACGTGAACACGAGACATTTTATCCATAAAGATTTTTATGGTTTTTTTTTTTTTTTTCTATTGCGAAATAAAAATTCAAAATTTATGTTGGGATAATCACCATGTTGTCCTCGAACGTGATATATTTATGTTTTTGTGTTACAAAAAATTTAAATTCGATAAAGAATTTTTATGGATACTTGCTTTTTTCCCCCAAGATTATTTAAATATGTGACTTTATTTTCAATAAATATTGTCATCAGCTTTTACTTATAAATGACATGAAGAAAGTACTATAATGGACGAAAATACTTTGCAGAAATAATTTTCAAATGCATAAACTTATAAGCACATTTTACTATGTAGTCCTTTGGTGGGATTTTTTTATAAGAAAATAATATGCGCCTGTTAAATAAAATGGTTATTTTAAATTGCAAGGGAAAAAACCAAATACAGGGCAATATTATTATTTTTGTTAATAAAGGGAAATAATATTGTTGATAACAAGTATAAAAAATGTTTTTATTGTTGGTAATTATATCATTTTATTGATAGCATTTCAAAGAAAACATTTAAAAATGCAAATTTTTTTCTTTTACGTACATCATATAAAATAAATATAATTTTTATCATATCTACTGCTTCATATTTCCATAAAAAAAAGTCTTGGAAAAGAAGAACTTAATAAGAATCTTCTTCTTCAATGGCACAACAGCCCCATGGTGGAGCAAGGCCTTCTGCTTACTGGCAGATTACAAAACATGAAAATTTTTTTCTTTTTATGGGGCAGGTTTGTCAGCGCTACTCCCAACGTTCTACAGTTGTATTAGAAAAGGACCTACGTTTAAAGTGGATTTCGAACCATTAAAAACCTCCATGCAACCGCTGGGACTCGAACCCGAAACCTATGGAACCGAGCTAATCCGAAACCTATGGAATCTAGTTAATTAAAAAAAAGTCTTATCTCACAATTTACTTAAATTTTAATTTTGATAATATTTTTTTCTGTTCTGCTAAAATTATTTGAGTTATTTAAAATTATTTTAATTAATGAAAATTAATATTTTTATATGAATAATAAAAAAATATTTCAAGAATAATACTAATTTCTTTTGTAAAATAGTGAAAAGTTTATTTATTTTCTTAATTGAAAAAATGATAAAAAAAAGTAGAGATTTTTAACTTCCAAATAAAAAGTTCTTGAAAAAATTCTGTTAAGTATTCTATTAAGATTGAACATTGAAAATTATATAATATTCATATTAAAGAAATTAAATTATCAAACGCATCATGTTTAAAATTTGATAGCTTGAATTATGTTCCTTTCCGTACTTTAATTATTGGGGCTTAAAATGCAATCATACTTGAACACCTTTGAAACTTCCTCATGAATCAATAAATAAAATCTTAAGTAATACTGCTTCATTAATTTGTCAAACTGTTCTTCATTAAAATGCTGTAATAATAAAGAACAATTAAACTAATTGTTCTTTATCAGAAAATAAAGGATGAAAAAATATACTTTGACGAACTACTATTAAATCAAAACTATCAGAACAATGGCCTTTGTGTTTTCTTTTAAAGAACTCTTAACACTCAACTGAATGTTTTAAGGTCACTCAGTCTGCTGTGTTCCATATTAATTAGTCGTAAAATCTAGTTTCGGTCTTCCTATTCTATCCTATCTTCAGGCTGCTATTGGTTAAAGGTCATTGAAAGCAAGCGCTAAGATAAAGACCGATTTCACTTTTGACCTTGAATCCTATTTTGTACACAATTTGTTTGAGTTGCTTGAATAGTTCTAACTGCCCACTAGTGTGACCATGGAGATATGACAGGGCTATTTATTTTAGCGATAATGATTAAACGTATTAGAGCTCTCTAAGAGTATTATCATGATGACATTGAAAATACATTGTTCGAATAATTCTCGCGTATGTCTAATTAGACCAAATTGCAATCAGGAAAAAAAATATTCGTCGAAAAGGCAATAGAGTTTTTCATTCAGTAAATTGTATTAAAATTTCATTGTTATTTGTATTCATTAGTTTTACTTGAAAGAACAATATTCCTTGCGCCTCATAGGTGCATAACACGAGGCCAGTGGTTGCAAGGCTCAGATAAAAAGATATTCTTCAAACTGCAATAAAAATCTTGTTGATAGTAAAAAAATTGTTGATATAATAATAATAAAAAATATTGATATTTTGATATCAATAGGACAATTAATCCGTTCATCTACCAGAAAAAGGCATAGACGGTTTTCGCTGTTCAAATCCTAAAGACTCAGTAGTGTTTGGAAAAATCGCTTCGTAGCTAGAATTATCGTTTTTTTTTTTTTTTTTTTTTTTTTCCTTATCAGAAACGGACTGATTGCCAATGCCTCGACACGATGTGGGTGGTTTTGCGAGAAAGTAAGATCAAAGCTGTAAATTTGTTATTGGGTACATTTCTATTTAATTTCGGTGCAATTACAATTATTAAGACACCTTCGTTATTTATAATTTTCAATTGTTTATTTTTAGATTAGATAATACAGTTCAGAGAAACGAGCAGTTGAAAGGGAAGGGGAGATGGACTTGATAGATAAGCAGCTAAAAGAATTATTACGAGGGAGGCACCGTTTTCCAGTTGAGGGGGTGACCATTAGGGCTTTTATTTTCTCTTATCCTCTCCTTAAAACCGTACCTAGCCCCCCTTCAGTTAGAAACATCCCTGGACCACGAACAGCCCGCCGACGGGTGAGGAGGTTTAGTTTGGTTTGTTGCTCTACGGTCATTTTTTTCCACACTTTAGGCTAATTAGACCGGGACCTACTGTTTAACGTAGATTCCCAACCACTCATAAACATCCATGCCACCTCCAGGATTCGAACCTGAAACCTCTGGTACCAAAGGCTAGAGCACTAGCTAATTGGCCATCAGGCTGCAAGGGTGAGGAGGAGTAGGCAGTGCCTTCCAGGCGGACTTTTAAGGGTAACGCTCCGCATATACGTGTCACATGAGAGAAAATCCCAGAAAACTCCCACCAAGCAGTCTGACTATCAATGCGAGACTATTTCACACACTTTGCCACAATCTTCATAGAGTCTCCACTTTTACTACATTCCACTCGAGTCTCCGACTACAATTAAGCCGATAGCGGAATTCGAACCTCGGCCTTCCTGCAGGCTAGCTGCTTTCGTTACTTGTGGATCACGAATCGGGCAGACCATTAGGACTGGGAAATGGGTTAATTAAAAAAATGTTATTAAAATTAATCGAAAAATTCAATTTATATTCAACGGGTACAATTTTAAAGGCAGCAGCGTTTCAGATACTAGAAAAAAGAATGGAATAAATTAAAAACATAAATTGATATACACATTCTTTGAGAAATAATATTGAACAGTTTTATTTTGCATCACAAAATAGCAATGTTAATCATAATCAGAACTAAAACAACTGGATATTTTTATGATCAGAATCCTGTTATGTGTTTTGCATTCAAATATGTTTCAAGTTCCTTAAAACGTCAAGAGGTGTTAAAAGTGATAGTAGTACTACTAACAAATTCAAGCTTTAGTCATTCATTATATCTGAAAAGAACATTAAACAATAATTAAGATTGCAAAAATAATATTAATAAGATTGTTCAACTTATGAATATTGTATGAAATAGTTTATTCTTATAACTATATTTAGAAGTACTCGTGAAAATATTCGATTTTCTTTTTCGGCTATTTTGTACTATGTGAAAGGGTCGATTTTAAAGATGGTGCATTACTGCAAGAACATTTTACGAATTTTCTTTTGTGATATTCTACTCTATTAGGCAGCTGCCTGGTAGCCAATCGACTAGCTTCTAATAGAGCCTTTGTTATGGTCTGATGACCTCTGTCGATCTGTTGGTTAAAAACATTGGTACCACAGGCTTCAGGTTTGAATCCTAGCGGTATCCACATTAACCTATAGATCCCGGTCTAGTTAGTCTAAAGTGCTCAAAAAAAAAAGACCATTGAATGTCAAATCAAACCAATCTCTGTTAGATGTCATAGACAGTAGCATTAATCAAAGCGTTGTCATTAAGCGTTAGATGTCATGAAATCCGACAAATATTGGCATTTCGAAAATTATGAATTTTTCTGTTTATTATTCATAATATTTTTAAATTTTATGTAATTTACTTGAAATTTTTATTATCTTGTTAGATTACATTACAGACAGATTAGTTTTTAAACTTAATTAAAATATCTGTGTCATATTTTACATCATTTATTATAACTAAAAATAAAAATTGGTGATTAAATTTAACTTTAAATTTCTTTTCCTTAAAATAAAGATCAGACAGAATTAAAATAGGATTATCTAAGCCATGAGAATAGTTAACTGCTCTAATTAGCATGTACTAGATTAAACCGCTTTTTTTTAAATTTATATTACGTGAAATAAATTGAACAAGTTGAGTTTTCCGTGTATTAAAAAGAAACAGACTTCAAGCATATTTGCATAATTATTATGTCAATGATACAGGTTTTGATTTCATTGCTGTCATAGTAGAGCATAAACATGAAAACTTTTATGAAAAATAGTATTAGTGTACGTTTTCTTCCTCACTTGATTTTACCTAATTTACTAAAATTATTATAAATAAATATCCATCTGATTTTTGTATTAATAACTACTTTAACTCAAAATCACTCCTCTGTAACCAGTTAATTATACTGACTCCAAAAGTTTTTAAAGTCCTAGAATGGAGTTTTAGAAATAATTTAAATCTACTGGAAGATCCAAATAGGCCACCATCATATAATAACACGCTAGACATAATTTGGATAGAACTTTTCAATAACAAAAAATATAGAGCAAACTATAGGGCATCCTAAAATTTCAGCAAGATTTCATGCAAAACGTGCTTGAATTTTGCAGCACCCTTTAAAATCAATAATTGGAAAATTTTAAGTAACATAACTTTGGGCTATCATCATCTCATAACTTTTGAAATCAGTTATACAATATCCAACTCAAAAAAGAATAAAATTTTCCATACAAAAGATTTGTAATTGGGTTAAATTTAGTACCCAGTTGAGTAAAAGCATAGATAACTGCCCAATTAACGTCCTAGAAAATACAGACATAAGCAATTTTATACAGCAGTTCAGCAACAATTTTACATATATATATATATATATATATATATGAACAAAAAATGTGAAGAAAGAAGATCGAATAGATAAAAACAAAATAGCTGGTGGCCAACTAAATTACAGACCTTGAGAAGTAAAGTTCATTCACTGAAAAAACCCAAGAACCTGAAATTAAATTATTATTAAGGAAAGTAGAATTTGAAACGGAACTGCCATTTTATACATATAGTATTATGTAAGTTAAACGTAATTCATTTAAATAGTTTCTGGAGGAAATAATAGTTACTGAAACATTTGAAGCTGGTTGTGACGTAATAAACGAAACAATGAAATGAAAAATGAACAGGAAATGAAAACAGGAAAAATGAACTATTCCTTATTTTATTTATAAAAAAACAGTCTTTGAGTTTCAAACAAAGAGAAAAGAATAAGTAAAGCTACATGGAGACCAAGTATTCTAAAAAGAAATTTATTTAAAAGCAATAGACAGATGTATTTTCTACGGAAACCAGCTTTGGTCCAGCAAATCCTAACCAATAAGTAAATTTAGACAAATTAAGAATCCTATCAATTATTAAAGCGCATAGAACAGTATTTGTAGATACCTTGGAAGTATTAATGAATTGTGTATCAATATAGCTGAAGGCTGAAATATAGAAAATGCTATATGTGTGATAATAAAAGAAAGAAAAAATTACGAAATATTTGGCACAAAATATTTCTCACAAAACTGTAAAAGTGAAAAAAGAATATTCAAACATCCAGAGATTATCAAAAACTATCTTTGGAATGAGGAATATTCTGAAGGATTGGGACACAAACATTTTACTGGTGAATCTAAAAAAAAAATTTCAAAATTCAGAAACAATTGGACACGCTTATACACACCTGTTGAATAATAATGAAGCATTTTCAATAAAAAGAAAAGTTTCTGACAACTCTACTATAAAGATAGTAGTAGAGGCAATGGTTTTGAAAGAAGTAATTAAATACATCAACAATATCAAACTAGAAAAAGAGGTCATTTATACTGATTCAATGTCAATTCAATATCAGCCTTAAAAAAAATCAGATAATAAAGCTGATACTGAAAGAACAAATAGACATTTCAATAAATGGATACAATGGAATAAGAGACACATTTCAATTCAAGGTAGCGAATTAGCAAACAAATGCACAGAAAAAAGACTATTGAAACAATAGGAATATACTTAGTGTGTACATCTTCTCAAAATCAATTTAAAAAGAATTAAATGAGATGGCAGTTGAAAAATTAAAAGCAAACTGAAGCCAATCAGATAAGGGACTATCCAAGTTTAATAACTAATTGGAGGTCTCTGCAAAGAGATGTAAAGAAGACATTTTCACCATCTGAACGCGGATGTTTTCATGCTTACTAATCTAGACTTTATAGCAAAGACAATATTCACTTATGTAATTTGGAAATAGCTACAATCACAATTTGCTAAAATTAATGATAATTAAAAGGAGGATAAATAAAAGATAATTAAATTTAAAAGGATAATTAAATTTAAAGGATAACTAAATTTAAGGATACCAGAAGGAAATACAAAATTCAAGACAACACTAGATTAAATACTTTATTCGCCCGACTCGTGACTCAGTGACAACGCGCGCCGCTGGTGAGCGTTATGACGGAGGTTCAATCCACTGGCGGCATTGTTGTAGACATTGTTTCAAAAAGCGAGACTCGATGGCGTTTGTGGTTCAGCATCTTTCCTTGTTAGTGAGAACTACCTGGTGAGAATTTTCCGGGTTTTCTCACATACGATACGATTTCCCTCTAAACGCCCTCCCGGAAGACTTCTTCGGTGACTTTCAAGTCAGACTTCTGTCTACGGTTGCTCCATCACAACAGACGCTGAACTCCCCATGAGGGTTCTTGGCTTGGTATAGAGGTTGTTGTCTACCGAGTAGGATAAGAAACAAACAACAGACATTATTTAATATTTCGAATATAAAAACTATATAACCGATATTCTGTGACTGTGTATTGTGACTAATCCTCAGTGTCCTGCAGTGTGGATGGACATCCCATGAGTAATCTGCTCATGGATGAAGGAAAAGGGGGCAGTTTCTGTTGTGACGGAACTTGCTTAGGTAGAAGTCTGACTTGGTCTCCGTGACGCTCTTACTGTGATATGATACCGGGACCTACGGCTTAAAGCGGATTCCGAGCCACTACAAACATCCATGGCACCGACGGAACTCGAACCCGAAACCTGGGGCACTGAGCTCTAGACAATCGGCCATTCAGGCCCACCGATATTCTAACAGCTGTATTGTCTGAACAACTGGAGCAATAATGTTTGATAATAAAGAAGTATTAGCTCTTGACTACAAGTTGCAGTAATATCAAGACATCTTTTTTTTTATTATCAATGACAAACCTATTTTTTTGTATTTATATGTATGCATATATGGGCCTGAATGGCCGAGTGGCTAGCGTTCTGGCGCTCGGTACCACAGGTTTCGGGTTCGAATCCGGGCGGTGCTATGGATGTCTGTCGTGGTTCGGAATCCACTTTATACCGTAGGTCTCTGTCTAACATGATCGTAGAGCGTTGCGGGTGTAGTGTTACTCCGCGTCCGTGGCTTATATTCATGTTACACGCGCCCCGTGGGTAATGCAAACTGAGTAATGTCTGTGCAGCGCTTGCCTTAAGGCATCCAAGACAAGCTGTCTAAGTGTTTGCTAGCTGCATTAGAACAAAAAAAAATGTATGCATATATAAACTTTTGATTGGTGGGGAAAACTGATAAAAGTATTGCCGGTTTTTTTTCTTATTTTTTACTTGACTTTGCTTTTTTATTTTATTTTCAAAATTCTTGCTTCTGTAATCTGATAGAAAACCAACTTCCAGTTCATTTGTTATGAGGATATGGCTCAGAGTGATTAGAGAATTCTACTTCTAATTTAAAATCGTTTAACGTCATGAGGGA
Source organism: Caerostris darwini (assembly GCA_021605075.1). Classification (NCBI taxonomy): domain Eukaryota; kingdom Metazoa; phylum Arthropoda; class Arachnida; order Araneae; family Araneidae; genus Caerostris; species Caerostris darwini. The sequence continues at coordinate 19,875 of BPLQ01010386.1, forward strand.
AAGGACTATCATAGGAATCGTCAGTAACTCGTATGCCTAGTGATGGGTCGGAAATTTAATTGTCTTACTTTATGGAAAAAATCCCACCTTTCCCAAATTACAGTTGACGTCAGTGGGAAATTTATCAAAATTATTTTGTATTTATATATTTCGTGCGATTATGTTTAATGTTATTACATGATTATGTTATTATGCTTTGTATTATTCTAAACTCATAATGGTAAGTGAATTTGAGTATTTCTAGTCTATCGATCTATTGATATAGTATATATTATATTATTTATATATATTAGTATATTGATTTATATTTAATGCACTTTATTTGTCATGGATATATATTTTTTTTATAGTTTATTGATATGTTTTAAATTTGATCCACGATCATTGTAATATTTAAATTTTATGGATTTATAAATATTTTATTTGTTATTTTCTTAGATTATGTGTCATAAATTTGTTTCAGCATCTTAACATTAAATTCTATAGCATAATTGACTCGTTATTTCTATACCAATATAAAAATTACTTTTATACATAACCAGAAAATTGGTGAATAATTTTAAATGATTATTCATGTTTTATTCATTTCGCTGTTTTATTTATTTATTGAATATGTTTTAGATATTTTTGGAGATTCCGTCTTATTATAGCTGAAAGTCGTATATATTCTCTTACGTGTTGTGAGAGTAGCTGTTTAATTTAACGTTCATTTTCATTTTTTTTTCTAATGCAGCTGGCAAACTCTTAGACAGCTTAGTCTCGGATGCTTTAAGGCAAGCGCTGCACAGACGTTACTCACTTTGCATTACCCAGGGGGCGCGTATAACTTGAAGATAAGCCACGGACGCGGAGTAACAACGCCCCCGCAACTCTCTACGATCCTATTAGGACAGGGACCTACGGTTTAAAGTGGATTCCAACCACTACAAACATCCATGGCACCGCCGGGATTCGAACCCGAAACCTATGGTACCGAGCGCCAGAGCGCTAGCCACTCGGCCATTCAGACCCCTCATTTTCATTTATAAAACTATAATTTATTCAATCTTAGGGGTTTGGGTATATTTATTTATTTTATAATTTATAATTTTTTTAAATTAACTATTTATCAGCAGGGCACTCAAAATATTTGCATTGAGTAACGTTTTACTTTAAAAAAATTGCTTGAGATTTATTAAACCAGCAAATACTGTTGCGAAATTTTGTAAATTCTTTTACAAACTAACAGAAAAAAAAGAAACAAATATTTAATATAATGTAAATTAATATTAGTGATTGCTGTTATTTTATTTTTGTTATATATCGGTAAGCCTCTTGTCCCTCTTGTGTATGTCACAAGCAGCCCACTGGCTGAAGATGAATGGGAGACAATGCTTTCTGGAAAAAGTTTAGGCTTAAATACCCCGTACTTGCGTGACATAGGAAAAAAACCCAGAAAACTTCTACCAACCAGGCTGTCTATGTATATAAAGCGCTTACATATGCTATCACAATCACCATCGAGTCTCATATTTTCTGAAAACTGATTACTACCAGAAGATTCAAACTTGAACATTCCTGCTGTTGCTCAAGTTTGGCATTGACAACAAGTTAGATTTTGATGATAATTCAGTAAAAGAATTTTATTCAAATATTTTTAAATGAAATAATTTTTAATGAATATAATGCTTTGTAAATGTTTCATGTTTAAATTTCTATTTAATGAAAAAGCATATTTTCTTGTTAATTATTCATAAATTTATACCAGAACAAATATTTTATGTCAGGCTGATGCGTGCCAAAATAAGTTACATGAATCTTCAGAATATAAGTTAGTTCAGTCAATGAGGAATAATACTTGTTAATTTTAAATATTTATGCCATTTTTTTTTCTGTTGTGATCACCTTCTTGGCCCACTTTGAGCTCATATAGTTGTTTTAATTTATTTATTTGCATTAAATAGATTCATTTCCCTCCAGGTGCGCCCTTTCTCGTCGGAATGGCTTGTTTTCTTCAAAGACCCCAGAGACCTTTGGCAAGAAAACTGGTTCGCCCTGACGCTGGAGATTGTGAATTTAGTCATTCTAATTCAGATGTTGCGCCACGGTAAGATAAATAAACGCTCATGTATGGTCCTTTCCGCGTAAAATTACCTTGACCTGTGGTGATTCCAGTGAGAGGAATGAATATAACTTTGTGTCTTATTTTTTTTTTTTTTTCTTTTGTGTTAATTTTTTTATCTTCCAATTTGAATTATTTTTATGCCGTCATCAATATTTTTCTACAAGAAAATTTATAACTTTCTTTTTCATTACGGTCCCCACGGTATCTCGCCAACGTATATCGCAAGTCCTCGCCAAACTACCACATTTGTTCGAAATCTGCCTGTCACGAGAAAAAACCGTTTAAATAATGGGACCAATTAAGGGATTACCAAAATTTTTGTATCTTTTCATAGTGGCATCTTAGTTTAAATAATGGGACCCCGGAGGTATCATGGATAAGGACTTATCGGTCTCATATGATCGTAGAACGTCACATATTTTCATTCTCAGAAAAAAGGGCAATTTCATCTTAAAGTGACATCTTAGAAGCACGATTTTAAATGTAATAACTACCTTTTAAATTGACAAGGAAAAAAAAACTAAAAGATTTCTTACACGGTTCCAGGTAGTCTATGACATACAGTTTTGTTTAATTTCTTAATTATGACAGCAATATTCATATTGCTTTTGATTTATAAGATTTAACTTGAAACTGTTGAATCATGTTTAAATGATTGCTCAAAATGTAGAATTCTACTTCCTTTATTATGACAAAATCATCGAATGAGTTTGATGTAAATTTAACTTTTTTAAAAAGGTTATGCTAAAAAAGTTGAACTTATTCGTTAACTTGACAATTTATGGCCAGGAATTCTCTTTTATGAAGTCCAATTTTGAACTTTCTCTTTGAAGTCTCGATTTTTGAATAAAATTTAGATCTCAGATATCAAAATTGAACATGATACTTGTAATTTAGATTCCAAAACGAAGTTATGAAATAGTAAGCAATAATAGAAGGACTTATTTCTGTCAACATTTATTTTGAACGGACTAGTTTGATGATGAGTTAAATCAACGGCAGACCTTAATTATCACACGGTGTGATATGCAAAACCACAAGGGCACCCTTTGTAAGCAGGCGGAATCTCCGGCCTGTTCAGTCACTTCAGAGAAAATCAGAAAAAGACTTGGTGTGAACATTTCCTTTCATGGTCTATCATGGAATCTCCGGCCTGTTCAGTCACTTCAGAGAAAATATAACACTTCTTCTTTTGCTTTTTTTCCAAAAAATTCTCTTTAGGAAAATCCGTCAAGAGGGGGAGGTCAGCTTCCTTCACTTCTCCTTGGTGTGAACATTTCCTTAGCTCATGGTCTATCACCAATCATGATGAAGAAACTTATGGCGTAGTAGCCATCTATAATTGTTTTGACCTGTGAAGGTCGAATAAACAATCGCAAACTTCATGAGGTCTCGTTATCCATGACACTGATTATCTGCTGTCAAATTTAAATGACAGGTTGTTCTCATTAGAACAAAACACTTGTTGTATAAATATCCACGATACTGCTTATCTGCTGTCAGATTTGATTGGTAAGTTGTTATCATGCACTTGTTAAAGAATATACATTCCTTTCCCCTGGAAACAGAAATGCTACATATCGTATTTTGGTGGAGAAAATGCTACACTGAATATTTTTAAATTTCTGCACTTGATCTTTTTTCCCTTTGCATTATGGTTTAATCTATTCGCCATGTCCACATTGGTTGTCCCTGTAAGATAGATGTTTAAGGCCAACATACTCCGTGGACCTTGTACGACCTAATACTCTCTTTTATCAAGAAATGCATGAGATATCGGATAGGTTTCAATGCGCATATGTAAACAGATGTTTCAACACATTAAAAACTATACAATTATAGGAAAAAAGAATAGCGTTGGTTACATCGTGCCTTTATATGATTAGTGAGTTTTCAGCGTCTTATGTAGAGAATCCAAAGAATATTTTCTCCAGTTAATGGCTACAATTCAAGAAAGCGTTGTAGACAACAGTGGCATTTTTTTTATTGTGAGAGAGCATATAAATGTGATAATAACAATAGTATTAATTAATAAAATGGAAACTGAGCACTTTTTTTTTTCTTCATTTAATCCGTTATAAACAAAAACAAAAAAACATTATTAAGATCTCCAGTTTCCTGACTACAATATAAAACACATAAAAACTACTCGTTCTCAGAATTTAACTTTCACTCATTGACCTACCTATAAGAAATCAAGGAAATTAAGTTCAAATTCTGGAACTCAATTAATGCTGTGTCATTGGACAATAGCTAATTCATATATCATATATATTTAAATTATTAGAAACACTTATGGAAAACTTCACAATATGTAGAGCAATCTTAAAGATAACTTCTCTTTTTTACGCTAGTTAAAATCACAATTTTCAATGAAAGAAATGAAAATGACTATGATCGCTAGAATTTTCCTTAATAATGCGTATAAGTTTTCTGTGACAAGTTTGCTTACCTTTTGATAATAACTCGCTTAACTAATCTCAGAGATAATTAAGCATGCGAGATAGATATACTCCCATCTAATCCTTCCTCACAAAAGAAGGTTACACGTGAGTAGCCTTCAAACACTGCGATAAAAAAAAGCTAACTGCGGAAATATTTAGCCTTCGATTAGATAGGAAACGGTAGTTATAGCTTAATTTCATGTAAAGCGTATTTAAAATGTGTGGCTCTTAAGCATAGTCTTCAAAAAACTAGATAGTATTTGTAATTGTTATGCTTATCACGTAATTATGTAAAATTCCATGCATCAGACTTACAAATTTTTTAAATAAGGTATACTTAAAATATTTAATTCTATCTAAATCAATCTTTAAGGTTTTTTTTCCCAGAAAACTTATTTAGTTATCAAATCTTGCACTACAAAAATTCCATAAAACTTGCATTAAAATTAATAATAATTATAGCAAAGGAGAGACGTGACGCCGACATAGACAGCATGAGGTCAGCATTCCCCTCCACATTTCAACCCCGTACTTAGGGTTATGAAGCTAGAAAGATGACAGTGGAACATCGGTAAGCCCCTATAGATCACGAACAGCCCACCGACTGGTGTTGGGAAAAACAATGCCTTTCGAGAGGGCTTTATAAGCTACGTCCAGATGAGAACCGGTTTATCTCAGTGTAGACAGAACCCTCTGAGTGAATCAATTGCCTCACTCTGCTTTAACCTGGTTATTAAGCTAACCAAGCAACTAGCCCTTTAATACAAATTCTGTCGAAAACCTTAGACATATCTAGGAGAGATAATCCTAGTAATATCTGATTTTTTTTTTGTTGAAGCTCTCCGAAACAAAGGTTTTAGAGCAATTGAGTTGTTGAAAATTTCTCATGAAACCAAATTGCTGAGGAATCATAGAGAATGGCTCGAGAATGATAAAATTCTGGCCGTTTTCCATAGGGTGTGAAAGCATCTGGGGTTGATGATGTTACAAATTTGGAGAATAATTTTAATTTTTTTGTTGGTAAATGTTATCCAAACCAGGTGCTTTGTTGATTTTCCGAAGACATACGTTATTTATTACAGTGGATGCTTTCGTAATAATAATTTTCGAATCTTAGTTTGCAATATGAAAATTATGCAAAGACTCCTCAACAGCTTTTAACGTAGGAGCTAGAAATATAATTTTCAACGAATTATCCATGAAAGCTGTCGGTATTAATTTCTAATTTATATTTATCAGAGACATCAGGGAGGGTTTTTTGGTCGAGAAAAATACGAATATTAGAGAATAATTAGAATATGTTGTTGTTGTTTTTTTGAGAAAAATACGAGTTTTTTTAATCCCTTAGCAGTCCTCTAGATGGCGCCATTATCGCTATTCAGAGTTAAATATTTCGTCCAAGAATGTTTGTAATTGCGATTAATGGTGACAGTTTTGATGTATGGAGGGTGATAGCTGCTATTAGTAGGTGCAATGAGTTAGGCAGAGGTATGATAAGAGAGAATACTGTTAGCTATTGAAATAACTTCCTGAAGTTTTTGCGAAGTAACAGGTTTAATAAGTTAGTAAATAATGGATTTATCTATAGATGAGAGTTGAACTTGGTCCAACTAGTACGATAAGTAATGCGTAGTAGTAAAGTTAATAGAGGGGAAAGAAATATGAAAGTTAATAATCATAGAATTGTGATCAGAAAAATATTCAGATTCTGACTTGATGTTATAATTGCAGTGAAAACTGTTAGTGATGAACGAGATCTGTGGTGGTGGCGAAGTTACTTCCGAAGCGAATAGGAGTGAGGGGAACCAAGATATCAAAAGCTAGCTGATTTGCTAAATTTTTCAAGCATATACCAATGGAATTTTTACGTTTACATCTCCAAGAAAGGTAGTTAATATTGAAATATCTGCATGACATAGAAGAACTATTGAGTGAGGGAAATAAGTTAAAATCCTTATCAAAATGTTCTTTAATGGTTTTGTCAAGAGCATACATAGATCTAATTGTAACAGGAGGAAAGTTTTTACCAATAAGACCAGCTTAAATATCATTAAGATTCATGGCAGGAATAAGTTGGTGAGAAATTGAGTTGTGAATAAGGTGTTGCGTGGGCGGGGATCCTGAGGATCGTCATTCTTATGGATTGTGCAATTAGAAACAGGAAAGTATGAAGTGGGTTTCCTGAAGCTGTACCGAGTAGCGTTGATGAGAATCAATAAAATTATTGAAATCAGAAATCTTAGATGTGATACCACATACGTTCCAGAAACAAATGCAAAGATCAGTAATCAGTGGATTGTATAATCAGATATAGGAAGGTATGAAATGGATTTCCTGAAGCAGTACCAAATAGCGGTGAAGAGAATCAATAAAATTTAAAAAAATCAGAAATCTTAGATGTGATACATAGATCCCAGAAACAAATGTGGAGATCAGTTATGAGTGTATTATATAATTAGATACCGGAAATTATGTAATGGTTTTCTGAAGCAGTACCAAATAGTGGTGATGAGAATCAAAAAATTAAAGAAATCAGAAATCTTCCCAAAAACAAAGTAATGAGTGTATTATATAATTAGATATCGGAAGTTAATACCTGAAGAATCAATAAAAGTGAAATCAGAAATCCACATACATCCCAAAAACAAATGTGAAGATCAGTAATGAGTGTATTATATAATTAGATATCGGAAGTTATGTAATGGTTTTCTGAAGCAGTACCAAATAGTGGTGATGAATCAATAAAATTAAAGAAATCAGAAATCTTAGATGTGATACCACATACATCCCAAAAACAAATGTGAACATCAGTAATGAGTGTATTATATAATTAGATATCGGAAGTTATGTAATGGTTTTCTGAAGCAGTACCAAATAGTGGTGATGAGAATCAATAAAATTAAAGAAATCAGAAATCTTAGATATGATACCACATACATCCCAAAAACAAATGTGAAGATCAGTAATGAGTGTATTATATAATTAGATATCGGAAGTTATGTAATGGTTTTCTGAAGCAGTACCAAACAGTAGGGATGAGAATCAATAAAATTAAAGAAATCAGAAATCTTAGATGTGATACCACATACGTTCCAGAAACAAGTTCGAAGATCAATAATCATTGGAACCATTATTAATGGAAAAGAAATTTTTAAGAAATTCAAACAATTAATACAAATTTCGAGTTTCGTTCCATTGGATTTTTCAAATCTTTTAAGGCATGGGGTTGACAACTCTGTCCAGTAAAAAAAAGAAAACATCTACTGTCTAGAAATCTGCCTGCGAGCGACGGCCTTGGCCCACCATGGGGCTGTTGCGCCACTGAGTTATCATAATGATGATGATTATGATAAATATAAAAAAATATATAAAGATCTGAAAATAAATATTGGTTCTCAACCTGCATAAAAAGCAGGTAAATAAAGAAAATATGTTGTCGATATCTATTTAAAATTGTTTTTAGATTAAAAGTTTCATTCATCTACACTGTATTTTTTTTTTTTCCATTTTTTTTTTTATTTTTTATTTTTAAGGAAATTTAAAAATTATTATTTATTTCAATTTTTTTTTTCAAGGTGAAAAAAAAAAATTATTGAAATTATTTCAAATTTTTAAAATTTATTTTTATTCAGATAAATCAAGATAAGAATAGAAAAAATTTTTATACTTTTCAAATATATTTTCTACAAAAGCTTTTAAAATTTCTTTGGTGATATTGTTATTTGTGTTTCTGAAATCTACGTAACAGAGTCTAATATTTTATAAAGGACATTTATTATTTAATTTTCAGCTAAAAGAAGAGGAAACGAATCCTTCTATGTGATGCTGGCTGCTGTTTTTTCCGTAATTTGTTTCGAAACGCTGCCTCTCTGGCGTCCGAAAGGTTATACGTTGTGGTGGTATCATCAAGGACTGGTGAATGTTTTGAATCAGAGGTTACCATCTTACATTGTCACTTCATGTAAGTTTCACAGATATAATTCTTCTAATTTTGGTACATGATAAGAAATTAATAGATCTGATGTAACAATAAAGATATACGAATAATTAAAAATATAATTTCCTAAACATACAACGAATTTCCTTTTAATTTCTTGGATAAAAAAAACGACATATGAGAAACAGAAATATTAATAATAACTTTTTAAAAATTATTGAATGTTGATAAATGAATTTTACATATAAAATAATCAAAATGTGCTACTAAGTTCTTCACCCCCCCCATTTAATACACCCGGACATTTGGTGTACCACCCTTCTATCAGAAGTCGAGGACAAAGTAAATTGTCTTTCCTAGTTTATAAATTGCAATTGTATTCCTGAACGTTCAGACATAGAAAGATATGAAGCTACCAAATACAGAATGCAAGGTCTTAATTATACAATCCGCAGAGTTTACTTTTTCTTGTATGATGCTGTTTGTATACTCGGCGATAAGGATCCTGCCACGTTTCTCAATACACTTAGAAATAAATTTTTATGTATCTCATCTAAGGGATTCAATTCCATAGATTCCCGTGTAATTTTTTCTCCAAATCCCAGTTCTCAGAATTCAGTACAATGAAAATGCCAACTCAATTCAGTAGTCATTATTTAATATGTCATTCAAGTATTCTCCATTTTCTTTTTATATCAGTAATGGAATGTCAATGGATGTTATATTTTTCTTATAGGATAGTAATAAAATAAAATGCGTGCACTTATTCTATAGGAACAGGAAAGCAGACCAAACATCTCCCGTTCTTTTCGTACTAGAGTCGGCGCTGTATCGCCGTTTGCCTTCTTTTTCCTGAGTGGATTTATTTAGAAAACGTAAACATGTTACGAAGCTATTCTGAAAATGCCGAAATTCTTCTTTTCAAGTCATACATTTGTTTACTATGTGCTTACTAAAGATAAATAATTACAACAAATGATACAACATAATTTTATATGAAATATAATAAAACATTACAAAATGTTCATATGGTATAAATGAATATTTTATATTTTTATCATTTTGAGGAAAAATATTACGCAAGCAAATTTATTGATACAATATAATTGCCAAATATTTAGAAAATTAAATTTACATTTATTTACAATTAAAAAAAATAAATCGTTTCTTTCGAAAATCGTTGTATTGTAGTAGACCTTTTTCACCCTTATCACCAACAGTAAAAGATAATTAGCAAAAATCGCCAAGCTGTCATCTCATATGTTAAACTACAACTGTGGCGATTGATGTGAAGTATATGATCACGTGAAAACTATGTTTAACCCAAACTGGTAACTTATATGAGCTCTATATTTGTATTCTATGATTTTCCAGCACCAAGAGAGGACAACCATCATTAAAAATATTACATCTGAAAAATTATTATTTAACTTTACGTGTACCATCAACTATCCCTGTTGCACAAATTAAGAATATCTGTATTAATACTACTGCGCCCAAAAAGTAAAACCAATTTAAATTTTTAAAATGCTAAAGGTGATGACAAAGGTGAAGCAAGACCGAAAAGAGCACACCAAAGTCGTTCAAAAACCAAGGTCATATTGACTGTTTTCTTCGATTACAGTGGTGTGGTGCATTATGAATTCTTTCCGCCGGGCCAAACTGTTGACAAGGAATATTATTTGAGTGTTATGCGTCATTTGCGTGAAGCTATTCGCAAAAAGAGGCCACATTTATGGAAAGACAATTCTTGGTTTTTGCATCACGATAATGCGCCAGCTCACACTGCATTGATATTTCGTGACTTTTTCGCCAAAAGTGAAACCCATATCTTTCCAGAAAAACTGTATTCACCTGATTTAACACCATGCGACTTCTGGCTATTCCCTAAACTTAAAAAAACCAGTTTGGGAATACCGTTTTGAGTCGATCAACGTGAATCGACACGCGCTTTGAAGGCCATCCCGGCCAATGACTTTTTAGCAGCATTGAGGATTGGGGAAAAAGTTGGCATAAGTGCATTGTGTCCGGAGGGGATTACTTTGAAGGAGATGAAATAAATTTGGAAGAATAAATAGTTTTTGAAAAAAAATTAAAATTGGTCTTACTTTTTGGGCACAGCAGTATATTTACAAAAATAACGCAAATTTAAAGTTGCAATGTTCACTTCAAATAGATAAATAAGTTTACTTTTTCCATGCATTTTTAATATAAAAATGTGACTTATGTATAATTGAGAATGCATTTCTTTTCACAGTTGCCATTGTTCATTATGTTGCCCATAATTTGACAAGGAAGTGCAATCTTCCAGTTTATACGAGATCTCTAGCGACTGCCATGACAGGCATTTTAATGTACTTTCCCTACATCTGGTTGGCACCTCGTCTTTTGCTTTCGCTAGTTCATTTCGACGATCCGGTGTTCAAAGACAAGCTGCTGGATGTTCCTTACATCCAGATAATAGTTGTGTTTCTTCTCTTCTTCCACACAACACAATTGTCCTTGGAGAATTACGATGCACTAGAGCCTCAAGATAGAAATGCCTACAAGTAAGTCATGTTTTTTTCAATTCCTTCTATTAGCTCACACTCTATATATATCTTGTTCAAATTTTCAAGCGTTCATAAAATACTTTTTATTCATCCACTCGAGTTCAAATACATTTTTTTTTTTTTGAACTGATAGTGGATGACACTGGATGTTAATACAGTTTTTTTAAATATTAATTCATTCATTAAATTTAATTAATTAATTTTAGTTTTTTTTTTTTTTTTTTTTTTTGGATTTAAGTTGCATATATTTACCAATAGATGGCGCCAGATAAATTTAAAAAAATTATTGAAAATTATTTATAAAGGACTTTTTGCAATAAGAGTGAAAAAAAAGTAGGAATTGACTTTAAAATTTTTTTTTTATATTACTTGTTCTTGATAAGCTTCGCTTGTAGTTATCAGTTAAAATTCGTCATGAGAGTACGTTACATTTCGTAATGCATTATAAGAAAAAAAAAATTGTCTATTCATTCAACCATATCATGTTAATTGATAAAGTATTGTGGCCAGAGGTGGATAGTCAAGCATTTTTGAAGGAATCGGTTTATAAATCCTACTCTTTAATAAAAATAATTTTTATTTTTCCAATGGCAAGTTTATAGGACAACAGATATAAAAAAAATACAAAGAACAAGATAGAATCCATCAAGTTAAGTCCCAATAATGCTTCCATAAAAAAAAAAAATATATGAGACAGTGCAGAACAGGAAGCAAGATGAGGCATATCCATTTCTTCCTGGTTATCACACGGAAGACAAGAGAGGATCAGGAGTCAGTTTAATACTATGAAGGTGCTTGCAGAAACAGTCATGACAACAGAAAAGTCGTAGCATTGCCATCAATTTTTCTCTAGGCCATTCAGGGATATCATGAATAGGACCGTACCAGGGCTTGTGACTGTTTCTAGCGGCAACATCCTCAAAGAAAGAGCACTTAAGAGTCTGTTTAAATATTCTCTCTTGATTTGGGGCAATCCACCTGCGTTCTCCTGCAGAACTCCAAGAACTCACACCTAGACCCAGACTGAAGGCCATACTTGTTGATCATTTTATTGTATCAGAAGTTGCCAAAAGTGCACCACGAGGAGGTAGAAGTACAGTGCACTCCGAAGCAATTTAATTATATCCTTCAATAATACAACCAAGACAGCATTGTAAGAAGTAAAGAAAGTTACTCCTTTAGTAGCATACCAAGAAACTGTAGATAAACTTTTATCAGCACTAAAACTTTAAAAAAAATACCTTGGATTAACAATGAAATATCTTGTTCTATTATTATGAAAAAATAAGATTTAATGTATTACAAATAAAGCGTCTTTGAGCTTAAAATGCGCAATTTTCTTTTGCTTGTGTTACAGTTGTTTTTATAAGATACATGAATTTTTTGTAATAGAATAATATTTCTAGCTTCTTATGGTGTTCCATCTTATCTGGGAGCGTTGCTGCTATTTATACCATTGTTGAACAGTACTTATTGTACCTACTATTTACTTTGATACTGAAACAGAATATAGGCTTGTGTTGTTTGGCAGCTTTGTGTGTAATTGCATCAGTAGCAAAAGTTGAATTGCAATCCCTGCAGAAGAAATCATTTGCTTTCACAGGTATTTAGTAATAAAATTTTTTACCTCATATTTTAAATATTAATCTGAATTTTAATTAACATTTATTCTCTTCAATCATACAAATTAGTATTGCTACTTTATAATTAAATGTCACTTAGTATCACAAATTTATATGAAAAGTCATTAACAAAAGTTGAAATTAAGGACAACTGTTTACAATTTAAATAATCATTACTTGTTTTGATATTTAGTAAAAACTATACTAAATATATAATTATATACTATTACTAAATATCAAAACAAGTAATGTATATATATATTATATATCAATTCCTATCTAATATTATCTCTCCAAATATTAGTGCAAGTAATCATGTCAAGTGAAAAATAAAATTCACCAATTATTAAATTCTAGTAACCATAAGATTGTTCAAGTAGATATTTTGTATAAGAAATCAAATTTCAAATATCAATATTTAAAAATACTAACAATTTAAAATAGATATCAACAAAATATACCAAGATAATAATTTTTTTTTTTAATTTCAATTCCTGGCATATCTTTAGGAGCTTTCCAACCACTGAAAAGCACACTATTCTGGGCTGCTTTCGCATTACTTCTGCTTCCATCTACCTTACCTTTATGGCTGAATACAAGGAATTTAAGATCTAGTGGAAACAGATTGGAATTAGGACCTTGTTATGTTACACATGAAGTGTCCAATACATCCCCTCTGGTGAGTGTCAAAAAATATATGCCATGCTTAAATTTGATTTGCTTTTCTAGTTTTCTAAAGATATCAAGTATTTTAATATCCCATCAACTATTTCCATCACTACTTTTGAGTATGCACGGAGAACAAAAAAAAATTTTTTTTCTTTCTCGATGTACCCCAAACATCTTGAGCTAGTCTCTCAATTTTCAGTCATCAAGTCTTGTAAATAAATTTTTTAAATATAAATGGATATTAATTAATAATATTAAAACTAATATTTATTTTCTAAACTATTTTTCCTCAAACATAACACTACTGATGTTTGAAAATTGGTACATGATTACCAATGATGATTTCCAGATGTAAATTAATCCATTTATAACATTGAATTGAATTTTTTCCCAAAACTATTTTTTTTTAATTATTAGATGAGTTTTTTTTACCGCTTAAATCCTATTACATATACAAAGACAACAAACAGTGCAATTTATCTTGAACCTATTCCTTCTAACGCAAATCAAAGAACATAATAAAAAATAAGTTATACTTTGCTTTCATTATGGGATTTCGGTAAATTTTCTTTCTTAATTTGTAGATTTAAAGTAAGCAAAAAAATTTACCAAAATATTAGAGATATCTTAATTATATGTAAGCAAATAGTATAAATGATTTTGTTAAGCCATATGTATTAATAAAATTGCTTATAATCTTTTAAGGACATAACAAGACGTCGTTATATTTGCCAAGATGATGAGATGCATCTCAATTTTGACTTCCATTGCGTGGATAAAGTAGAACTACAATTTGCTGCCAAGAATAATGTCAAGAATTACACAGTTTGTGGAAAAGCATTTGACAATCCTCACAACTTAGCTACAGTTATATCGATATATTCAGCCATTTGTCTGTGCTTAATTTATATTCTAATGCGTTTTTCATTTAACCATACACAGGAAGAGAAGAAATATGAACAGTTTTGTTCAAAAGTACAATGATTGTTTTATCATGAAATCAAAAGATTTTACTAAGATGAAAACTAGTAAAATCAGAAGATTACAGCTTTTTTTTTTTTTTTTTTTTTTTTGTAAAAAATAAGGTATAATATTTTGGAACATTACTGGGTTGAGGACAAATTATTTTTTTCTAATGGTGAACCCTTTTCCATCCCCACCTCCGTTTTATAACATTTTTTTTTAAGTTTATGATCATTTTGTTATCCCACTGTACAAAAGCATTACTTTGAAATGTGTAAAACAAAAATATCCAACGTAAAATGACTTTTCTACCTACATTCTATTATATATAAAGCCTGTAGGTATTGTAAAGCCAAATTTTGTAAATAAAATGTACAAAAGCATCTTTTGTTTTCTTTCATATTCATAAAATAAGTTATTCTATAGCTTTGTAAAGAATTTTAACTCAAATTAGTAGTTGTGGTTCTTTTATAATTTTTATTCAAATAAAAAAATATATTTTTTTATTTAGCATATTTTTTATGACCAGATACGAATGAAAGGAGAACTCCTTAAAAAAATATTCAGTTTATCACGAGTTGATTCTCTTCAAAATGCATCTTACTGAGAATAGCAAGATCTTCAAATTAAAAATAATGGACAATTTACCCTAATAAAATTTATTCAATTAAATAAATTAAAATTTTTAATATATAGCACAATATATTACAAGTAATCATGTAAAGCACACAACAATTAACCATGTTGAAAGATTTAATAAGAACCACAAAATAAAATTTATCAATTATGGAATTCTAGTGACCATAAGATTGTAAAAGTAAATACTTTGTATAAGAAATCAAATTTTAAATATCCATATTTACAAAAACAAACAATTTTAAATAAATATCGACAAAATGAGGAGAATTTGATTAATCTAAAAGAAGTATGAAAAATAAAGCAATGCTTTTTTTCAAAAATTATTTACAAATACTTCAATGAACTGAAGCTTTTAATACAAGTAATAAATTTTAGTATTGATGCACAAATCTGGCAATTCAAAAATATTCATTTACTATTAGGACAGTATATCTGAAGAAAAACGAACAAACAATAAAATCACAGTACTCAGGAAAAATAAATTCATTCCAATTTAGCTTTTTACAGAGTCAAACAAAATAAATGGGTGAAATAAATAAGTGTGTAACAGCAGTGTTATCCTTTCCATGATCAGATTTAGACACTCAAGTCAAGCCGCAAGCCTTCTCATTTTATAAAAATGAAATACTTGCTAAGTCTCTCGGTGAGTATTAAATATCTACAGCTACGTACAAAACACCTGAAAGTTGATTTCTCTCTTTACAAGCATGTTATAAATCAATCATTACAATTCAAGTGCCTGACTTAGCAACATTCTTTATTTGTTTCTCACTTATGTTTTTTAAAAGTCCTTAATTTAAAATTGAATTAACCTAATTTACATCCATACTACAATCTTCATCGCTTGATGAACCGGCAAAGTCATCAGGACTGGATGCATGGGTATTACCGGGTGCCCCTAGTGCTGCAGAAATAGCTTGCCGACTTGCATGGTGACTGAGGATAGAATCTCGACGCATGTAAACCAGAACATAAGCGGCTTTCGACTGAAAAAAAAATTTAATATTTATTATTACTATCATCTAAAAGAATATTTAAAATTCAACAAAATTAAACTGTACTTACAACAACATTCTCTTCAGATGACTGTGTCACACTGCTGTCATCAAAGTAATACCATAAACCTGTACCGGTGTTCTTGCCATATGCAGTGTCTAAAAAAATACAACTTATTTTACTATTAAATATTCACATTTACTGCCTCACAATTTTATTTTTCTGTACTCTTTACTTTCACTTGATCCAATGTAAGATTATGACATTTGTTTAATTAATGGTGAAAGTCACTATGCAGTTGGATACAGCCATTGCAGCAATAACAGATTTGAAAAAGCTACACAAATTGTAAGCACTTAATTTTTTTTTAAATAACCTTAATTATTAAAAGTCAAATTTATATCTTGGTAAAACCCTTTTATGGAGTTCTTTACATGTTGCAGAAGATTTGCAAAAATCAGCAAAATATGTCATTAAAAAAGGTATGATTTAAAAGAATTTATATTTTTTTTTAATATTACATAATATTTGACAGAGATAAAGAATATTTGCCTTGCTGCCAGTTTTTATACAATAAGCACCTCAAATAAATATTACAATTCCACCTTTCCTCTAAACATTTAACGCAATCTCACATTAAAAAAAAAAAAAAAAAAAAAAAAAAAACGTGCATGCAAAATTTCTCAGACAAAAAAAAAAATTTTTTTTTTTTTTACAATTTAATATTCTTTAAATTTATAAATATTCTTAGCCATTTATGGGGGCAAAATACCAAGAGTTAAGAAAAGTAGGTTCATTATGTAATCCATTAGAAAATGAGATGAAAGAATAATTCTCGTATAATATCCTTAGAGATAAAAAAAAAAAAAAAAACAATAAGCTGGTTTATTCATAAAAAAATTTAAACTTTACATTCAAAGGATAATAAGATAAAATTAGTAAAAAATTTCAATCTTTTTTTTTTTTAATTCATATCTACTGAATGTTATTTTGTATACACTTATATCAATATTGAAAACATATACTTACAATGTCCACCACCCATTCCACCATAGTGATTAGCAACAGCTATGAGATCATATGTAGCAGGGCCATGGGATGGATTAAGTACGTATTTTTCCATATTTAACCCACTAAAAATTTTTTAAAAAATTATGTAAATAAATAAGCTTTTCTTCAAAGTATAAAATTTTTTTAATGCATTATATACATATATGTTGCTTTTTTTATTCATCATTGTCAATTCATTCATTGCTATTTAGTCCGTAGGAGGACAAAAAATTTCAACATTACTAATGCCATGTGCTAAGCTTACTTTTCACACATCACTTTTAAACAATTTTTAATGTTAATATTAAAAAAATACAGTTGAAAACATTTTAAAATAAAGAATATTCCTACAAAGAATTTAATAGAATCAATAGTGTGCATTTAATTTTAAATTTAATGAATAACAGTAAATGCACGTATACTATATCATAATGTGTTAGAATTAAATATTTCATAAAATCAAATATAAATGAAAATGGCCGTAGAAGCCTCAAATCATACATTTCTATAATATAAAACTTTTTTTTTTTTGTACTTCATCATTATGAGCCCCTTTATTTAAACAACACTATGATGTGCAACAGGCTTTCTCAGGATAAGCAGACTTTAATAGAGAGTGGTTAGAATTTTCAGCCATTAGGCGATAGTTTGTGTCACACAATTGAAATTTTATCGAGTGGCTATAATATATTTTTTTAATATAGCTGTCCTTAATTTAATATATTGAAAATCAAATGTTTCTCGCACATTTTTTAGGAGAAAAAAGTTACATTACTTTTAGAAAGTCGCCAATTATACTGTACTTTTTCTTTAGACTCTTAACATGCAGAACATAGAGAGGGAGGAAGTATTTTTATAGAACATGTATTTCTGATTTTCTGTTAGTTGTTTATCTTCCAACTTTTTATAATCAGATTTTTTTTTTTATTTATTTTTTATTATTTTTGTAAATAATGTTATGAAAAGCCAATATACATAAATATAATATGAAAAATATATATGTAATAAATTTTAAGTTATAATAAAATATTTTAGAACAGATTTGCATGAATTATATGGTCAAAAACTGAAAATACAATTTCTACTAAAAAATACAGATAATTAATATAATTTAAAAATGTATTAAGAGTTTTAGTTAGACAAATAAATTAAAATTTTCTAAACATTAATTTTATGATATATAATCACAAATAACTTTCTAAATTCATGAGTAGTTTAAAAATTATTGAAAAATATATACCACACAGGGAATTCAACAAGAGTATCAAGCTTATCCCTCCAGTATCTGTTGTAAGAAAACCTCTTAAGATGGATAATTAATACTTGTGGTAGAGACCAAAGATCAAACTTTTTAGTTGCTTGCTGGTGCTTTTTACAGGATGGACAATACCAAGGATCATCAACTCCAAGTTTTTCAATTGTAGTGAAAAGTTCAAGACATTCACTGAGTTGAATCACCTGCTTCTTTTGTGAGAGTCGCATATTCATGGAATCATGTACAATATAAGACTAAAAGAAGCAAAAGACAGTATATAAGAATTAAATATTCTAGAAAGTATATTAAAGGAAAAAACAAATATTCCACAAGAATTTTAGATACAGTAAGACCCCAATTAAGATGGGAAATGCATTCTAATGAGTTACCACAATAAATGGTCATCTTATATAAATAATGGGGATAAGTGAAACAAAATAGAGAATAAGAAACTTCACCAATTTTGTGTGTGTGTTTTATTGCAATAGATTTTTATTCATAAAGCTTTCATGAAAATAAAAAAGGTTCAATTAAAATGTTTGTGATGAAGACATGTTTGACATTTTTTAATTAAGATGTTAGTTAGTGTAGTTTGCCATTTTTTGCCTAGTAGTTTCTTACAATTAGTTGTCAATGTCAAGACACACATAAACTTCGTCTTGCCTTGCCTTTACATTTCTATCACAATGTAAATGATTTTGCATGAATTGATCAATAAAATAAAAAAACATTCTAAAATTAATTTTAATTATGAATGTTTCATATGAACGAAAATTTTGTAATTATCATAATACAGAACATAGTTACAATGTAGAATATTTTAACGAAACTATTTTCTGTATCTGTGCAGAAAATTCAATTATTAAATTTGTAGATAAAATCTCACCTGCAATTCTTTTTCATTAAAACATTTTTCTTTAACACGTTCATCAAATTCAACTGCCAAATACATTTTGCCTATTAAAAAAATTTTAAGCATTACATTCTATTACAAAAGACATATGACTGAAGGGCAGCCAAATACTGTATAAAAAATACTTACCTATAAGAGAGTTTGGTTTATGTTCAAGTTTAAAAATACGCCCATCATTTGAAATTTGATCTACATCAAGATTACCCGATGCATTCACACTCAATATGTTAAAAAGAAGTTTATTCTTTTCTTGGCCATTTTCACTATCAGCATCATATTCACCATCAGCATCTTTCTCACAGTCTGATTTATCACTGTCATAATCTTCACCATTTTCCATATCTATATCTATGATTTAAAATAAAAATTCTCAGAATTTAATATTGATACAAGGAAATCATAAAAACTTTAAATCTATGATCAGGGTGGGTTATTAATGCTGTTATGAATACTCTTCTGTTGAATATGGCATTATTATGGGATGCACATCTGATGCCATAAAGTAATTATAAAAAAAAGTAAAATATTTATATAGGGAAATATAACAGGATTTAGGTTCAAAAATTGCTCTTCTATGAAGAAAAGCAGCTTTCAAAAATTGCTTAAAAAGGATATTCTAGTGATTTTTATCATGAGATGTGGTCATTAATTTGCTTTATGTGCCAATCATATTGTCAATGTTTTACCATTATATATAGAAGCCTTTTAAAAAAATGTTATAGCACATTCTACATGCAGCAGTAAAAACCAGCGTAACTTTACAGTTATTCAAAAAATATTTAATACTCCATTTCATAAAATTTCCTCTATGACCTATCTAATTTAACTAAAGTTTGGATAAAATTTCAAAAGTATACATTTCCTAATATTGATGATACATTTGTAAAGAACTAACAAAGAATCGTTATATCTAATTAAGAAGTATTTAAAATATAATTTATCCCTTTCCTTCAAAACAATTATTTTGAATGAACAGAATATATTACAATTTGAAATTAAATATTTAAATGTTACAATTTTGTAATCTCAGAATTAAATTATTCTAATATGTGAAAAAGATAAAATTATATATTTAATAAAGTGTTTAAATAATTATTTTCAGATGATATTGTATTAGATCCCAATATGCTGAAAATTCATTACAGACTCTTTAAACTTCGATAATGTATTTTATTATTCGGCATTCTTTAATATAAACAGAATAAATTATTTATTCTAATAAGATCACTTTCAAGAAGCTTGCATATTATTTTACTATTTTATACATTATATGCATACTTTTAGTATTTTACTAATTTTACTATTTGCATCCTAATTTTTTTTATTTAAACACATCATTACTCAATTCTTTCATTCATGTTCAGATAACTAAGTAAAACTTTTATTTTTATTTTTAATTTTAATACCTCCATTTTGTTTCTCTGTCTCAGATGAAACTAATGCTTCCCATTCTTCATCAGTTTGTGGGCATTTCAGGTAACGTCTAAATGTAATAAAAAGAAGAAATTATGGAGCATACAATGAATGATAAACTATCATTTAAAATATGATTCTTAAAAATTAATGTAATGTGTACAAAAATTTACTTAAATATTATACTCTTCTCTCCAAAAGAAAAAAAAAATTATAATTATTTTTAAAAGACACTTTCAATTTATTATACATAGAAATAACTATTCATAATTTAATAAATTCCTTCTTTTAAAAGAAACTTAATTGAAAATATTTTTATTCATACAAATTAAAACACAAAAAATTACGGAAAAATATCATTGTCAGAATCATTTGTAGAATTTCCAGAAAATTTAAAATAAAAATTAAATAGTTTATTAATTAAATAATTCTTAAGATAAGGCATTCATAAATAACTGATAATACTTGGATTTTTTTATTTGTACTAATACTAACACACATGGAGTTTTGTAAAAGAAACAAACTCCAATAATATTATATAATTATTGTAATATTCTCTGTAAATTTACATTCAAGTGCTTTTATTTAGTTTTGATAAAATGCTGAATATAAATTTAAAAAAAAAAGCCTCCACACTTACGACATTTGCTGAAGTAATATACTATAAAGCTGAGAAAAGGAGCAAGTTTTTCCTGTTACCGGGATAAAAATTGGATGACCAAAGAGAGTTGAAGATGTACCTGTAGCATTTGCTGCTTTTGTTCTAGATATATAAAAAAAGCATTATATAATGTGCTGATAAGATTATATATATAAATTTATTGTAATAATCAAATATAATTTATTAACTTATATTACAATAATTTAAAACAATTCAATAGTACAGGCATCAAAGAATGTTCATTTATTTAATTATATATGTTTCTTACATTTAAATATGACATTAACTTATTGATTTGGCAAACTCGATAAAGCTAAATTATCAACAATGTAGATGGAATTTTTTTTATATTTATTATTGCTGCTTATTGTTTAAAAACTACAAGAAAAATATCAGTTACATTGTCATTACAACACAATTAGAATTGAGCAGAATTGAATTTTAAAATAAACTAAGAGCTGATGCGAATAAAAAATTTTTTGTTTACATTAAAAATTACTTTAAGTAATAAATTAATACACTCATATAAGTAAATAAATTATCATAGCTTCATAAAATATGAAATGAAAAATGATTTACTTTTTGTACTTCAAATAAACTGGAAGCATTATAGCAGGACCATCCTCTTCCAAATTAGATGGTATTTCATAGCTTAAGGAAAAAGATACTCATCAATATACAAATATAGATAACTAAAGATATATATTCTAACTTAGAAATGTAAAAAAAAAAATACCATGAAATTTTTATTTCTTAGCCATAAAAAGAATTAAATTCATGAATAAAAATTTTATAGAAATACATTAACAATATTTTTATGAAGAAAAGAAAATTATGTAAAATACTTATGTTCAATTTTTACATCATCTTAAAATGATTGGCATTTGCACAAAGAACATTTCTTAAACAACATTATATCAACTATATGATTTTTTTTAAATTTAAGTACAGCTACATTAAAAACTAAACGTTGTGATACCTAACACACATTAAATTACATTATTAAAACACAAATGAAGACTTATATACATAAATAAATGTATATTCTATAAAATGCTTAGTTTATATTTACTTATTTATTTTTTGACATTGTGAAGTAATAAAATACTTAGCATACAATATTGATAGAATAGCTATTGATCATAAAAATCTAGACATAATATATACATTAAGTAAATCAATTAAAATTTAACAAATACTTACACATATATTTCATCTCTATCCATAATATTACTGAGTAGTTCATCTTTGCCAAAAATTTTATGCAACCGATGATTATAAACGTCAGTAACAATCAACTGTAAGAAATTTTTTTTAAATGATATAAAGTAGACTGTTAGTAAATTTAAAAGATGATAATCTAATAGTTATAAAAAAGAATGATAAACATTTCACAAGATCGCATATTGATATTAAAACTAGGTTAAAGATAATAAGAAACGTAAAGACATATTTCAATCTCTTACATTTAGAAATATTTTTAACCATTTAAAACATAACATTTATTAAAAATATAAAATATTCTAATGATATATACTTACATTTGATGCTGGAATGTGAATACTTTTTTTTATATAAAGCTTCAAGAGACCTTGAACAGTTCCCAATTTAGGAACTGTGACTTTCATCTATGAAAAATGATGAAGCGTTATAGATTTCTTATAAAGATGAATTTATTATAAAAATAAAATGTGTTAAACTTACTTTGAATTGCTTAGATGCAGGATCACAAAATATCAACATAATTTCTATTTGTCTTTCTTTTTTAATTGGCAAGGGTAATGACAAATAACAAAAAGGATCAAATGTTATAGATACTTTCGTACATTCAGGACATACTAGCGTAGATTTCAGAAGACCATGAAATATGTCAACTATCACAGAGTTATTCCTCTTTAAGTAGTTTTCCCATGCTTCTTTAGCCACAAGCAAAAAAATCATATAACTTAATTTTGACACTATGTTTTAATAGAAAAAGTACATCAATCTAAAAAATAACATTTAAAACTTCATAAAAGCATTTAAATTTTATGGTTTTTACATAAGAAAAAGAATTAAATAACTGTTTTTTAGGCATATAATTGAACACATCAGATAGATAATGAATACTACTGATTATAACTTCACAATTACATCCAACTTAAAATTATATAAAATACAATGTAATGTATTATTAAACTGCCACCCAACTATTAATTTGATGAATAATGATTTTAATAATGGTACCAGCAAAGATATATTTTTTAAGTGCATAAAACAGGTTTTCCTCTTTATGCTTAGAAAACAATTTCATAAAATACATTGAATAAAGAAAACCATGATTTCAATAGACATAAAATATTTTTATATCGGCCTTCATCAGCTCTGATTTATTTAACAAGGAAGTTTCTTTCTTTAAAATCTTCTATGTATCATCC
>BPLQ01010387.1:600000-845000 GCA_021605075.1 Caerostris darwini
GTCGTTTGTAAGAAGTCAATAAACTCATTTAGAGATCTAGAGGTTAGTCAATAGGATGTTTGTGATTGTCCATGTATCTTTTATTTGATTTAATTGATGGCTGTGGTGTCGTTTCAGAAGTTATTAAATTAATTTTCGAAATGTTGCTTGTTTAAAAAACTTGTTTTATTCTTTTACAGGCTATTTATATTTTTAATGACATGGAGTTTAATGAATTGCAATTTGAAAAAAATTCATTCATGTGTTATGATTTATAGCATCTCTATTTAAATATTTATTACATGGAATTATGAAGATTTATTACATTATATCGATAATTCTTGTACATAATTATTTGCTGATATCTTCCTTCTTTTAAACATATTTTGTTTCACATATTATGAACGAATGAATGAGTATTATTATTATTATTATTACCGAACCACTACAGCGGCCTAATAGCCAATTGACTTGCACCCTTGCTATTCGCACCATAGGCCTTAGGTTCCAATCCTAGCGGTAGCATGGATGTTTTTTCAATGGTTGGGAATCCACATTAAACTGTAGGTCCCAGTCTAATTAGCCTAAAGTGTGCAAAAAACGATCGTAGAACGACAAACCAAAAGAGAACCACTACAAATAACCATGGCCGGGTCTCTAACTCAACTGGGTATCGAGCTCCAGACCGCTAGATGCCAGATGGCTATAAATATTATATATAATTATTGACCTGATGATCACTTATATATATCGATTGACCTTAATATATTATTGAACAGATGGTAAGGAATATATATTGACCATCAGGTCAATAGCTGTAGTTAGAATTATGGCACATATACAATAATAAAGCAAAATATTTTAGATATAAACTAAGATTTAAAGTGGTGCAAATTGAAAAATATGTAAAAAGAATTAATTTATTTGGGAAATTATTTTAAGAATAGAATCATATGTAGGCAGAAAACGAAGCAAATCATATAAATAATAAATAATTATTCATATTATAATATAAGCATAATTCAATAATTTCCATGCCTAATATGGCTTTATTATAATCAATCGATTATTTATGCATATTAATAATAATCAAACTACTATCGTATAAAATGAATTCAACAATAAAGAAACTGTAATATAAGTAAATATGTGAAGTTACCCTTTCATAAAAGAAATTTTATGTAATATAATGATTTCATTTAAGGGAAAACTCAACGTTTCTTTGACCTTACCTTTACTGTTTTTTTCCCCGCCTTACTTTCTCCGACGGCGCTAAGTATTAGCCAACATCTGCTTCCCCAAAAACTAAAAAGGCCGTTCGCTTCCATTTACAAAAGATTTCTAGCCATTGATAAAAAACGCCGTTCCTTCATATTCCTCCTAAATCCTACCTTCTGTGATGTATCCAAATGCTTTGAATGCAGAGATATTTCCGAACAATTCTTCTTTTTTTTTTAATTCTTTCTTTTTTGGAATACGTTTAATAATTTTAGAAATGCATTGGGCCACAAAGGTAAAAAGAAAAAGAAGTTGAAAAAAGTTGAAAAATAAAATGGGGACGTCTTTCTTTTTACACCTCTCTCAATCGTATGAAGTCAATGGGAATATTTTTTGATACATAAAAATAAAAAAAAATTTCTAACTGTAACCGGGGGGACCCACAAACCGGAAATAATGAGATGAAAAAGAATAACTGGCATACGATATTAAAAGGAGAGAAGTATAGAATTTGACTTTTCGTCTCATATTTCCTGCACGTTACTGCAAAAGAGTGGAGATATATAAGAGTTAGAGGAGTAAAAAATATATAAATAAATAAAATAAATTTCAATTCTCTGTTGGAAAATTTGCACCTGATCAAATTCTTTTGTAACCCCATTCTTTATTTTATTTTATTTTTTTCATTTTTAATTCTTTGTTCATATTTTTCCAACTCTTTCTCCTCCCTGTTATTTTGCAATTTTTGAGTTGCCAACTTTTTCTTAAAAACCTTTCATGTTTTTTTATTTTATTTTTTTTTATATACATATTTTTATTTATTTATTTTTTTACACTTTGAACTTTTTATCGAAGGCTATCTTTAAAATTCAAATTACGGGGAATTTTTAAAGTAGCATGGTCTTTGTTATCAATTTCATTCCTGCCCATTTTTAATCTTTTTTCTTTGATGTTTTTATTTCTTTATTTTTCCCCATGTTTTTCCCTCGGTTAAAAGTGTAGGGAATATAAAGTGGCCAGTCAGCACTGGTTTTTACGTAGTTAGGGATTTTTTTTTATCCAAAAAAAAAAAAATTGTTATGAGATAATGGCACGTGAAAAATTTTATTTTTCTTCTTTAAAAATGTGTTATTGTATTTTATGCAAATCAATGTCAACTACCAATAGTGAGGATGTTTAACTCGTTAAAAAAGATTATATCAACCAAAAATTTCCTTTATAATTACGAATTTCCAAAAAAAAAGTCCTTATAATAATACTTATTAATATGTAATTAGTTAGTGGCTTAATATTTAAAAAAAATAAAATTTTTCAATAATTTTAAAAAATAAACTGAGAATTTTTTTTAAAAACTGAGAAAAATTACCAATATATGTAAAAAGAAAATTAAAAAGTTTTCTTTTTACATTTACTGATAAAATAATTTACAACTAATGATAAACATCATTAATTGTCAAATAAATTGCAGTTATACTATTTCAAATATTATTACATTTTTTTCAATTTCATACAGAAACATATTATTGTCGAAGGGGAACGAAATTAAATTTGAATAAAATTGATTAATTATATAATTAAAATTTAAATCGCCAATTTAATAACTATAAATAACATTAATATTATTGTACTTCAAATTCAAATTCACAACGAATTTTTTTTTTTTTTTTTTTTTTTTTTTTAACTAAAAATTAGCTTAATACAATAATTTAAAATTGTGATAATAAACAAAATAGACAAATTATCAGATACTCTCATATTTTATTTACAGGAAGATCGATATATTTCCCCACAAAAGATGAAAGTTAACTACGTAAAAAAATTATAGTATAATATTAAAGACTAATTGCTAGCCTTTTCCAAAATTGATTAATAATGATAGTAGTTGCATTTAGTGAAATACAAGCGTACTTGAATTTTTTTAATATTAATTTTATTACTATTAACTTTTAAATCTTTATAAATAATCTTTTTGTATAAGATGTTTTTTTTGTTCTGAAACCCACAATTATCAAACATAAATTAATGAAATCCACAATTATCAAACATAAATTAATGAAATCCACAATTATCAAACATAAATTACTGAAATCCACAATCATCAAGCAATATAAATTAACGAAATTCATAATCATCTCACTATATAAATTAATGAAACACACAATCATCAAACAACATAAATTAATGAAATCCGTAATCCATGGCAACAATTTCAACTTAAAACACGTTATAAGATCTTATGAATATTTTACACCGCTATTTTCTATCGTTATTTCGCTTTATAAATAACCACCCATGTTAAAATATATACTCAAAATTTCAACAAACATTTTATTTACCTTACACAGCATATAAAATGTACACATTTACATAAATACAGACATGTTATATTATGTACACTGACTTCCAAACACGGCCTGCAATATTTTCGCTTTTACATTTCCTTTTCCAAAGCCATATTTCCTCCACCTTATAACTTCAAAAAGATCTCTCATGTCCTGCTGTATAATTTATTCAAATTTTTTTTCTCTCTATACTCCAGCAACAAGTCTTAGAAAAAAATGAAGTATATCAAAAGGTTTCGCTGTGCACACTTTTCTTCATCTTCTTCTTCGTATTCATTTTTCTTTTTCATCTTTTTAAAAGATCGAGCGAAGTTAACGGCTTCCAGTTTTATGTTTTCTAACCACCGCTACTGCTTTCACCATCCCCAAATTGCTTACGGTGTGGCCCACTTTGGGGGACCCCCCTTTTTCCCTTTTTGCTGCATGTTCTACCCCCCACCCGCCCATGTTCTTTTTGACGAATTTGCTTCGAAAGACCAGGTTAAGTCTGCAAGTCAACCGGGAAATTGCAGTTATGCTTAGAAACGCTATCAATTAAGGATGAAAAGTATGAGGTGAAGAGAAGAATGTAAAGAACTGTTCGTTTTCCAGTGCCATTTTGGAGTGCTGTTTTTCTATTTTTATCTTTTTAAACGATTAACGTGTTTGTGTGAGGCTTTTCATTGCCTTGCCGTTTATTTTTCTCTCGGTTAGGATCTCTTCAATTAAATTTATTTCGCATAACTAGGTTGCGCTTGTGATTAAAGGACTGCTATCAACTGTGAGCGTAAAAGCTTTTTTTAATTGAATAAGACTTTTTTTACGTTTCTTTTATAGAATTTTTTTTAACGTGCAGTTTTTTTTTCTTTCATCATCTAATGCTTGCTTTAATTTAGGATATTTTGATATATTTTTATTTGAAAAGTAAACGATGGCTATGACTTTAAAAAACCGAATTTTTATCAATTTTTAATTAAGATTTTTTATTGGATTTTTTTTATAGATTTTGTTAATAGCAAATAAAAATTTTTCTCGTAATTTCATAGCATATATAATAATAGCAGTTTTCAAAATAATTTGCACTACATTATGGAAAACAATATGCATCATTATTATAAGACATAATTTTTATTGTGTGCATAATTTTTATATGGTCTGTTCCTCTCATGTTCTTTTTGACGAATTTGCTTCGAACGACCAGGTTAAGTCGGCAAGTCGACCGGGAGATTGCAGTTATGCTCAGAAACGCTATCAATTAAGGATGAAAAGTATGAGGTGAAGAGAAGAAGGTAAAGAACTGTTTGTTTTCCAGTGCCATTTTGGAGTGCTGTTTTTCTTTTTTTTAAACGATTAACGTGTTTGTGGAGGCTTTTCATTGCCTTGCCGTTTATTTTTCTCTCTCTCTCTTTCTGGGCTCTAGATCTCTTCAATTAAATTTATTTCGCATAACTAGGTTGCGCTTGTGATTAAAGGACTGTGAGCGTAAAAGCTTTTTTCTAATTGAATAAGACTTTTTTTACGTTTCTTTTATAGAATTTTTTTTAACGTGCTGTTTTTTTCCCCTTATCTAAAGCTTGCTTTAATTTAGGATATTTTGAAATATTTTATGATTATTATTATTGATGATGATATATGTTTTGATATATTGATATATTTTTATTTGAAAAGTAAACGATGGCTATGACTTTAAAAAACCGAATTTTTATCAATTTTTAATTAAAATTTTTTATTGGATTTTTTTATAGAGTTTGATAATAGCAAATAAAAATTTTTCTCGTAATTTCATAGCATATATAATAATAACAATTTTCAAAATAATTTGCACGACATTATGGAAAACAATATGCATCATTATTATAAGACATAATTTTTATTGTGTGCATAATTTTTATATGGTCTGTTCCTCCCATGTTCTTTTTGACGAATTTCATTCGAACGACCAGGTTAAGTCGGCAAGTTATGCTCAGAAACGCTATCAATTACGGATGAAAAGTATGAGGTGAAGAGAAGAAGGTAAAGAACTGTTTGTTTTCCAGTGCTATTTTGGAGTGCTGTTTTTTTTTTTTTAAACGATTAACGTGTTTGTGGAGTCTTTTCATTGCCTTGCCGTTTATTTTCTCTCTTTTTTCTGGGCTCTAGATCTCTTCAATTAAATTTATTTCGCATAACTAGGTTGCACTTGTGATTAAAGGACTGTGAGCGTAAAAGCTTTTTTCTAATTGAATAAGACTTTTTTTACGTTTCTTTTATAGAATTTTTTTTAACGTACTGTTTTTTTCCCCTTATCTAAAGCTTGCTTTAATTTAGGATATTTTGAAATATTTTATGATTATTATTATTGATGATGATATATGTTTTGATATATTGATATATTTTTATTTGAAAAGTAAACGATGGATATGACTTTGGAAAACAGAATTTTTATAAATTTTTAATTAAAATTTTTATTGATTTTTTTTTATAGATTTTATTAATAGCAAATAAAAATTTTTCTCGTAATTTCATAGCATATATAATAATAACAATTTTCAAAATAATTTGCACGACATTATGGAAAACAATATGCATCATTATTATAAGACATAATTTTTATTGTGTGCATAATTTTTATATGGTCTGTTCCTCCCATGTTCTTTTTGACGAATTTCATTCGAACGACCAGGTTAAGTCGGCAAGTCAACCACGAAATTGCAGTTATGCTCAGAAACGCTATCAATTACGGATGAAAAGTATGAGGTGAAGAGAAGAAGGTAAAGAACTGTTTGTTTTCCAGTGCTATTTTGGAGTGCTGTTTTTCTTTTTTTTAAACGATTAACGTGTTTGTGGAGTCTTTTCATTGCCTTGCCGTTTATTTTTCTCTCTCTCTCTTTCTGGGCTCTAGATCTCTTCAATTAAATTTATTTCGCATAACTAGGTTGCACTTGTGATTAAAGGACTGTGAGCGTAAAAGCTTTTTTCTAATTGAATAAGACTTTTTTTACGTTTCTTTTATAGAATTTTTTTTAACGTACTGTTTTTTTCCCCTTGATCTAATGCTTGCTTTAATTTTAGATATTTTGATATATTTTTATTTGAAAAGTAAACGATGGCTATGACTTTAAAAAACCGAATTTTTATAAATTTTTAATTAAAATTTTTTATTGGATTTTTTTTATAGAGTTTGATAATAGCAAATAAAAATTTTTCTCGTAATTTCATAGTATATATAATAATAAAAATTTTCAAAATAATTTGCACGACATTATGGAAAACAATATGCATCATTATTATAAGACATAATTTTTATATGGTCTGCCCCCCCCATGATCTTTTTGACGAATTTGCTTCGAACGACCAGGTTAAGTCGGCAAGTCAACCGGGAAATTGCAGTTATGCTCAGAAACGCTATCAATTAAGGATGAAAAGTATGAGATGCAGAGAAGAAGGTAACTGTTCGTTTTCCAATTTTTTATTTTTTAAACGATTAACGTGTTTGTGTGAGGCTTTTCATTGCCTTGCCGTTTATTTTTCTAGGCTAGGATCTCTTCAATTAAATTTATTTTGCATAACTAGGTTGCGCTTGTGATTAAAGGACTGCTATCAACTGTGAGCGTAAAAGCTTTTTTTAATTGAATAAGCTTTTTTTTTTTTTTTTTTTTTTTTTTCGTTATATTTCTTTTTAGATAGTATTTTTTAAAGTGCGCTATTTTTTTTTCTTTTATCATCTAATGCTTGCTTTAATTTAAGATATTTTTATGTGTTTTTATTTATTTGAAAAATAAACGACGGATATGACTTTGAAAAAGAATTTTTATAAATTTTGAATTAAAATTTTTATAGATTTTGTTAATAGCAAATAAAATTTTTACTCGGAATTTCATAGCATATATAATAACAGTTTTCAAAATAAATTATTTCATTATGGAAAATAATATGCATCATTATTATAAGGCATAATTTTTATGTGGTCTTATTTCAAATAATAAGTAGTTTTTGATAAGTTTTAATTCTTAAATTGATAGTTCAAGGGTTAATGTTTTTAATATATCTCTGATTATTAAAAAAAGGATTACTCTTTACATGTAAAGTTTTCTTATAATTATATTAAAAAAGCAAACTCAAATATATTATTAAATCTATTATATAATTCAATCTGTATAAAGCATTTTATTATTTTTATTTTTTGATATTTACTCTGAATTCAGTGTAACTTCATTAAGACTTTCAAAAATCATTTAAATATGCATATCATTCATTCACTTAAGTAAAAGTATATTGAGAAAAAAACAAATTATGGACTTTAAAAAGTTGTTTACTTATCATCAAAATAAATGCAGACAAAATAACTCATGTTATTTTATTGATATGTAAACAACTTTTTAATGTCCATACTTTTTTGTCTTTTCAACATATATCCAGTGAATGAATGATATAAATAACATTAAAATAACTTTGAAAATGTTAATGAAATTGTATTAAATTCAAAGTAAATACAAAATAAAAACAATGGGTTTTATACATATTGAGTTATATAATATATTATAATTAGATAAAAGGGTTTATTTAAAAATTAAAATTTAATTTGATTGATTAATTAATCACAATGCACTGTGCTTTGTAGTATCGTTACACACTTAATGCATTTTGATTAAATCTATATTGCCTAAGAATTAATTTTAAATCACTATAACATTGATTTGTTGAATATTATATATGTTTGCAGAGTAATTTTAAGGCAAGTTAAACACAGAGAATGTACCTAAATTAGTTAATTGGCTTCTATAGTAACTATTCAATTATTAATTAATTGTGCTATCTATTTAATGCATCTCAAAGTCAACCAAATAAAATCAGAAATTATATAGATTTAGTTAATAAAAACATACATAGCGCATAGTATGTAGTAATAAATATAATATAAAGGTAAAAAAAGTCGAATAGTTACTTAGTTGAGCAATCATATAATCAAACTCGAGAATTTGAAGTGTATGAATTTACCTATTTAAATAGATCATAAAATGCGCATAAAATATGGATTCAATTTAAAAAACCTTAAATATAACGCACAACATAACATACATTATATAATAATAAATATAATATAAAAAAGGTCAAACTACCTTCATTAATTAGCTGAATAGTTAATTAGTTACGCAATAATATACTCAAACTGTGGAATTTGAACTGTATGGATTTATCTATTTAAATAGATCATAAAATGCGCATAGAATATGGATTCAATTAAAAACATTAACACACAGCACATTGTTTGACCTTTATATTATATTATATTTATTACTACATTCAGTAGTTAGTTGAATAGTTAATTAGTCTCACAATCATATAATCAAACTGGGGAATTTGAACTGTATGGATTTACCTATTAAAATAGATCATTAATTGTGCATAGAATATGGATTCAGTTAATAAAATTAAATATAAGTCACAGCATATAGTAATAAATATAATAAAGGTTAAACTATCTTCATTAATTAGTTTAATAGTTAATTAGCCTCGCAATCATAGAATCAAACTGTGGAATTTGAATTGTATGGAATGGAATTGTATGGATTTATCTATTTAAGTTGATCATAAGATGCGCATTGAATATGAATTCAGTTAATAAAAACATTATATATGACACACAGCATATAATAATAAATAAAATATAATATAAAGGTCAAAGTACCTTCATTAATTAGAATAGTTAAGTCATACAATTATATAATACTCCAGAATTTGAACTGTAGGGATTTATATATTTAAATAGATCATAAAATACGCATAGAATACGGAATAATACATCACAAAAGTCGACTAAATAAAATCAGAAATTATATGAATTCAATTAATAAAAGCATTAAATATAACACACAGCATACAGTAATAAATATAATATAATATAATATAATACTCGTATAACAGACAAACTACCTTCATTAATTAGTCTCGCAATCATTTAATCAAACTCGAAAATTTGAACCGTATGGATTTAAAAAAGATCATAAAATGCGCATAGAATATGGATTCAGTTAATAAAAACATTAACACGCAATAATAATAAATACACAATAATTAATTGCGCAATAATGTAATAAATATAATATAATACAAGGTCAAACTACCTTTATTAATTAGTCAAATAATTAATTAGTCGCGCAATCCTATAATCAAACTGTGGAATTTGAACTGTATGGATTTATCTATTTAAATAGATCATAAAATGCGCATAGAATGTAGATTCAGTTAATAAAAACAATAAACATAACACATAATAATAATAAATATACAATAATGTAATAAATCTAATATAGAATGAAGGTCAAACTATCTTCATTAATTAACCCAATAGTTAATTAGGCAAATACTCAAACTGGGGAATTTGAACTGTATGGATTTATCTATTTAAATAGATCATAAAATGCGCATAGAATGTAGATTCAGTTAATAAAAACAATAAATATAACACATAATAATAATAAATATACAATAATGTAATAAATCTAATATAGAATGAAGGTCAAACTATCTTCATTAATTAACCCAATAGTTAATTAGTCACGCAATCCTATACTCAAACTGGGGAATTTGAACTGTATGGATTTATCTATTTAAATAGATCATAAAATGCGCATAGAATGTAGATTCAGTTAATAAAAACAATAAATATAACACATAATAATAATAAAATTAATGTAATAAATCTAATATAGAATGAAGGTCAAACTATCTTCATTAATTAACCCTATAGTTAAAGTCACGCAATCTATACTAAAAAAATTCGAACTGTATGGATTTATCTATTTAAATAGATCATAGAATGTAGATTCAGTTAATAAAAACAATAAATATAACACATAATAATAATAAATATACAATAATGTAATAAATCTAATATAGAATGAAGGTCAAACTATCTTCATTAATTAACCCAATAGTTAATTAGTCACGCAATCCTATACTCAAACTGGGGAATTTGAACTGTATGGATTTATCTATTTAAATAGATCATAAAATGCGCATAGAATGTAGATTCAGTTAATAAAAACAATAAATATAACACATAATAATAATAAATATACAATAATGTAATAAATCTAATATAGAATGAAGGTCAAACTATCTTCATTAATTAACCCTATAGTTAATTAGTCACGCAATCCTATACTAAAACTGTAGAATTTGAACTGTATGGATTTATCTATTTAAATAGATCATAAAATGCGCATAGAATGTAGATTCAGTTAATAAAAACAATAAATATAACACATAATAATAATAAATATACAATAATGTAATAAATCTAATATAGAATGAAGGTCAAACTATCTTCATTAATTAACCCAATAGTTAATTAGTCACGCAATCCTATACTAAAACTGTGGAATTCGAACTGTATGGATTTATCTATTTAAATAGATCATAAAATGCGCATAGAATACGGAATAAGAGGCCAGTCTTTACAACCCATTCTACACAGCTTTTCCTTGTTCGTCATTTATCAAAGAAAAAGGGGGAGGGGGTGGACGCCACACATGATACTTCGCCTGATGACTATCGGATTTTATATTAGCAACATGTGCTGCAATCTCGCTAATGAGTTGTTCCTTCACACACTCTTTGGAATTGTTCATTATTGGATTTTAACGAACATTTTTGAAGGATTTAGTGTCGCGTTAATCGCTATACAATCGCCGCCCGTAAAAGACATTTTTCTTTTTGGTGGGTGGAAGAATTTTTCCCTCTGTCCCCCTTCCTTCCATCCCTCATCATCTGTGGGAACCATAAAGAGAATAAAATGTCATTAAATGATGAAAGTTTGTTTCGGACCGATTTTTTTAATAATTATGGTTTTTCTCTCCTCCTACCTTTTGCTCGGCGAACGAGTTTTCGGTATTAACTATCGCTGAATTCGCTGTGAAAATCATTTGCGAATCTTTTCCGCCTTGTCTCATTATATAGGGTTTAATCCTTTTGTTACGTATATTTTTAAAAATGGACTCCTGTCATAGCTTTGAAGTATTTTTTTTTTTTTTTTTTATTGCTGAAAGTATTATCATTAGTAGAAAGGTAAAAGGTTCGCAGTTGCGCAGTTGATGATTTATGCGTTGCAGATTCAGTAGCAGTCAAGGACACTGGTTCATTAAATGCATATTTGCAATTGGTGTAAAAATACGTATGATACATTTTTTGTAATCAATATTAGACATATCTGATAATAATAAAAATAATTTTTAAATCTTACTACAGCAATAAAATAAACTTTTTAAAGTTTTTTGTTTTTTTATATTTAATGGAGATGCGGTTAATTTAATCGGATAGGCATTCCGAAATTGGTACGTCCGTTGCAGTTACTGAAATTTTAAAACTGATGGATCGTTTGCTTTTACATGTAATCATTACTGGATTATTTAATAGAAAAATTATATATATATATTTTTACTCGTGATTGAAGATTAAAAAGGATTGTCGTCCAATCGTTTACAAGGATTAAAAATCCTAGCCGATCAGGTCGACTCGTGGTTCAGTGGCAACGTTAGCAGTCGGTAGCGTGCAGAAAGACTCAGATATGAATCCGCAGGCGTCATCGTAGTAGTCAAGAAGACTCGAAGGCGATTGCGGCAATGTTTATAAAGCGTCCTGCATTTACATTTAGGCTGTCTGCGACAATTCACAAATATGGGACAGATGTACTCAAAATTTTTCCAGAAAGGCAATGATCTCCACTCGTTATCAATCGATCGGTTTGTAGCACACATCAGTGGAACGCAAGATTATTACTGTAATAATTATTTTAAATTTTGTTTTTCCAGTAATTTATTATTAATTAACTTCAATATTGATCAAATGAGTTTTATTAATATAATTGCCTTATGTACATTTATCTAACATCTTTGAAAAGTATAACAAAAATCAAGAGAAATCCTAAAGTATCCAGGTTGTTCAAGTTTAGTGTTGGTCATTGCAAACCGAAATGGCAATTCTCATGTTTACGCCGTGGAACGACATGATGAATCTGCTGGCCAGAAAATCTTGGGAAAGATTCCAAGTTTGGTTGTCGCTCTACGATCATCTTGTGCACATAAGGACTAATTAGACAGTGACCTACAGTTTAAAGTGGATTCTGAACCCCTAACAAACATCCATGCCACAGTGAAAGTTCGAACCTGGAGCCTGTTGTACCAAAGATCAAAGCGCTATCCAAATGGCCATCAGGCCGCAAAAGATTCCAGGAGAATTCAAAACTCTCACATGCCATCTAGCGGATTTTTGCTCCAAATTGCATATAATATAGAACCAGGCGTAATGCAACCAATAATGATCCACCGGAATGATATTTCCTTTGAAAAATACAAACTCAATCCTCCAACCCCTTTCCCCCAAATTAGAGGGGAAATCGTAGAAAAACAATTTAGGTATTAACTGATACAAAATTCAATCAACCAACATAAACGTTATTTAAAAAACACTCCAAAACAACTATAATATATATTTTCTTCGAAATAATTAAAGATTAAAATCGTTTAAATTATTTACTAGAGTAGAATGGGAGGGGACGAATTCCTAGGATCCCACTCTAGACACCCCTTGCGTGACGTCACAGTTATTTTCTCCTTGTCTTTGCCAAATGTGACGTCACGAGTGACGTAACCAAGAATAGAACGGAGCTCGGACGAATCGCGGGAAGTTTTCCCCTCATTCGCCCGTTAGACCGCACACGTGCGCGGTGGTTGCCTTGGTTGCTGCGTGTAACGATCCTTTTGATCTCCATCCTCCCTCTTACCCTAAGATTATTAAACGGTGTTTTTCCAGACCGTGTGATCCGATTTCCATGGATTTTTTGCAGAGATTGCACATTGCACGGAGATTGCCCCGCGACCAGATTTGAAGAGGTAGGATGATTTTATTTCTCAAAAATTTATTCAAAAGGGGGTATTTGTAATCGGGTTTGTTAAAGAAAACTCTTCTTCTAAGTTATTGGATGGTTTTCTTGAGTGAAAGGTTATGATAATTTTTTTCATTGGATTGAGACAAAGTATTGATCATATTTGTTGGATCGAAATTATTGTATGCTGAAAATGTGCTAGTTTATCTATTGCATTAAAAAATAGAAAAAAAAAGACGAATTAAAATGTGCCATTTACATATTTAATTTTTAATTAATAAATGTATTTGGAATTACGTATTTTAGTGTTAATTTCTCAAAAGCATTCCTTTAATTATTCATTTTTGTAACAACAAAGCAGCTTGTGAAAATTAAAACATATTTTCCTTTTAAAAGTAATTTTCTTGCATACATCTTAATATTCCTTTAAAATTATTTTTAGTTTACTTTTTCTCGAATTTAATATTAAATTATGAACATCAAATATCAATTGTTGCTTTACAAAGTAATTAAATACATTTTCGTTAATTTTGCTATGATTTTTTAAAAATTTTAACTATGAAGAACAAAAAAAAAAAAAAAAAAAAAAAAAATCTAAATTTTATCAATAAGAAACATGCACACATTAAGATATTTTTTCAATATTACGTTTATTAAATTCACGCCTTTACCATGCCATTTCAATATATCTTATATCATTTACGATATCATTTCAATATTCTTTATAATTTATCATTCCAATCTATCTTCTTTATTTGCAAATGAAATAGATAATATTTTTACCAAAACTTACTTTTGTATACACAAAAAATTCGTTGCATTAATCTATAGCTCATGTAGAAATAATTTCATTGGAAAAAAAATTGGAGTTCTATTCTTAAATTAATTTGAAATTAAAAATATTTTTGATTAAAATTTACAAGAAAAAAATCTTTAAAAAAATTTTTTTGCTTGTTTTGTTAGAAATATTATCGGTAAATAATAAACTTGAATAATTTAATTAAAATAATTACTTATACATAAAAAATTAAAATACCCTTGTAATAGCATAAAGTCTATTTTAAAATTTTTAACAATTTAAATTTTTATTGAAAATTTTAATAGTTAAAAAATAATTCCACAATTAGAGTCTACAAATTTACTAATATACGGTAAATCAAATTATTTGTCGCGAATAATATAATAATTTGTCTAATCCTCAAAATGCAATGTTAAAAAATTCCCAAAATGAATTACTATTAAATGAGTTATGATGAAATGATTATTATTAAACACGAGTCATAAATGGGAACTGTTCACGCTTTATGATTAAGAAATCATTCTTTATTGAAAGTTGCATCTGCCAAAATTTGTTGCATTTGCCATCTAATTGCTCATTAATCTTACGAAACACGTGCAGAACTAATTCTCGTACACTTTAATAAAGTGTGCCTTAAATTACTAAAAACCTAATTAGTTTATATACGAAATTCCACTTAACAATTGAAAGTCTTAATTAAACATCTGTACATTAACTCGCTTTGAAATTTCTTGAATTTTTTTTTTAATGAAGAAATCTTAAAACTAATAAACAGCTTATAAAATAAAATTTAAAAATATTAATCCATTTTAACAATAGCTTTGAAATTTTATCAAATCAAAAAATTTCATCAGATACGAAAATTATTTTTTTTTTTTTGTTAAGTTCGTAATGAAATTTTAATTAAATATTTGACTTTAATAACAGACTTATTTATGTATGTGAAATTAAGTTTGGAAAGAAAATTTTAATGAAATATTCGATTAAAATGAACTGATAAAATCCATTGTTAACTATTGTAATTGAAATTCAATTTTAATTTTTTTAATGTCATTTGGAAACGGTTCCGTTTGAAGATTTGATTTTATTAATCTAAATATTTCAAAATAAGTACATTTCTTTGCTCATTTCCAAGGTATCGCAACGCATAATTTGTCAAGTTATGGAATATTTTCTTTTATTATGTGAAACTGGTAAAACTACTTTACGAAATAACCTTCTTAAAGCTTTCCTACTCGTAGATTAAATCGGGCACTAAGTTATCTATGATCGCGTTTAAATATGAATATTTTTATATGCGAAGAATTAAAATGAACTCATTTGAGGAAAAACGTTAACATTTTTTAATTGTAGTTTTATTAAATAGTTTAGAACTATTATTTCTATGTGCTAGTTAGTTTATTTATTATTTAAGAAAAATTAATTATTTGAAAAAATCAATTGTAAGAAAACTGACCTGGCCTAAATTGACTTATAATAATACAACAAGTTGAAATGGTTTTAATTAGTAATATTTAATGTAGTATAATTGGGGACACTATTTATTTTGCGATTGTTAAAAATTTTTCAAATTTTAATCTCAAATTATTTATAATTATTTTTTTTTAAATTTTCAAAAATTAAAATTGTTTTTATCTGTGTTAACCATGTTTTATTCTACATAATAATACAGATTGTAAATTTTGTACATTATATTATAAAAATTGTACATTGTAAATTTTCTAACAATAATATTAATATAGTAACAAATATTTACACTGACGTAAAAAAATCAACTTAATAAATATCAAAAAATGAAAAAAAATTTTAAAAAAAATAAAGATTAGGCTGGAATCATTTAATTTGTAATTCGCAATTTTTTTTTTTAGTCAGTAGGTTTGTTTGACACTCTATAGCCATTTTTTGCACACTTTAGACTAATTAAACAAGGGCCTACAGTTTAACGTGGATTCAGAACTGCTTACAAATATTCATGTCACCATCGGGATTTGAACATGAAGGCTGTGGTACCAAAGGCCAGAGAGCTAACAATTAGCCATCAGGCCGAATCCATTCTTTAAGATAATATTACTTATCTTAAAAAGTAGAAGATAGCATTATCCAGGTGTTTTCCCTAATTATTTTTTAATTGCAGAAATTGAAAAGATTAAAAGTTTAAGATAAAAAAATTTATAGTAATATCATAATAATAAATTCAATGCATAACTTTAAATTCAACCGCACTACATACTTATGTAAAGATATTAATTTTACTTTTTAAAAAATAAAACAGGATAAGATATATGATTAGTTTGCGTGCCAAAAATATTTTTTTTACATTTTTAACGCTATTTTTTTTTATTATTTTCTGTGGAAAAAATTTCGAAATAAATCTTCTAGTTTC
This sequence comes from Caerostris darwini, assembly GCA_021605075.1. Taxonomy (NCBI): domain Eukaryota; kingdom Metazoa; phylum Arthropoda; class Arachnida; order Araneae; family Araneidae; genus Caerostris; species Caerostris darwini. The sequence goes on from BPLQ01010387.1 coordinate 616,566, forward strand.
CACCTCATAACGACATCAAAAACCGACATCACATCACACTAACGTTACTGACACATACAATCAAAGAAACAGATACCACAAATGCATTTTCTACCTTAAACTTTAAAAAAATAATAATAAAATAAAGCATGAAAAAGATGTTTCAAAATGATACGCTGCTTTGCGTTAGAAATCGAAGATGAGTTCCGGCGACTAACTGCAGTTAGCTGGCACATTTTTAATTTATTCACTTACTTATATTTTTTTTATCGCCAAAACTCGCCAAATAGAAAAACTGCGGCATCGCTTTGCCAAATACTTACTGTGGAGAATGAAAGTGGTAAGAAAAAAAACTACCGCGACATAACTGCACACATTCCACAGTAACTGAGACTGACGACCATATTAAACGATGGTTTTTCTATAGTTTAAATCTGATAAGATAGCAGATAACAAATGGTCCATACTAACGAAAAATCGATGAAAATATCATTACGCTTTTAGCCATTGATGTTCTCTGCAAAGTAGCGGCACATTTGGCTCGATTTTGCCTGGTGTTCATATTAGAGATTTTCCAACGCATGCCTTATTGGCAGATTTTGATAGCTCATTTGATCGTTATAGATTTAGATAAGAGATAATCCTTTAAGTTGGTGCCTATTGGTTTGGTTGCTGTGCAATTAATTTTATTATTTCATTTTTTTATTTATTTGGTTAAGCATTTCTTTTATTGGTAGAAAAGTAACACTCTCTTTTTTACTATGATAACCATCAGTAAAAAATTTAGCATTTTTGGATACATTATCATTTTTTTTAAATTTCGATTGTGGTAAACAGTAATTACAGAAAAAGTTTTAAGTCATTTTTGTGTACTTTGTTTGTTCAAGAGTTTTTTGCTATCTTATTATAATGACTATTTAACATAAATTTACTTGTCTGGCGTTGTCATTAATAAAAGGCGGTTTGATGGCCAATTAGTTAGCGCTCTGGCCTTTGGTACTACAGGCTTCAGGTTCGAATTCTGCCGATGGCATGGTTATTTGTCAGTGGTTCTGAATCCACATTAAACAGTAGGTACCTGTCTAATTAGCCTAAAGTGTATAAAAATGACTGTAGAGCGACAAACTAAACTGTTAATAAAAGATACCATGTAACGAATGATTATTTGTATAAAATGAAGTAAACTCTTTTGTAATGTCAATTTATATGTTCATGTAAGAAAATTTAATAAAAATATGTATCAAAAGAAATATATAGAAGCAGAAATATTAGACTTCTTATTTGCTAGTAACCTACAAAAATATGAATACGTTATATTATTTTTTGTTACGTTATTATTGTGAATGAGAATTATTATGTGGTAAATGTTATTATTTATGTTGTTGTTGAAAAGAAATAGTATAGAAACAGATGGTAATTGTATCGTGGGGATATATATTTTTCTCTTATAAAGGAAACGAAATTTGATATTAAGACATTTCGCTTTATATATAATATGCCTTATTGGCAGATTTTGATACATCATTTGATCGTTATAGGTTTAGATAAGAGATAATCTTTTAAGTTGGTACCTAGTGGTTTCTTAGCTGAGCAATTATTTTTATTTCATTTATTTATTTATTTAGTTAAGCATTTATTTTATTTGTTGAGAAGTAACACTCTTTTTTTTTTTTGTTGTTGTTGGTTTTGCTTTGAACAACATCGGTAAAAATTTTAGCATTTCCGAAAACATTATGATTTTTTTTAAATTTCTTTAATAGCACACAGTAATTATAGAAGAAGTTTTAAGTACTTTGTTTGCTCAAGAGCTTTTTGCTGTCTTACTATAATGACTATTTAACATAAATAAATTTACTTGTCTGGCGTTCTCATTAACAAAAGATACAATGTAACTAACAATTATATGAATAAAATGAAGTAAACTTTTTAATAATTGTGTCAATTTATACGTTGACGTAATGAAATTTAATAAAAATATGCATCAAAAGAATATATGTAGCAGAATTATTAGACTTCTTATTTGCTTGCAAAAATAAGAATATACTATATTATTTTTTATTATGTTATTATTGTAAATGGCATTATTATGTTGCAAATGTTATTATTTATGTTGTTGTTGAGATAATCGAAATAATATTGAATAGGATAGTATATCGTGAGACATATATTTTTCTCTTATAAAGGAAACGAAATTTATTATTGTGAAATTTTACTGTACATTTACTTACATTACAATTTTACTGAAATTTTACTGTAATTTTATTATTTTTTACAATACTGCGATAAATGTTTATTTATTTCTGAAATACATATTGAGTCTTAAATCGAATATTCTTAATAATTATTTTTTTCATTTTGAAATGGGTTGCATATGGCTGACAACATATATTTTATATAAAATAAAACTCATAACTTAATTTTAATAATAAATAAATATATATATAACTTAAATTGAAACAATTCTTATTTTTATTCTTTAGAAATATATCAGTAAACTAAAAGTTTTTAAACGTTCTTCTCATTTTTTTTTTTCTTCATACAAAACTAAAATTAACCCTTAAAATTACCTCAAAAGATATCTCTGCCATAAAATCTTCCATAAATCTGTTTGAAATTGAATAACTCAACTATTGTTACTTTGACTCATCTTTCATATTTTACAAAAATAACTTTTTGGTATGAACTTAAGCATGAACCTCTTCTTCACGAACCTGTGCACACACTTCAAGGCTAACATTTATCCACAAGGATCTCTTGATAACAGACACAAAACTCAAGTTTTTCTTATAGAAGAAAATATAGTAGCAAGTCTTGTGTTCTTTCCTTCTATTTAGAGAAAAAGTTCCCCTTGGAGAACCATTTTTTTTCTTTCTTTCTTTCTTTCTGCTGGGTGTATGTGAGCAGTAGAAATTTTTTTTCTTCTTTTTAACCTTCTTTTAAAGACTTATTTTCTTAATACTTTTTCTTCTTTTTGCTAGCTGCCGTTTCAAGATTCTTCGTTAAGGTGCTCGTACGTTGACAGCAGTAGGTTTCGTACCAAAATAAAATTCATGCTGGGGTGATTCCCCCACCCCCATGCACGAGATCTCCCAGAAGATTTTGTGGTTGAATTTTAGAGGTGCAAAAGTGCTCGTTAGGGATGAACTTCTCACCGAGAACGATGTCCTTGTTTTGAAGGAAGATCTTTTTGCATCCACCGTAACCCCACCTCTTGAGGATATTAGTTCCGCAAGTTATGAGTTTATTTTCCCTCATTTACACAAGTGGGTGGCTTGTGTCATGTATGAGTTTTGTTATTGGACGTCGTCAACAATTTATGAATTAAAAGTAAATACAAGTTTAGAAAACTTTATTGGTTTCAGTTTAGTCATGTGGTCTTTTGTTTATAATTATTGAAATCCTTTTATTGGTTAAACTTTATCTAGCCAACGGCCGTACCATGCTGAATATACCGGTTCTCGTTAGATCACCGAAGTTAAGCATCATTGGGCGCGGTCAGTACTTGGGTGGGTGACCACCTGGGAACACCGCGTGCCGTTGGCAAATTTGGGACCTGAATGGCCGAGTGTCTAGCGCTCTGGCGCTCGGTGCCACAGGTTTCGGGTTCGAATCCCGGCGGTGCCATGGATGTTTGTAGTGATTCGGAATCCACTTTAAACCGTAGGTCCCGGTCTCCTATGACTATAAGAGCGTCACGGAGCAAAAGTCAGGCTTCTACCTACGGGTGCTCCATCACAACAGAAGCTGCTTCCTTCCCCTTCAATCATGAGTCCATATGGGCTCGTGGGCTTGGCCAGCCATGTGGGATAAGAAAAACAACAACAACAACAAACTTTATCTCCACATCGGTTGGGCGGCTTGATAGCCAATTAGCTAGCTTTCTGGCCTTTGGTACCACGGAATTCAGGTTTCAATGCTGGCCTGTGGCACGGGTGTTTGCTAATGGTTCGGAATCCACGTTAAATTTATAGGAACTGGCTTAATTAGGCTAAAGTGTGCAAAAAAACAACTATAGAGCAACAAACCAAACCTTAACCTCGCTTGATGGTTAAACTGGATGATGCCCTGCCCAACGAATATGCGGAACTGTTCAGAACTAGATTCCTTGTAGACCGTTTGGAAATGTAATGAGATTATAATTTTCCAGTTGTTTAATCTTTATTAATATATATCGTTTTCATTGTTGGAATATAAAAATATATTAAAGGTCAACTAATAACTTTTCTTCTTGTTTGAACATTTTTACATAAAGTGAAAAAAGGTAATCTTAATAATATTAGCATGCTTAACATATATATGCCAATCATGTTGCATGATATCTATAGATGTTTTGTTACCATTAAATTTTCTTACTTTTATGTATTTTTGTAATTAATTTTATTTGATAAAAATTTGACTTTTCAATGGTAAATCTCAGTTTGGGATAGTATGTTAGATAAAATGTTGGTTTTGTAAATTGAAAGGATCTCTATTTGAAACTCGACGACCGATGTCGCATCAAAAGTTCTCGTATTTTGTCAAGAATCAATAAAATAAATATATAAAACGAATAATTTTTAAATTGCCCTTGAAAAATTGGGACAGGAGTGCAAGCATCCCAGATGCTTCTACTTGAAAAGGCATTTGGAATTCTCAAGAAATCACTGGGTAGACACCAAATCATCATAATCATACTAGTATATGATAATTCAAATGCTAGGTTGACGATATTGGCTTGGTTTTACATTTTCGTTGAAGAATATTGGCTATGTTTTATATTTTTATTGAATACATTGGTTTTGTTTTACGTTTTTGATAAAGGTATTGGGTTTTTATTGTTAATTAGATTTAATATGTGTATAATGATTTCAAACAAAACAATAACAAGCAAGCACTCTTCCTTTTACAACTAAAGTAAACTTTAAAAAGGCTCTGAACTTTTCTGAAAATATTAATTACCCTCCAATTTTCAATTCGTATCGACTACCAATAAAATTTAATTCATATACATGCATCTTATTCAGAAATTCTTTTATTCAAATCCCAAAAACAGAACTAGAAAACTTTATCTTTATCAATTGTGTTTCTATTCATTTTTACCGATTCCTTCAAGAACTATGTATGTATATAACTTCATGCTTAATGCGCAATCATTTACCCCAAACTTTTGCAATGCTTCCACCGTGTCTGTGTGCTCTTTATGGCGCATGCATTTTTCTTTGCCATTTGCATTATGCAGGGAACGGTTTTAAAAGAGAAATGATGATTTATAAGTTTCCGTCAAAGAAAGGGGTACGGTGGTTTGCAAAAAGGAAAAGTATCTCAAATGTTGCATAGTGATAGATCGGTTTTCCTCCAGCGGGCAACTTATTGTGAAAATGCTGTTTTGTATACCGAAGACAATGTCTTTGGATTCCCACAGTGAATTTTCGCAGGAATCGGTGCATGTGTTAGTGGCAAGGAAAAGGTTTCTCTCTCTCACATTTGGAGAAAATAAATTTATACTTTGAGCTTGCTTTTGCTTGAATAATTTATACCCCCTGAATTAATGGTGTTAAAATGTGTTAAGGCTTCTTAGCAGCAGCAGTAGTTGTTGGGTGTTTTGTGGAAATACTACATCTTGAGAAGACAATTGTCCTGGAGAATAAAGTTTTGCTTTTATATTGAAATGTAAAAAAGATGCATATTTATGCAATGTTTTATTCAAGAAAAAGATAGTGTTTCGGTCGCTGTTGTTTATCTTTTATGAATGTCGTAATCTAAAGGATTTTGAATGAAGTATCAGTTGTTTCATTTGGATTCTTAAACAGTTGTATAGAAAACAAATCACATATTTTAGTTAACTCTTTCCAAAATTAAGAATATAATTTAAATTTTGATTGGGGAAAACATGATTTAAATGATTTTTTAAGATGCTTCTATTGCTTTCGAAAACCTGCTATTTTGAAATATGTCATCCGCTACTAAAATGACATAGATTCAGCATTACACCATGTGAGGCTTACTACACTGCACCCATATTTTACCACCGCAATTTTCAATGACTCTCCAAAGTAGCAGTTTTGCAACTACATGCCAGGCCTAGACTTGAAATCCTGCTATTTTGACAAACGTCATTCACTACTAAAATGACATAGATTAAGCATTACCTTGGGTGCACCATGCCAGGCCTTCACTATACCCACATTTTGCCACCTCAATTTTCAATGATTCTCGAAAAGGGCAGTTTTGCAGCTACATGTCAAGCATAGACACGAAAGTTGATTGTAATTGTGGATTCTAATGTAATAAATACACGTTATCATTAGGCCACGAGTTGGTTAATTTGTGACAGTTAACCTTCAGAAAGAGTAGATTAAAAACACAATGCAGTTTAGTTAATTGAATAAACTTTTTTTTTCATGCAGCAATCTAAATTTTTTATGTTTGACTTAAAATATTTCCTTTCATCCACCTCTCAACCATTTCTCCGGAAGAAAAATTGCTCTTAATATTGTATGCATGTGTCTCGGTGGAAACGCATTTTGGAAGAAGAGAACAGAAGAATATATTTTTTTTACTCTTCCCTTGCATAAGTAAAAAAGCAGCAAAGAAATCTCAGAGATGAGAAGTTAATAAACTCGTGCCGCCAGAAACGCTATTACCGCGTGCGCGGGGGCTGTCATGGCATGTTGTTTATCACTTTGGCGGACGCTACCTTCCATCATCAAACTGCAGGAGAAAACATTTCCCGCCAAAAAGTATCCTCATCATCAGCAACTAACCAACAAACGTCTTATCTCTTTTCCCTCTAACACAGACCAGAAAGTGGAGAGAGGGAAGAGAAAATAAAAAGATATTTGCTTGCCTGCATCATTTTATTTCTCCCCTCTCTTTCTAGTCCTCTCAACAAATCTATTTGAAAAAGCGTGCTTGTGTGGGGAAAAAGATGTGGAAGGAATCATTCCCTCTCCCTTTCTTTTTGTTTTTCAATGCATGTAAGGGATGGGTGATCTTGATAGATGGATTGATTTGCTGGAAAAATAGTTTGTAGGGAACTTTTAATGGTTAATTTGTAATTATAATAAGAAATTTGGTATTTCATATATTTTGGTGATGGTTCATTACATATTTTATAATGTTTTTAACGAAGTAAAATATATGGATAAAGCGACGGGTGGACTGTTTAGACTCTTATTTTAATGTTATTAAGATCAAAAACTGGAGGTCCATGGTCAAGAGAAGAACAGCCTGGCTGGATCTTTTAAGGAAGGCCAAGTCCCACAACGGGCTGTCGAGCCAGTTATGATGATGAAAGTATATGGATGGATTGACATACTTTTGAAAATGTAGTCACCAAAGTAGCTTGCATCATTTTATTTCTCCATTCCTCTCTCGTCCTCTCAACAAATCTATTTGAAAAAGCGTGCTTGTGTGGGAAAAAGATGTGGTAGGAATCATTGCCTGCCTTTCTTCTTTTTGTTTTTCGATGCATGTAAAGGATGGGTGATCTTGCGTGTGTTTGATAGATGGATTGATTTGTTGGAAAAATTGTTTGTAGGAAACTGTAATGGTTAATTTGTAATTAGAGTAAGAAATTTGGAATTATATATAATATTTTTGTCATGGTTCATTACATATTTTATGACGTTTTTAACAAAATATAGTAAAATGATGGCTTGACATACTTTGAAATGTAGTCACCAAAGTATCTTGCATCATTTTATTTCTGCCTCCCTTTCTCAACAAATCTATTTGAAAAAGCGTGCTTGTGGGGCAAAAGATGTGGAAGGAATCATTGCCACTCTTTTCAATGCATGTAAAGGATGCGTGTATTTGATAGACGGATTGATTTGCTGGAAAAATTGTTTGTAGGGAACTTTTGCTTACTCTAATTACAAATTAACCATTAAATTTTGAATTATATATTATAATATTTTGGTCGTGGTTCATTACATATTTTACAATGTTTTTAATGAAATATGGTTAAATGATGGCTTGACATACTTTTGAAAATGTAGCCACCAAAGTAGCTTGCATCATTTTATTTATCCATCCCTTTCTACTCCTCTCAGTAAATCTATTTGAAAAAGCGTGTTTATAGGTAAAAAGATTTGTAAGGAATCATTGCCACGCTTTGCCATGTATGTAATTGATGGGTGATCTTGCGAGTATTTGATAGATGGATTGAGTTGCTGGAAAAATTGTTATTGGTATCTTTTAATGGTTAATTTGTAATTAGAGTAAGAAATTTGGCATTATATAGTATATTATAATGTTTAGACACAATATTTCAGAAAAAGACATTTTTTCAATTACTATAATTAAAAAAACTATCAAATAGTTTGAAATTACTTTTATACATGTCATTTGTAAAATCATACTAAGTTTTCTTAACTTTATTCTTATTTATTCATGTATATATAGACTCATATAAAAATTTTACTGGATGAAAATAAATTTATACATCAACTGCTCTTTCAATTTGAATATACTTTGATGTTTGGTACAAAAAAAATTTTAATATCTCTCTAAGAAAACAAAATGCACTATAGACTTTCTACCCACATTCTATTATTTTTTATATACCTGATATAGTTTTTCTCCTTTCAAGCTTTTGCCATGATTTTCTATTTCTTGTAAACATATGCCGTGATGAATTTTTCATATATATACTTTTTTATGCTTTGTTGTTGCATCCATATTCATTGAAAATCTGAATTTATTGAATACAAATTTTATCGTAACCACCATTATTTTCTACTTTTGATGTATTCTTTGATTTTTGTCTTTTCGGGGAATTTAAATTGTTCTAGGGTTTCAAATTGATAAATAAATATTATTTAAATTTCCATTGTAGAAAGATGAAAATTGAATGATTTTTATTTAACGTAATCATAAAATATTTCATGAACAATATTAATAATGGTAAAATTTTCTGAATATCAAGATGAAGAAAGATTTTATAGAATTTCGAATACATTTATTTCCAAATATTAGACGTTTGCATTTAATTTACTATTTAAGCTATTGAAATATTTATTTTAAATTAATTATGGATGTAGAAATACTTTTAGACGTGACTTATTTTTGTAAATATACCACAAAATCTTAGTTAAATATTAGAATTTCCGAAAACAATTTTGAAATTTTATAAAAATCCATTTTGAAGTTATCTGCTATACAAATAATACTTCATGAAAATATTAATTTTAACTTGTCGCGTTTTGTTTGATAAATAGTTGTGAATTTCTTATTTAGGGTAACAACATTTTGCGCCAAATGTGAAAGTCGCCAAATCACCGCCAATGATAATGTAAAATATCGTGATTTTTGGCGTGAATCGCTATAAAACATATAAATTCATGGCTTGTTTGCGGACAATTTTTTTTATTATTATTTTCCCCAATGATTACTAATGGTTAAGTACCCTTTATTGTTTTCTGACTATGTGATTCGTTGCTTTTTATTCATTCGATTTACTAATAATTGGTTTCGAATTTATTTATTCAATTGACATATAAATTAAAACAATGCTCATCTAATCTTGCGTGATATAATTACAAATAAATATATAATTATTCACAATCTCTAAGAATAGTTTTATTGCATGTTCTCTGATATTCTTCTTTATTATATTTACTATATCATTATCTCTGTGGTAGGGCAAACACAAAACAATATATTTTTTTAACTACATATATTTACTATTGTTAATAATCGATGACTAATGATGTTATTGGTTCAAACATTATTAAATGATTTGCAAAGGTATAATTACTTAAGAATTTGATTGTTGAATAAGCAACCGTAACAAAAGTTAATAACGTTTATGATAGTTGAGCGCGTAATTTTTTTTAATATTAGAGTTCGAATACTTCATATCCAATTTGTCTGCGTCTTTTCGATTTATGATTGTCGTTTAACTGCTCTTCATCGATTTTCATTTTTTCTAATCGATATATGAGATAATCGCTGATTATATGATTTATACAGCAGAGAAGCTAACTTTTAACTAAGTATCAATAAATATTAGTTTCAAAATAGAGAGATATTTGAATTGAAAAAAAATTTGAATGTCTTCAAATGCTAAAATAACAATAAATCATTTTGATAGATGGTGCTGAATGCCATCTACGAAATCCTGATGAATATGAAATAACAAATCAAATAAATTGTGGATAATTCCATTTCGCTAACTTAGTTCGATATATATTTATAGTTAAATCTTATTGGTTATTTATCAAATTAAATATAAATACTAATAACAAAAATTTCGAATTATTTTGGTATAAGTGCATGTAGAATTCATAAATTTAAATCTTTATTATGTAATAAAAATATTGACTAGAACTACATGTTATTATTATTACTAGCGTTTTTAAAAAAATGTACAAACGAATACAAAAGTTAAATATCAGGAGCACAAAAATTTTACATAACTTACTAAATAATCAAGGTTAATAATAAGCATTTTTTTAATAATAATATCTGTTTTTTTCATATGTATTTCTGAGCATCAAATTTTCATAATGAAATATGACTCTTATTTTAACGATCTTTCAACTTAAACTCACATCAAATTTTCATATATGAAAAGTGGAAGAAGATGTTATACCTGGCAAGTTTAAAATTCTTACTCTCATACGCTTTTTAATCCAGAAATCCAAAAATTATGACATCACTGCACCCAAAAAAAAATCGAATCAAAGTAAAAATGGGGGAGGGGAAAGAAAACCAAATGAAATAGAGAGGGAAAATTCTGAACCAGAAACCGGTGGGCGCTCATAACAAGTCAGTCACGTGGTACCAGAGAGATATTCGGGCAACCTGTGCACAGCTCCATGCTTGAATAATTGATCAAAAGATCGTAAATTCGGCCTTCTCTTCCCTGAGGCGCTCTTCACCAAGAGATGGAACGTAAACCCCCATGCGGGGGTGGTCGAAAGGGGGTGCAGAACGTGATCTTCCATCCCCCAGTAGTATTTTCTTGCACCTTCTCTCCCAATTCTTCCCAAATGTTCCGGAATTTCCTCCTTGAGGGATTGAAAATCCCCTAGTAGAGCAGTTAAGGGCCTGGATTTCACGTCCACCGATTTTTCGCTTTTAATTCAGTGATTAATTGTGTGATTGTTGGAAAAGGGAAAGTTGCAGTGATAATAGATTTTTTTCCCTTTATTTTTTCGCTTTTAGTGGGGGGGACATTGGACTGTAATGTTGAGACGTGCGGAGTCATATTTGATGCATATATGAGGGGAAAAAATTAATAGTTCAGTTGATGTTATTTCCATTAATGTTTTATTCATGTTGGGAATTCAGTTATTAATTAGCATTCACTGAAGATCGGTTAAGAACTTGAGTGATTAACTGGGATTGTGATATTGCTGTAAAATTGTGTTGAAAAAAATAGATTTTTTATTTAACACTATGCATGTTTGTTGAATATTATGAAATAATAAAATAATAATGAAGTCAATTCAAATGATTGAATAATAATTCATATTCAAATTGTTTTTCAGTTCTGGTTTTAAGATATGTGTAAGGATATACATGCTTTTTGATTTAAAAAGTCATTTTTAAAAGTACTTAAAAAAAAAGATAGGTCCCTATTAAATTTTGCGTCCATTTAAATTTCATTCAAGTTTTGAATGTAGTGATTAATTAAATTCAGTTGAGGAACTTAATGATTAATTAAGATTGTGGGATAGTATATTGTAATCATCTTTTAAACGGTTTTCGATTTGTTGTTTGAGCTGATAATGGGACGTAAGAAAGTTTCAAAAGTCGTTTATGATGTATGCATGAGAGGTAAAAAATTAATAGTTCAGTTGATGTTATTTCTATTAATGTTTTATTCACATTGCGAATTCAGATATTAATTAGCATTCACTGAAGATGAGTTAAGAATTTAAGTGATTAATTGGGATTGTGAGATTGCTGTCAAATTACGTTGGAAAAATAAATTTTTTTATTGCCTTTTAATGGAATGTTAGGAAATAATAAAGAAAGAGATGAAGTCATATTAAAATTGTTTTTCAGTTCTGGTTGTAGGATGTGTGTAAAGATATACATGCTTTTTGATTTAAAAAGTCATTAAAAAATGCATCTCAATTAAATTTTACTCCCATTAAAATTTCATTTAAGTTGTGAATGTAATGATCAATTAAGACTGTGGGATTGTAGGAAAAAAAACGTTGTATTTGTGGGATATTGGTGAGTAATATAAGGACAGTGTAATAAAAGGGAAACTACATTTTAAGATTTTTGTGCTTAAGACGATTTGATGTCAAATCTCCTTAAGCACAAAAAGTTAATTATATAACGTACTATAAATTAAACGGCTAATAAAAATTGCGTTTTTAAGAAAGAATAAAAATTATACTTAAAATTATATGTGAAGAATTTTTGAATAGAAAGTTAATAAAACATGATAGAAAGAAAAATTATTTTTCTTATCTTAAAATGTTAGGATGCATGGCATTATAAAGCTAATTGTGTAATTGAATGTCTTGTAAATAAACTTTATTTTTCTTATTTATTATAAATAATTATTTTAAAGATATTTCTTGAAATTTTTTATATCGTTTATTTATTTCTAATTGACTAATATGTCAAACTTAAGAGCTAATAATAATAATAATAATAAGGCATCGAAAAAATAAATTGTAACATATACTTAAAAGATTTAATTTAAAGATAAATGTAAGATAATGTTTGTATGAAAGAAATGTTTCGTTGATATTTAGCGCATAAGAAATTTTGTTATTTCTGAAGATTAAAATAAAAGCATGTATTTAAAGAAGCATTTTATCAAATTAAAACATGTTATTTCAATGAGAAATTTAAGTGGGTTCAACCTATATTATTATGAGAAGAAAACAAAACAAAAATCCATGTTTTTATAACAACTTGAATCACAAATGTTTACTTTAAATGAATAATATAATAGTTCCTCTTCATTGTTTATAATATTTGTTAAAGAAACATCTGCTTACCTTTGATTTAATCCTGTTTATCCGAGACTTATTTCCGATTAACAGATGTTTTTCTCAATTCCTTATATGTTGCTAATAGACGGAAGAATATATTTCAGTAATCTTTTTTACTTGCTATTATTTAAAAGCACTGCACACATTTTCTTAAAATATCTGGAATTATTCGAAAAACGTCTCTTTAAAAAACAAATTCTAGCATTGTCATTGTTTAAAAAAAAAACTCCAGTGTAAATAATGTTCCCTGCATGCGTTCATAATCAACAATAGGCAATTCCATCTTCATTGTGTAACTGAATTCTGGAAGAAAAAAAAAACAATAAATATCAGTGTAAGTTCATAATATAAAAAAAGTAAAACGTCGTCGTAGATCTCTCTTTATTTGATGTATAAAAAAAGCTGCAGGATTACTTAAAAATTTGTCGCGTTACTGCATGTAGCAATGACTCAAAGCCATCGCAAATCGTGCCAGAAATAGCAACAGCAACGTCCTCTAGATTTTTTTCTTTTCCCCCACCCAAGTTAGTTCCAAAGAGATCTGACTACGCAGGTACATTTGAGAATGGGAGTCATAGCACCCATAGCACTAAGAACTAGATCTCGTCAGTTCCATAAATACACTCTATCCTATGGGAACTCCCGCGGAATTAGAAGATAATGTCGCATTAACCACTTAGCCGCAAGTTAGCTACTGTGGAAAAGTTTAGCTTCTGCATGGCAGGGCAAATGCTGGTAATAATCATTAGCAAAGCTTTTGGGGAACTTCGACCAATTGGGTAATATTTTTATCCACCGTTTAGAAGGTCCGTCTGCACTTGTGGGAAATGGCTCGACAGTTGATAAAATACTCAACACGCAACAAGTATAGTTCTGTACAAAGTATCTTCAGTGGATTATTGTTATCACACATAATTGATATCCAGGAATAGGTACTCACTTGATCTGGAGACTTTTATTTACTATTGTTTAAACAGCGTTTTTTTTTATATACTTGCATTGGTACGTCATTTAATGATGTAAATATGTTTTTATTTAACATTTTTTATATTATTTTTTTATATTATTTTTTATATTATTTTATTATTTTTTATATTATTTGACTTTTTGCGTATTATTTTCGTTATGTAGCAAGATCTGAATAAAGTAGCTTCCTTTTTTTAATGTTTATTAAACTGTGAACAATGTATTGTATTTTTAACATAAAAAATATTTTTATTAGTAAAATAATTAGTAATTATACTAAAATTTTAAAAAGGTCTGTAACGTAAACATCAATACATCCTTGAACATTTTAACAATGTATTTTTTTAATAATACATGCAGGTCTTTTCCCATAAATGAAATGTATGCATGTGTTCAAACTTATTCAAATAAACAACCCCTAATATTTTTGCCTTTTATATATATAGTATTTCAACGAATCAGTGTTTTTCTTATAAAAACCAATTTTATTATTTTGTCTAAATTTGTTGATTGAATCCGCGTTTTATTTTCTCATTTAGTTTTGTTAAATATTCATCGAAATATTGAAGTTGCCATAAACGACGTAATCGATAAGTTGGTAAAAAAGAAAAAATTGAATTTTAATTTATTATTTGTTTTTGCGATTTTTTTAGAATTGTTTGAAAATTTGTTTACGTAATTTTCTTAGAAATAAATAGTAATTTTTATTTTTTCTGCAATACTTTTATCTTTTTATATAGTTGAACTGAATTAGTGCAATGGAAAATTATTAATAAAATAATAAATATGTGGGATTTCGATTCCAGATAGCCTTTTTATTTCTTATAATTTAACGTAACCTATTTCCATAAACATTTATGATTTATTTTGTTGAGCACCCCTTACCACACACACACACATCTAAGGCAAAATCGGGAACGCGCTCTTAAATATATGTATTTACTTCCTACTACTATAAATAAAAATTTATAAAATATTTTACATAAATACATAAACACATTTATGTAAAATGTTAATTGTACATTATAGCTCAATGTAAGTTATTAAATGAAGTTTATATGAAAAATATTTGTTTAGAAAGAAAATAGTTCTGAATTATTTTTTTTTGATTGCAGCCTATTTTTACTGAGAAATTAAAATAAAGAAATCTTAAAGGCGTGTTCCCTTTAATAAAAAAAAAAAAATCCTTATTCTTGTGTTTAATTACATAAATATGTTTATAAAAAGTTTATGTTGTCGTTTTCTTTCCCATTACAATAACTTTAAAACGAGATTTTTCAATCTAAAAAATTCGCATAAAAATATTTATATTTAATCCCAAATTGCAAGTATAATTCTAGTTATTTCATTCCTTAATGTATTGAAAACATTTTGTTATTTATTTTAATTTCTTAAAAACATATTCAACCTCAATTTTTCCTGTTATTTCTACATGTATTCAAAATTGACCTTGTTCTTATAAGAAACTGGTTGTTTGTACTTTGATAAATGAACGTTTAGATATCAAAATAAAATAATACTAAACACTATGCTGTAGTTCTTTATAACTCATTAGAATTATTGGCAGAAATAGATTGTTTAAAAAAACTTTAAATATTTTATTTTATTTTATTTTGGTGGTACATTGAGTATATTTTCTAATACTTCCTAAATCGTCATATCAAGGTTTAGTTGAAATAATTCGAAAGAAAAAAAACAGCAAGAAATATTTGAATTACTTTGGACTTTTTTTGAGGCATTCTTATTAGGATTTTGAAACTTAAGTGTGTTTTTCCTATCTTTTCAATTGATTTTTAAGAATTTAAATAGTTAAAACGAAAAACAATTTTCTAAAGAGCTTTGCATTTTATTGTAAACAAACCAGAAACGTAATAATATTTTTCTTTCAGATAAAGTTCAGGAAAATGTAAAACTTTTTATTCTTATAAATAAATACTAATATCTTAAAATTCTTTGATGTTTGTTTTAGAAAAGTTTAATACGAACATTTTTTTTTTTTTTTTTTTAATTTTGTAAATTTTATAATACATTTGCATTTTTGTAGTTTATCTAGTGAAAAAAATACTAAAATTTGTATGTATTTATGTAGCATGTTTGTTTAAATTGTTTTTCTTTTGTTTTTAGGTAAGTCCTGCTTTTATTATTTCTTGTATAAAATAATACCAGGTGAGAGGAACTTTCATTTTTAATATTTTAACAATCTATAAATCATATAAATAATTTTATAAAGGAAAATATATATTAGAAATTTTGCAATAGTAATTTAATTCATTAAATATCGCATCATTTGTTATAAATTATAAATTTGTTATTTTGTACGATTCATTTATTTTAATTCATTTCATTGTATTCTAAACCTTATTCATTTTTAATATTTTAACTATTTATAAATCATGTAAATAACACTATTTTTTTTACAAATGAAAATATTAGAAATTTTGCAATACTAATTTAATTCATTAAAATAACTCATCGTTGGTTATGAATTATAATTTATTATTTTGTACGATTCATTTTTAATTCATTTCATTATATTGTAACGCCTTTAATTTGTAAAGCATGTCTTTATCATCATATCTTTTTATCTGTTAAGAAGATAAGAAGTTAGCAACTGATAAGAAGTTAGATAAATTGTATAGAAATATCTATTAACATAAATAACTTATTATTCAAATAAAGAAAAAAAATTTAAATTTTTTAAACTTATTACTTACATATGCTTGATACTTACTTATATTCGATACTTATTATTATACTTGATACATATTCTTTTACTTTATACTTATTCTTAAAATATTCATTGATGTCGTAAATAACTACAAAGTTCTTTAAAACCTATATTTTTTGCACGTTTTAATAAACCAATAAATTTAGTATAATATCTACAAGAAAAATAAAACAGTTGGTAAAATTAGCTAATTAGTTAGATGTTCTAGTAAGTTAAATGCGGGTACACTTTCCAATCAATGATATTGAGTACATTGAGTATCCATTTAAAAAATGACACCATGTTTACCTGGAACGTAGAAAAATGAATAAAAAAAAGCAACATAAAACTTTAAAAAAAAATACACAGCAAATACAGAATTCTTTAAAGATGAACAATAATAAATCAAACCCAAACTTATACATATTACATACTTATACTTGATATTTATTATTATACTTGATACTTATTATTATACTTGATATTTATTATTATACTTGATATTTATTATTATACTTGATACTTATTATTATACTTGATACTTATTCTTAAAATATTCATTGATGTCGTAAATAACCACAGTCATTTAAGACCTATATTTTTTGCACGTTTAATTAAAACAACTATTAACTAAATTTCGGCGTAATATCTCCAAGAAAAATAAAACCGTACGTAAAATTAGTTAATTAGTTAGATGTTCTAGTTAGTTAGCTGTTCATGCACTTAACCAATGAATGATATTTATCAGAATTAGTATTAATTGAAACAGTGACATTATGTTTACCTGTAACAAATCAAACAAAGTAAAGCAAAGGACATAAAACTTTTAAAAAAAGGCACAGCAAATACAGAATTCTTTTAAAAAAGAAAAACAATAAAGCAAACCCGTTGGGAAAATTGAAAACACCACTGAGATGCTCGCAGCACAATTGAAGCAAGGAAGAATAACACTTTTCACATGACCTAACGCCATTTCTCTTTATTTTGCCGAGCAGGGGGAAATCTTCTTCTAAAATCGATATTTCCCCAGTTTTAACAACGTTGGCGAAACTACGTCACGCCAAACACAAAATACGAGAATGGATATTCTCTCGTAAAGAAAGCACACTGCCACATACAAAAGATGCGATTAATAAGACTCATATTTCAGTCATAAAAGAACGGAAAAGGGGACTCCCCACTAGAAATACTTTTTGATTTAGACTCGGTTTATAGAGATCTGAAATTGGAGCAAACTCTTACATACAAATCACATTTACAATCCTCATGTTACGGAGGCAAATACATTGTTATTTACTGCACATACTACACCATAAACTGCCTTTATTTTCAGAGAAAAATCGCTCAAGGCAGTATAAAGTATTTATTTAGTTTCTTTAATGTTTTTAAATTTTTTCTATTGCATTGTATAGTATTGTATTTTATATTTATCATTATCTATATTGGTATACAATCTTGTTGATAATAATTGTAGCCAACCCTCAATGAAATTATGATTGTTCTCTAATTCACTATTTCTTTGTGCGATGGTAATTTTTATATACGAACTATTGCATATGTAATATTCAGTCAAATTCTTTTTTTCTTCTCGGTAATCATTTATTTGGAGTCTGATGGCCGAGTGAATAGCGCCCTGGCACTCGTTGCCACAGGCTTTCGGGTTCTAGTCCAGGCGGTGATATAAATGTTTGTAGTGGCTCGGAATCCACTTTAAACCTGTAGATCCCGTTATAATATTATGAGCGTAGGTTGACAATCCCACCCCGTAAAAAAGGAAACATCTCCTGCTTCGGAATCTGCCATTAGGCAAATGGCCTTGGTCCATCATAGATTGTAGTGCCAGGGAATTTCTTAATAAGAAAAATTATTTCGTTTTTATTATTATTATTATTATTAAACTGACTGTGTTACAATTATTCACTCTGATTTTTAGTCTTCCTAGTCTTTTTACAGATGAATTCTTTTAAAGAATAATTCATATAACAAGTATTTCTTGAAGACATTTTAAAATTATTTCGTTATTGTTATTATTAATACGTCTGAGTTACAATTATTCTTCTGGGCTTTTTGGTCTTCCTATATTAGCAAATATGAAAAAAAAAAAAAAAAAAAAAAAAAAAAGCATAAAAAAGCACCTACAAAATAATATCCTCAACATTCAAAGTTATGGTATAGAAATTTGCGTCAATGTTTAATTTTTTTTTTTTTTTTTTTTTTTTTTTAATATTTCGTGGATTTTTATAATTATCAGAACTTTATAGCAAATATAGAAAACTAGCCTTTATTTAAATTTCATAGTTATATAAAGTATCATTATATATATATATATATATATATATATACAGATAGATAGATAATCTGTGTCGTAATATGTAATAATAATAGTAATAATTTTCTTAATTAACAACGTAACAACAATAAAAAAACAATATAAAGTGTTACAAAGGCGCTTATTAATTCTTCTCTCTACTTGGACTTGCACCATATACACCAACGATTCCAAACACTATCCTTCCAAAATGATATAAAAAAAAATAATAATACTCGGCGGTACTTTCCAGAAAGCAGCACTATAAAGCAGTCGCATCACGCTGGAGGTTAAAGCTCCCGTAAGGTATAAATCAACTTTTGTGTACACGTGGTGAAAGGCTAATGCTTGTAGCATCACTAACACTTGAAATCTTGTGTTCCGCCCACAAATTTTACGGCCAAGGCGGATTTTTCTTCGCCAAGCCAAGATAAAAATGCATGCTTCTGCGCCACCATTATTCAGTTTCTTCAAGGATCTGGACCAAAATGGTAAACGATCCATATTTTTGATTTTATAGAGACACTCCTTGGAACTTGAGATTACCATTATGGGTTTTCAGTTACGTTTGTAGCTATCTATGCAATCCGGTATGATGTATAAGAATTTTTATTCCCTTATGGACTGTTGAGAAAGTTGTTGCCTGTGATATGAATAAGTATAGCTGAAGATGTTGCAGACTTGAACATTTGTTCATTCTCTTTCACTGTGAATGAGGGTCATTTGTAATAAAAATCGTACACCATTGACTTTTACTTATCTTTAGTCTCTATTTTAAATTTAGTCTATTTTATCTCTTTTATTTTATCTATATTTTAACTTATCCTTAGTCCCTTTTTCAGTTTACATTTTGGTAGTACTTTTAAATTTTTTTTTTATCATGGCCCTGTTTCAAATTCGAAATCATTTACAGACAACAAAAAGATCATTATCATACAACGAAGAATCTTTGATTCTTTCACAGTATCTCACAGAATCTTAGATTTGTTATTTCAATAATATGATTCATTCCAAGCATTACGCAGTGTTGTATATGTAAGTTAGTATAACAACGTGTATATTCAAATCTTAATTAATTTTGTAGTTCATATGTTATAACATGCATTAACTATTTAAAGCATTTTGAATTAACTTCTCTTTTTTTTTATTCGATTACTCCACTAAGGTATGTGAAAGCCGTACGCCGTTTTCAAATAAAAAGATAATCTAAAAATTGCTTTAAGAAAAGATAAGGACAAAAAAAAAATTCTCTACCCTATCTTTGGAAGATAATATATTAAAAAGTATCAAATCAGTTTTAATACATTTTAAGATTTTGTCTTTATGACATCTACAACATTTTTCTATTCTAAATGTTATAATATGTGCTAATTATTTAAATTATTTTGAATTAACTACTTTTTTTATCCGATTATTCCACTAAGGTATATGTAAGCGAAAAACGCCGTTTTCAAATAAAAAGATTATCCAAAAATTTCTTTAAGCAAAGATAAGTACAAAAAAAATTTGTACCCTATCTTCTGAAGATAATGCATTAAAAAGTATCAAATCAGTTTTGATACATACGTATATACATACATATCTATTACATTTTTCTATAAATCAAAAGTCGGTACACGTACCATATTTTTTTAGATCCAGCATACCCCAACTTATTCCAAATTTCTTCAACCAATGGTAAGACGAGTTCTTATCACAAGAATCTCGGAATTCGAATTGGTTACGTCATCAAGACAATCACGGACTTGAGGTTCTCAGCGCACCAAACGAAGCTTGTGACTTTTCCATCCAGTATTTTATCTCAACCAAAGCAGTTAAAATGGCTGGCAAGCCGTAGCTGTCACAGTGTTTACAAAATATGTACATCTTTCGCACGTTATTTGAATGGGCCATACGATGCTCTCACTCAGCGACGGACCCTTATCTAAAGAACGTTTTAAACGATGCCTCTTCAGCGATGACGGATGGACGATAACTCGGTTAGGGTTACGGTATTTCGTGTTTCGTATTGTAATTGCTAAGTGTAGGTACAGAGTTTTTTTTGGTAAAAGACGCTAATGGGTTGAGATAAATGAGTTGTGTCGTTGTTGAAGTGCAATCGTTCTTGCTTGGTAACATTGTGCTTTTTAATTTATTTTGTTTTAGGTTTTTTGAACTTGTTGAAAACTGATTCATGTAATTTTAGAGAAAAAAATAATAATTTTTTTGTGATATTATTTTTAATATTGCAGAGTGACATTGAAGGATTTACTACAAAAAATCTGCGCTGTTATTATGTATGAATTTGCATTTGGTTGTATGTGATATCTTTTGGCTAATTTATTGGTGTTTTTTTTTTTTTTTTCCTTCAAGAATATACGATAAAAGATTTTGTAGTATTTTTTCTTGCTGTTAAAAAAAATAAAATAGTGCTTATAAAAAGTGATTAATTATTTATAAAAATTACAAAACGTGAAAGAAATGTAAAACCAATCAAATTGTGTTATGTATTTTCCTTTTATAAAAAAAAATTATTTAACGTATTAATATTTTTAATATATTTAACAAACCCATTACAAAAAGGATATAAATATATTTTTCTTTGAACAATTTGAAATTTTTAGAGCAGTAAAAAGTTTTTTTGTATGATAGATTAAATTTTAAAAATAATTTAATAGACATGTTATTTTATAAACTGTACATATTTAAATAAAAATCTTATAAGTCGGTTACGATTAAATTATTTTGTATTGTTTTTTTAAACAAAAAAGGCTTCTTAGTTATGATTTCTAATATTTAAAAATGTTTAAACCATTATAGATTTATTATGTCATTTCATTGTTATATTAAAATTTAGGAAAATAACACTCATTTCTTCTTTATTGGCGCAACAACCCCTTGGTAGGCCGAGGACCCAAGGACCGCATACCTATAGGCAGATTTCTAAACAGGAAATGTTTTCTTTATACGGGGTTGGGCCGTCAGCCTTTGGCCCAACGATCATATTGGCCTGGGACATATGGTTTAAAGCGGATTTCAAACCACTACAAACATCCATAGCATTGTCGGACACCGAGCATCAGAGAGCTAGTCACTCAACCATTAGGCCCTTACACTCATTTTTCTTTTTACTAATGATTAACGTAGGCAAGAAACACGTGAGTTTTTAAAACGAATTATTTTTTTTAAATAAAAAATAGTTTCTGAAGTTTTATAAACATTTCAAAAAACACATAAAAGTGAAAAAAAAAAAATTTAGCACAAACCTAGCAGTTAAAACTTGACTTCATAAAGAAACTCAGCAAATGTTGTGATCATCCACAATTTTTCTGCGAAAAAAAAAAAAAAAAACTTCATCATTACTTTTTTTCTTCTTACCTTTGACAGCACATGCTCCAAAATTCTTCCAACCCAAAACTTTACCCCAAAATCAATAACGGCACCAACCCTATACTAAATAAACTTAAAAGTTCTTCTTCTTGACTCCTTCCTCATTATTAAAAGTCGGGCAAAGTTTCGAGAGAGATCAGATTCACCGATATATTGATGCACCAAATCCCGAACAGTGCTTTAATTTCATTCTTCATTAATCATATCTCTCGAGCCGAAGCGTT
This sequence comes from Caerostris darwini, assembly GCA_021605075.1. Classification (NCBI taxonomy): domain Eukaryota; kingdom Metazoa; phylum Arthropoda; class Arachnida; order Araneae; family Araneidae; genus Caerostris; species Caerostris darwini. Next base: position 639,066 of record BPLQ01010387.1, read on the forward strand.
AGAAACACACACACATATACATACTCTTCGTTTAAGGCCATAAGTGGGCGTTAGATAGGACCACCTGATATTCCGTGACTACAGCATGGAGGCATTGGGGGTACCACAAACTGGTACCCAATCTCTGCAAGGCGCTCGTGACCCGGCGTGTGTCGTGTCTCTGGATGGTTAGGTGGCACGCGAGGGAGGGGGGGTCACACACCCTTCTACTTTCAGAATGCCAACCCCCCCTTGCCCGTCAAACCGTCTCAGGCAAAAGGTCTGTCAGATCTCAAGTGACTTAAGTTCGTGAATGATAGAATTGGAGGTTTTAGTCATTGAAGAGGTTTAAGTCAGTGAGGAAGATTTTGTTCTAATGAAACTATGGATGAAATATTTATATCATTTTTTATGATGATTTTACTGCCACCTTGATAATATTGTAAAGTGATTATGTGAAAATGTCATAGTGATTTTTTGTACTAGTCAGACCAAAAAGGTCAAATTTTTTTGGAAAAAAAATGATTAAATGAAATTAAGACAATTTAATTAATTTTTAATTAATTTGACACGAAAGATTAATTTTTATCCAAAATCCATGATTATAAGATATTCAAGTTGGAATGATGTTTTTTATTTGAGTTTTTATCATTATTTTTTAAGTACTAGTTCACTTTACAAATAAGAATCACTTCGAGCAATACTTACTAATTTTTATCACAATTACTATATTGTTACTGATTATTAACAGTGATTTAGCCATCACAACTGGCGGCTTAATGACCAATTGGATAGCGCTCTGGCATTTAGTACCACTGGCTTGAAGTTCAAATGCTGGCGCTGGCATGAATGTTTGTTAGTGTTTCGGAATCCACGTTAAACAGTAGGTCTCGGTCTAATTAGCCCAAAGTGGGCACAAAATGACAGTAGAGACACAAACCAAACCAAACCAAATCTTCACAACTGTTGTACTATGGTATTTATAATGGTATCGTTTTGTTATTTTGCATTTGTTTTTTTTGCGAAGTTAATATTATTTTTTATTTAATTGAAATAACATAAAACTAAATATTTAAATAAAAATATGCAATTTATTCGGTACATTAAGCAAAATAGATTTAAAATCATTTTTAAAGCCAACTTTTTAACAAAATGATAACAATAAATCATAAACAATATATCCATTTACATGTAATTGAACTGAAGTTAAAACAACTGACTTTCTTTTATTTTAAAACGATGGTATTTAAATCATATTACAGAAAAATAACATTAAATATGCAAAACTGTTTCACGTGCAGGGATATGAACTTAAATCAGATGACTAATTTCTACTATGAGTATTTTATTCTTAACTGGTTAGTTGTGCTAAAATTAAATCACATTTACATAATGTTGCCGAAAGCGAAATTTCAAGGTCAACTTCAACCTTTTGAATAACTTAGCATAGAAGTGTCACGTAGCTAAATTGGTTTCGATTTTAATGTTACCCTTTCAACCAGTTGACACATCTGTAAAACAAAGTATTGGGAATTTATTTATAAATTATCTTATATATGGAGGAGGTCATGTAAAGGTCATATGATGGAAAGTCATATCATCACGTGAAGTGGTACTGAATATAACTTTCGGTCAAATCGAATTTATAACAAAATTGGCTGATAGGGTGACGCCTGCCTTCAGTATTTTTTACTTATTAACTTTTAATTAAGAAAAATATATCGGTCAATATATTGAAAAAAACTTTAAAGTAAATATACTCACAGTATGATGTTAATGATGTTTACATATGTTTGGTGACATTCGTTGTTATTTTTATCCTACTTGGTAAACAGCAACATCTAGACCATGTCCATGAACCCATGCGGTCTCATGATAGGAGGGGAAAGGGGGGTAGCTTCTGTTGTGATGGAGCATTTCTAGGTAGAGGTCAGACTCGGCATCGTGACGGTGACTTTTTACGAGGTAGGGTTGCCAGCTACGTCCAACGCTGTATAATCATATTAGACCGGGACTTAAGTCTTCAAGTTGATTCCAAACCACTACAAACATCCATGGTACCACCGAGACTCGAACTCGCACCGAGCATCAGAACTGGTGGCATTTTAATATCCTCAATGAACTTATTCATCATTGAACATCAACACCAGATGGCGCCAGTTACTAAATATATAAAAATTATTTTTAAAAATTAAATTTAAAAAAAGACTTGGTTTAATTTAATAATAATAAAATAAGAATTTTTCACAATTTTTTGTTGCATACAGATAATAATAAATTCAGAAGGAAAAAATTGGTTATAGATTTTACGTTATGTTGGAACCTTCAAACATACATACATCTATTTTTTCATATTAATCTAAATTCTTATTTGATACGATATCTAAATGTTAGTATTTATATATTCTTAAACGTGATACTAAAGTTAAGACTTATTTCATAGATTTTATATTGTTAAATATAAAATGTTTCCTAAATTTTATATTGTTAAATATAAAATGTTTCCTAAATTTTATATTGTTAAATATAAAATGATTCCTAGATTTTATATTGTTAAATATAAAATGATTCCTAGATTTTATATTGTTAAATATAAAATGATTCCTAGATTTTATATTGTTAAATATAAAATGTTTCCTAGATTTTATATTGTTAAATATAAAATGTTTCCTAGATTTTATATTGTTAAATATAAAATGTTTCCTAGATTTTATATTGTTAAATATAAAATGTTTCCTGGATTTTATATTGTTAAATATAAAATGTTTCCTAGATTTTATATTTTAAATATTGTTTTAAATATTGTTAAATATAAAATGTTTCCTAGATTTTATATTGTTAAATATAAAATGTTTCCTAGATTTTATATTGTTAAATATAAAATGTTTTATTTTATATTGTTAAATAAAAATGTTTCCTAGATTTTATATTGTTAAATATAAAATGTTTCCTGATTTTATATTGTTAAATATAAAATGTTTCCTGGATTTTATATTGTTAAATATAAAATGTTTATATTATTTAAATATAAAAATTTTTATATTGTTAAATATAAAATGTTTTTATATTGTTAAATATAAAATGTTTCCTAGATTTTATATTGTTTATAAAATGTTTCCTAAATTTTATATTGTTAAATATAAAATGTTTCCTAGATTTTATATTGTTAAATATAAAATGTTTCCTAGATTTTATATTGTTAAATATAAAAATATTGTTAAATATAAAATGTTTCTAGATTTTTATATTGTTAAATATAAAATGTTTTGTTAAATATAAAATGTTTCCTATTGTTAAATATAAAATATTTCCTAGATTTTATATTGTTAAATATAAAATGTTTCCTATTTTATATTGTTAAATATAAAATGTTTCCTAGATTTTATATTGTTAAATATAAAATGTTTCCTAAAGTATAAAATGTTTTTATATTGTTAAATATAAAATGTTTCCTAGATTTTATATTGTTAAATATAAAATGTTTCCTAGATTTTATATTGTTAAATATAAAATGTTTCCTAGATTTTATATTGTTAAATATAAAATGTTTCCTATTGTTAAATATTTTATATTGTTAAATATAAAATGTTTCCTAGATTTTATATTGTTAAATATAAAATGTTTCCTAGATTTTATATTGTTAAATATAAAATGTTTCCTATTTTATATTGTTAAATATAAAATGTTTCCTAGATTTTATATTGTTAAATATAAAATGTTTCCTAGATTTTATATTGTTAAATATAAAATGTTTCCTATTTTATATTGTTAAATATAAAATGTTTCCTTATATTGTTAAATATAAAATGTTTCCTAGATTTTATATTGTTAAATATAAAATGTTTAAGATTTATATTGTTAAATATAAAATGTTTCCTAGATTTTATATTGTTAAATATAAAATGTTTCCTAATTTATATTTTATATTGTTAAATATAAAATGTTTCCTAGATTTTATATTGTTAAATATAAAATATATATTGTTAAATATAAATGTTTCCTAGATTTTATATTGTTAAATATAAAATGTTTCCTAGATTTTATATTGTTAAATATAAAATGTTTCCTAGATTTTATATTGTTAAATATAAAATGTTTCCTAGATTTTATATTGTTAAATATAAAATATTTTATATTGTTAAATATAAAATGTTTCCTAGATTTTATATTGTTAAATATAAAATGTTTCCTAGATTTTATATTTAACAATATAAAATCTTTCATAGACTTTATATTGCTAAATTATATTAAGACTTATGCCATGGATTACATAAAATTTATTTCATAGATTTTGTATTTAACAATACAAAATCAATGAAATAAGGTTTAATTTTAGTATCACGTTTAAGAATATATAAATATCATATTAAGATTTAGAGAACTCTGGCAAGAATAGTTCCAAATCGACTTGAATCACTTTTAAACTGAGAGCGGCGTGTGTTGTAGTCAGTGAAAGGAGGAAAAGTCTTAAGTGGTGCCTTCTCCTAAAAGTGTTTGGGGGGAATTTTTCATGCTTTGGTGTTTTGTTTGTTGGCCGCAACCTATCTTCACAGGTAGATTGGCTACCGGTGAGCTTTCCGTGCAGTCACGCTTGTACGGGGGAAAAAACAACGTTTGATGGAGGAGTTTCAATTTAGACCGTTCGGTTTTTTAATTCAGTTTCGGTTTTGGTCTTTGGAACAAAGCATTCATTATTCCATAGTTTTAAATTGTTTTTATGTACCGTAGAAGGATTTCTGTTACTATGATTTTTGCTAATGTTTTCAACTTGCTTGCTGTTTAATTGTGTAAGCTGTTTACGAAGCTAGTTGAATTTTTATAGCAGTTTACGAATCGTTTGCTCTGAATCGTTCAAACCATTATTATATTTTATAGGTTCCTATATACATATAGGTTACAGTTAAAATAATATAATGAATCTTTGTATTATTGAATTTTTTTAGTGGATATCAATATTTGCTGCTTAAAATATTAGTGACTTATTTCTGGAATATGCATTTAATATTTTAGTTGCAAGTATAGTGTAGTATTTAGTTGATTGCTAACTACTAATAAATGACATGCTGATGTTACTGATGTTTTTCTAAAGTTTATTTTAAGTCCCACGAATTATAAAAATCCTTCATGGGGATTTGCCTGGTTGACGGAGAGAGCCTTGGTTGCATAGCAACCTCAACTTCTGCTTTGTGAATGAGAGAAGTTTCTTAAGCTTTAAACCCATTGATTAGTTGAAAAAGGAATACGATGTATACAGAATTTTTGTTACATGATTATTAATATTATTAAGTAAGGAATAAAAGTTTAAAACAGAAAAAAATAAAAAGTAATAAGAAAATAATAAAAATCGACTAAATTGCTAAAATAATAAATAATTTTTCACTCAAAACTGTAATATTGGGGACTGATGGCCGAGTGAGTAGCACTCTGGTGCTCGGTGGTACAGGTTTCGGGTTCTAGTCCAGAGGTGCCATGGATGATTGTAGTGGTTCGGAATCCGCTTTACAGTGTAGATCCCGGTCTAATAGGGCTGTAGAGCGTCGGGAATAGGACTGACAACCCTACCCCGTAAAAAGAAAACATCTCCTGTCACGAGATCTGCCAATAGACAGACGGCTTTGGCCCACGATGGGGCTGTTGCGCTTTGATGATGATAATGATGAAACTGTAATGTTGCTGCATGAAATGTGTTGTACGAATTCAAAAACCCATATTATATTTGTTAATAATTTATTAATGTACTTTTAAAAAAAATGTAGTTTTCTGTTAAATAAAATAATCACGCTGTAGAAATAAAACAATGATTTCTTTTAAAATTTTATTACCAAAATTATGCAAATTTATATACATAATTATAATTCATATTTTATCTCTTATAACTTTATATCTCAGTAGGAGAACATCAAAACATCTTATTTTGAAGAAAACATTTTGTAAATAATATTATAAAACTTTTTATTAATCTCCATGGTAAAAAAAAAAAGCATAATTATTTTTTCATAAGGCATAATAATATAAAAAATTAAAATAATCATAAAAAAGAACTGAAAATAAAGAAATCCTTGTGTGTACCATTACGTGAGTTTCGTCGTTTTGTGGTCATTGACGCCGAGCCTTATATTGTTTTCGGTTGTCTAACACAGCAGAAAGTTTTACGATTGCATGATTCCACAGTAGACCGGGCGTCGCATACAATTAGTATTTACCAAGGATTTTCTTTTTTCGCCTCGTTCCGTGACTTGTCTCAAGTTAATGGCGGAGGACTCTTGTTTGCTTTTCAAGCATGCACGCAACAGACTTAAATTCATTAACAGTTTTATGCTTTTGCGGATTGAATAAGAAATGTTAAGACAGATGTAAATACAAATTTCCACTTTATTTTCGATTCAAATCATTTATTTTTTGTACCCCAGATAGAGTAAATGTGCTGGCAAAATGGTTGATACCAAATCGGTGCAAACTGCATCAAGAGAGTTTTTGTGATAAGTTAGAGAGCTAACTCTTTCGTGACTTGGTAATGGTTTGAAATTTGCAACATTTGTATCCACTATCTTTGTACGGGTTGTACTATTTTAAAGTGGATATTTTGAAATTATTTATGGCTGCCTTCAGCAATTCATTGTACATTGTATAACATTAGTTTTTGGAAACATAAAGCTTGCTTCCTACTATTTCAATTCAAATTACAGTTTATAACTTATGATATGTTTGAATCATCTTCCATTCTTGTCTTTCTCATACATTTCTGGTATATTATTATATTTTATAGTAAAATATGAAGAAATAATTTTTATACGTTTATTTTTCTTTTTTCTTCTTTACTGGCATCACAGCCTTGTACAGGCTTGTATCACACCCTTGTACAGGCATCACAGATACTTGTATCACAGCCTTATACAGGCATCGCAGGCCTTGTACAGGCACAACAGCTCTGTCTCGCTTCAATGCCAATCTCTTCCAGTTCATAATTTTCAGTTGTCTAAGATCCTTTTCCACGCTATCAATCCACCTTTCCCGTGGTCTTCCTCTCTTCCTATTGTTGAACAATTTACATAACATAATCTTTTTAACAACGTTTCCCTCATCTCTGCGATGTACATGTGGGAATATTGCTTTAAAACGTTTTATGGTGGGATATTTTTAAGTGCCTCACTGTTAAAAGTATCACAATCAATACCGAAAACATAGATATATTTCTTTATTTCATTCAGTTCAACTTAAGCAAATCTCCTGTGTCAAATTTCATTTTTTCGTTTTCCATCATAATCCTAACTGTCCTTTTCTGCACACAATTTATTGTTACATACCTTACTTTCAAATCTACCATCATCTGTAAGAAAGACACATATATTTCTTTATTTCATTCAGTTCGTCTTAAGCAGATAACTGAAAATCTCTGGTGTCAAATCTTATTTGTCCGTCTTGCATCATAATCCTAACTGTCCTTTTCCTCACACAATCTGTCCAGCCACCGATTTCCGACAGGGAACGAAACTGAATTATCCAACACCCCCTATCGTCTGGAGGTTACCACACCCTTCTAATTTCAAGCTGCCATTCATTCGTCTCCTGAAGCTAGTTGAGGGGCCGACGTCCCCTCTTTGCCCCCCAAGACACTCGAAAAGCCGCCAACTCAATTTTCCTTCCAGGTCCCTCTTGGGTTGATCCCCTCCTTCCCCAGAAACTTCGAATCCCGATGATTCCCGACAAAGCAATTGGATTGGAACTCGTCTGAAACCCTCCTTTTCTTGTTTACTGTTTCCACCATCCCGATCCCTGAAGATTTGGCACATTCTCTTCATCCCCATCCTCCCACTCTTGTGCAATTCTTCGTCTTCGTCGTACAGTGGATGAATTAAGCTGTGTGCAAAAGGATGGTCCAGAACTTTTTGCTCCGCTTGGCGAACTTCGCGGAAGGGGGCCGTCACGATTGACAAATTAGGGGTGGATTTTTGGGGGTGGTCTCTCTCTCACTAATGCCTGTTTTTGTTCTCCCTGGCACAAACTCACTTGTCGCTCAACTGGGGATGATTCATGAGGGAAGGAATTAGTGTTAGCAGTAATTTTCCTTGAACAACTACTGCTGAGTATTCATTATCACTGTTTGAAAGGGTTTACTGCCATCATATTGTTCTGCTCTTTACTGAAAGTTTGAAGGCTCTTTGTACATAAATTTTATAGTTCTATGAGTTGTACTCATTGTAGTAAATTGATCGTTTTTGGAATTACACCATGTTAAAACTAAAGTACTTAGTTAAAATAGTGATAATTATTGTTGCGTAAAATACATACATAAATATTGGTAAATTTTTACATTAATTATGTTCTACTTTAACTTGTTACTGTTTTCAACTTCAACATTTTGTTGCTAGAAAGGCTTTTAATTATATAATTTCATTGAAACAATATTTTCGAGACAAATTCGTTAAATGTAACTTGTTATTCATTTGAATTATGCATCTTATGCTTAACGTTGTACTGCAATCGGCCTGGTGGCCAATTGGCTAGCGCTCTGACCTTTGGTACCACATGCTGTAGATTCAAATCGTGGCAGGGGCATGTATGTTTGTTAGTAGCTCGGAATCCAAGTTAAACTGTAGGTCCCGGTCTTATTAGCCTAGAGTGTACAAAAAATGATTGTGCGACAAACCAAACCAATTATTTCGCAAATAAACTATCTCTAATGTATTTAAGAATGTATCATCATTGGTTACCAAGAATACTTATATATAAATCTTCTTAAAGTAAATATAATGAGTGTTGCAATTTTATTTTCTTATAAATATCCGAAATTAATCTCAGTTAATTATTTTTAATCTCAGTTAATCTCGGTCTCAGTTAATTATTAAGTAAGGCGCATATTATGAAGTAGGACTAAATAAGCATTGCATTCAAATTTTAAGGATTATATATAAAAATTTACATTTATTTTACCTTTTCCAATTAAAGTATTATATATTAATATTATCTGATAAGAAAGACTGCCATAACGACTTTACTTTTAAGTTTTGTATTCTTAAATACGCAACGAATATTGAGCATCTAATTTTTATTTAATTACAACAATGTACCTTAAGGACCACATTAATTAGTTTCAGCACCAATCTACCTTTACCATTAATAACCTGAAACAACATTAGTCAGGACATCAAGAGACACATATTCCCTATCGGATCTTAATGTATATCTATTTGGTGCTTTTATCACTTTAACCCTATTTACTTCCTGACCAAAATACTATATGAACATTTTCTTATACGATTATTTTTTTTCCCTTGACAGGGACACCGGAAAGAGGTATAAGCGGCTTTTAGTGCTCATCCGCTTCTTTTAGTATAACATCTTCCTTTACTGTCACTCGGTGACGCTAAAAGACAAATAGCCTATTAATTTGGAGGCGTATGGTCGGAACGCACGAGAGAGGAATATTTCTCTGCATTGTGGATCAGGATTTAACCGCACAGTAATGACGGACGGAATTGGATCGCGAGCCATCTACTTTTGGCTGCTTTTAAGGCTTCTTAAGTGCAGTTTTTTGGCTTTTTCTTTTTTTTTTTTTTTTAGTAAAATGAGATACCTTGTTTGTTTCATGGATATAAAACTGTCATTTGTTTTTCTACTTTTCTTAAAATAGACGGGAAAATACATCTAGTTTTATGGAAAGCTTGTGGGATGGTCTTTGCTTTTTCAAGGATCATGTGCATTTAATGACCTAATATAATATTTCCAAAATTTTTAACTTGCAATGGTTCAGAAAGTAAAAGAAATATCATCTCCATTGCACACAGTCTGATGGCCAATTGGCTAGCGCTCTGGTCTTTGGTATCACAGGTTTCAGATTCGAATCCTGGCGATAGCATGGATGTTTGATAGGGATCTGGAATCCACGTTAAACTGTAGGTCTCGTTCTAATTAGTCCAAAGTGTGCACAAAAAGACCGTAGAGCGTCAAATCAAACCAAACCCTACGTGGTTGTGCAACTTAATTTCCAATTGGCTGGCGCTCTGATCTTTGGTGTTTCAGGTTCGTGATTCGGAATCCATGAAAATTGTACTGCTCTAAAGAACTGGCTGATGGCCAAGTGATTAGCGCTCTGGCCTTTGGTACCACGGGTTTCAGTTTCGAATCTTGGCGATGGCCTGATCGTTTGTTAGTGGTTCGGAATCCACGTTAAACTGTAGGTTCCGGTCTAACTAGTCCAAAGTGTGCAAAAATGGCCATAGAGCAACAAAACCAAAACAAAACTATCTCTAGAGAACTGTTCTGGAGACAAAAATATTTATGTACATTGTGTTTTTTTTTTTTTTTTTTTTTTTTTTAGACTTTCCATTTTCTTGTAACAATCGCCAAAGAATTTAAGTTGACATAAAGCGAACTTCACATCCAAATTCATTTCATAGAAAAAAAATTTACCCAACTGGATAAAAAAGGAAAAGTTCCATCCAGTGTCCTCCAGACATTAATTCCGGCCCAAAGAAACATCCCGGCTGGAAGTCGTGCGGAAGAGAATCTTTCTTTTGTCCCTCTTTCCACCTTTCGATTTTCTTGTAACAATCACCGATTAAGCGGGAATAGCACCCAAATGTAATTATCGAGAGGAAAATTGGCGTCTCCCAGCAATGCCCGCGAGTAACGCCATGAAAGGATAATCTTAGGCCCATTTACTTTGATAGGATTTGTCCCTGCGCGAACGAGACCCGGGGTCTGCCCGCGGACAAATTTATTTCTTCTCTTGGAACCTTTCGTTTTTGTTCTGAACGAATGTGTAAATTGGGACCACCCCGGAATGGAATAGAGGGATTCGGAGGGATTGGATGTATCAAGGTTTATTTAGTTTTTTGGACAATCTTCTAGAGGATATTTGTTTTTGTGGGTCCATTTTTTTTTATTGTGTGTATTGGATATATTGCAAGCGTTATATATAGTTATGTGTTAAAAATATAAACAAAAATCTCTCAAATAATTAAATATGGAGGTATGTAAATCGTACTGATATAAAGCAAAATTATTGGTTTAATTAAAAAAGAATCATAAACAATACAATAATTTGAAAATATGGGCAATAAATAGAAACTCTTTTTTAAAGTGTATATGAAGACATTAAAATAATACATATTAGTACATATTAATGCATTTAATATGTACAATGTATAATTTAAATTTTAATTAATATTAATACATTTAATATTTTAATGTATATTAATACATTTAATACATATTAATTAATATTAGTTTTACATTTTTTTTACATTAACATTATGGGTCCAATGGACAATCAAAATATAGTAGAAATAATATTATTTCTACTGTATATGTATAATGTGATATGATTTTTTTGTACAGAAAAGCATTTATATGACTTGCAAAAACTTTTTTCAAAGTTATTTATGTTATTACTTTTGTAATATTATTAAAAAAATTAAGTATTGAATTAAGTTTTTATAATTGATAATTACATTCTTGTAATTTTTCCAATATTATAAAGCTGTCTATTAATTTTGATTCAAAAATCTTAGGACGTAAATTTGAGTAATTAGTTGCTGTAAAAAAATTACAATTACAAAAATGATGAATGAAATATTTATATTATCCTAGATCACATTTTAAGTATTTTTAATTCGTTTACAATATCTCTTAAATAGAACATATAATGAATAATTTAATATTCAAAATTTTTTTCCCTTTAGACTTCAATTATTATTTTTTTCTTATAAGCAAATGAAAAAGTTAAGGTCATTGTAAAAGAAAATAGATACTCTTAATTAAACGTAAGATATATTAAGAGTGAACAGTATAATTATATCAGTAATTGGCATTTACAGCAGTTGATTCATCACATTATATTCACACCTGCTACATTTTATGATATTAAATGCTTTCGGCTACATTTAAACCACACTTTCTTTTTTTACAACTTGTAAGAATCGAGTTCGATTTGATACTTCATTCCATCTGTAACATTGCGATAAAATAACTTTTGATGATAAACGACGTTATTTCATTTTATTTTTCACATCATATTTTAACCAATTCCAATCCCATCTATTACTGAATATCATCTGACCTGTCTTTCATTAAACCTTTTTGGTCTATGCAAATACCCCATTTGTCTTTATTTAACACTGCTCCGTTGCGGTTAAAAATTTGCCCAACCGCTTTCTCAAACCCGCAATTAGCGAATAACTTCATTCTTTTTTAACATGAAAACAATAAATTAAAATATTTTATCTGATTGGAATAGTATCACCAAACGATAAGAACGTGCCTAAAATCAGGAATCGATTATTGGCCGTTTTCATCAAAACGAAATTCTTCTACGAGACATAATAATTGCTGGCTGCCTTTGACCACAGCTGTATTGCATATGGTCCATTATAGACTCTTCCCTCCCTACCATTCGTATGAGGTAATATTGAGTAATGGTGCGAATGTCCCATTCCCACTTGGGAGTATGGGCAGCTGTCAGGACCACACCTAGAACCCTCCGGTTGTCTCGTGATTTATGGGTAGAACCAAGAATGACAAGACATTCATAGAATGCTGTTTGGAGCATGCTGCCATTTTTGACGACTGGGCGAAATTGAGATGTTACATTGTTGTTGGAGCTATTTTCTGAAGAGATAATCGCTTAGTTACGGGAAAGGTGAGGCAGAAATAATAAAGTTAATGGTAACATGTCTTGATTATCAAACCTTTTGGATGTTATTCAAATAAATTGTATAATTGTGTTATACTATTTTATAGAGATTATGCAGAAAACTAAATTCTCGTTATATAAAACTCTTATTAGACCTATTTTAGTCTATGGCTGGACTTTGGAAGATCTGATGTGGCCTATTTTGATATATTTGAGAAGTTTTTAAAGACTATTCTTGGAGGTGTTAGGAAAAGTGATTGTTAAAAAAGACGGTACAACGCAGAAGTTTATAAATGCTATAAAAACCCAGATATCATAAAATTTATTAAGATCAATGAATTAAACAGGGCTGCTTATGTATTTAAAATGAATGACTTAAACCCTGTAAAAAGGCTCGTAAAGGCTCCTTTTTGTATTTAATTACTAAAAAAAAATTTTAACATTTGTTCAATTAATGTGATATTACGCATAACATTCTTTATTTCCTTTTTTAATACTTTTATAATTTTATTTTATACTGACCAGACCAGGCAACAATGGATGCATGTAGTCTGCAGCCCTCACAATTCTGAGCTTTCCTACTATTTTATTACTTACAAATAAAATTTGAATTATTTATTTAATCAAGTTATTTTTTTTCGCTCACAATATTGTTGAATACATTTCTACGATATTAATGAACACATTATAGATCAATAGAGAATTGTCAGTTTTGAACTTCCATGTAGCCAAAAAGTAGTAGCCATAGAATTTAATTAACTTAAAAGATGCATTATTTCACAAATAATTTTTAATTATTAATTTTAATTAAATTTATCGAAAATATTTACACAAAGCTAATTCTTTAGAAAGATAATTTATTTTCTCATTTAAATGGTTAAGAGTTTAGATGGTCTAGGGTTTAGAGGGTCTTGTTTCAATTCACCAATTGCTAGTTTAAAACATACTGCTTAATCTGAAAATGGAAGGTGATAAAAATACCTTACAATCTTCTAATAGTTTGTATAATATTGGGATTTTAAGTTATTGAATAAATCTAATATTAATGAAAATAATGCTGAACCGATAAATTTTAATGCGCTTAATAAATGTGGTAGGTTTTTTGTTAAACGTCTAAGAAATTATAATTATTCAAACTAAAAAAAACAAAGGGTAATATTTTGAAATTTTCAGAATTGTCCATTAATCCTTAAATTTGTATATATTTGCAACATATACATTGGTTAATATGCATACATTTGCAACATATACATTGGGTAATAGGTATGCATTGGTTAAAAATTTAAATGGTTTTAAAATTATTTTACTCTTTACGAAGCTGAAAATATTCTATGTAAACATTCTGTTTTCATTTGTAGTCTATGCAAGATTTTCGAATCCCACATTAGTTTATTGCGAGTGTTCTTGCTAAGATCTGAGATGATGCCATTTTAATAACTTTAAACATTATTTAAGCCATTTTTTTAGTAAAAAGAAACATAAATACTAAAATACCACAATACCACCACCCCTTTTCTAAAATGTTGGTAGCAGCCCGATTTCCGTTCATGCAAAACCATTTTGGCGATGTCCCAGAAAGAAAAAATATTCCCCCTAAAAAAACTTCGCGTGGTTTATAGTTCGGTGACTGTGGAAAACAACCTAGGTTGCAGCAATGGGTATTGTACTATCAGCGGGAAATTACGAGATTTTTTTTACTTCCTAGTATAAACAGCTGCTTTGTAATTGGGCTTGGGAGTTCACTGGATGTTTAGTGCATTGTAATCACACTTGGCTCTCTTCTAATGAGAATAGGCATCTCTGTCCGTTTCGTTGTTCCAGAACATCTTTTGTGTGTTCCCAAATCGCCATTCATAGTTTTATGAATTCTGCCGTAAATGATGTACAAAAGCATGCTTTAAAAATTAATTCTTAAATAATATATTGAAACATTCAATGATGTTTATAGAAATTTAACACTAAATAAAGTGTAACATTTTCAGCAAGATCGCAACATTCGGAAACTATCTATAAATGCATCTGTTTATTGACAGGCGATTGTTATTTTATAGATTGTTAATCATAGTTTTGGTAATCATTCAAACAAAATCAATTATTCTTTTTATTTATTTTAAAGAATTTAATTAGTAATGATAAAATTATTTTTATTAAAAATTATTCAATGTTTTTTTTTATGAGATTAAGTGTAATTTATCGACGGTTTAAACTATTTGTCATTGCTACTTTATAAAATGGATGTCTTCATTATCAAAGCAATATTGTAGTGTGCAGGTTGGGCAACTGGATGTAGTTGAGTTGAGATACTTGAGGCACAGTTTGGAGAACACACAGCTTTATTGACACACGCACAAAAACCACACACGTACAATTTGTAACACATTTAAAGTCATTTAATTATAGATTCCTAGATAGATTCCACTTCTAAATCGAAAACTTGATACTCAGGTACGCGCAGAGTGAGCGAAAGATACTTCCTCTTCGGATATGAGTCTATAGGCTATATAATACTCAGGACTGCTTTAAATATATTTCCCCTCGGGAGGAAAGACTGTAGATCAACTAAACATTCCTCAGTGTACTTCCTCTCGGGTGAGAGTCTCGGAGCCTACTGATCATTTCTCCTGAACGCCACAGGGGGTGCTCTTTCCAGTGCTAAGGAGGAAGCATAGTTACAATATTTATAAAAAATAATTAAATATTATAAACTTCTTTTAATGTGCAAGAATTTTATATTATACAGTAAATATGCGTAGATAATTAAAATAGTTTCTTTTAATTATATATATAATATATATATATATAAATTTACATATTTAATATTATATAATTATATTGTATATTTTAATTATATATATATATATATATATATATATATATATATATACATGAAATTAAAAGGAATTATTTTGAAAATTTCTTTCAACTAACTAATCATACTGATGATCATTTTGGAATCATCAATCAGGATGATTTAAATCATTCAATTCAATTAACTTTTACATCATTATCAAAAAGTAAATAAAATTAATCGCATTGTTTACTTACTAGTAAAAACAATAAAAAAGTTAACAAAACTCCAGGCAGTATTTTTTTTTTTATGCAGATTCAAATACATTTCCCAAATTACTTCTTCCCCGATTAATGCATTTTTTTATTTAATAAAACAATGCCATCGCATTTTAACTCAACAATGTTTATTATGTTTAAGCAAAATTAGTAACTTATTAATCCATTATTCTTAAAAATTAATCGAAACATTTTAAAACCCATTCAGAATCAGTGTAGCGGAAATCGATTCGTATTTCTTGAAGTGAGTGAGATATAATTTACCTGGAAACTAAGGATTAAAGCACTGAAAATTTTGTTTTCCGCTATGTTAAACTGGGCTAATTAAGTACAATGGCTAATTATTCTAATTCCTGGGGCCTTTTTCATTTTTCATTTCATCGATTTGAGGCTCATATTTATTTGAAGTACCTCCTAATAAGAAAGCTCTAGCTCGCCGTAACTTCCTCTTACTTATAAGAGCCAGGAAATAGGAAATAGGCGATTCTAAAAATTTCTTATGCAAATTAGATTTTTCTGAGGGAAAAAAAATCTTGTAAAAAAAAAAAACTTCATTGCTCGTTTCTACATGTCTTTGATAAAAATTAAGAGGTTTTTTTTGGAGGGGGGGAGGAGGTTTCTCCTGAATTTTCTGCCCTGTTGATTCAGATTTTATTGGTGGATAAAAAATTTACAGGAAAATGCGGGAGTAAATAATGTCTTTTTTTTTCCTTCTAGGTTTGATGCAGTCATTTTTTTTTTTACAATAAATCATGTTATGTCTAAAGCTTAAAAGCGTCTGTCAAATTGAGTTGATGATTTTTAAAAATTATTCAATTCCTACTATTAGTTCACACTCTCCCTATATATATCACGTTCAAATTTTTAATCGTTCATAAAATATTTTTTATTCATCCACTCAAGTTCAAATGCATTTTTGAACTTGTAGTGGAATACACTGGATGTTAATACAGTTTTTTTCAAATATTAATTAATTAATTATAGTTTTTTAGATTTAAGTTGCATTTTTCTAATAATAGGTGGCGCAATATGTAAGAGGAAAATTTCAACTTTATTTGTAAAGGACTTTTCTGCAATATAGTGAAAAAAAAGGTTTTTTTATATTACTTGTTTTAATCACGAGATTATTATTTATTAATTATTTTGATTCCTTGATTATTATTTATTAATTATTTTGATTCCTTTGATTATTATTCAATAATAAAAATTATTTTGATTCCTTTGATTATTATTTATTAATTAGAAATTATTTCGATTCCTTGAAGTGAGTGAGATATAATTTACCTGGAAACTAAATATTAAGAACTGAAAATTTTGTTTTCCGCTATGTTAAACTGGGCTAATTAAGTACAATGGCTAATTATTCTAATTCCTAAGGCCTTTTTAGTTTTTCATACCGCTTAAAATAAGTTACTACTCATCGATTTGAAGGCTCACATTTATTTGAAGTACCTCCTAATAAGAAAGCTCTAGCTCTCCGTAACTTCTTCTTACTTATAAGAGTCTGGAAATAGACGTTTCTAAAAATTTCTTATGCAAATTAGATTTTTCTGAGGAAAAAAAAAAAAAGTAATGGCATTGCTTGTAAAAAAAGCGCATTGCTCGTTTCTACATGTCTTTGATAAAAATTAAGAGGTTTTTTTTTTTTTTTTTTTTTTAGGGGTTGTGGGGGTTGGAAGGATCTCTCCGGAATTTTCTGCCCTGTTGATTCAGATTTTATTGGTGGATAAAAAATTTATAGGAAAATGCGAGAGTAAATAATGTCTTTTTTTTTTTCAGGTTGGATGCAGTCGTTTCTTTTATAATAAATCATGTTATATCTAAAAGTTAAAAGCGTCTGTCAAATTGAGTTGATGACTTTAAAAAATTATTTTCATCTTAAGATAAAATATTTCCCAATTAGAAACGTAATATTATTAGAGTATGTATTTTAAGAAATGGAGGTATTTTGTGTATTCAGATCAATATTTTCGCATTTCTAACAACCTGAAAAAAAAATGTTTCTTTAACTTATTATTATTAGTGTTATTAATATTTTTGTTATTATTATTATTATTATTATCATCATTATTATTATTATTTATAGTTTATTTTAATATTTCAATAATAAATTAATCTTTAAAGTATTAAACATAATTTTCTATTAGGATAAACTAAACGTTATAGAAAATATGTGGATAATTCTGAATTTGTATGAGGTTAAGTTTAAACCATTTCGTTAACCTATTGCTGTATTATTATTATTATTATTATTATTGCTATATATACCATGAATATTATTATACAATATTATACTATAAATAATAATTATTATTATTATTATTTATTGTCAATTATACTATTGAAATATTAAATTAATCTTAAATGTATTAAACATAATTTTCTATTACTTTAAACTAAACGTAATATGAAATATGTGGATAATTCAGAATTTATATGAGATTAAGGCTAAACTGTTTTTTTTTAACTTATTATTATTATTATTACTAATTATTACGTTAAACTAAACGCAATAGAAAATATGTAGATAATTCTGTTTTCATAAGAGGTTAAGGTTAGTTAAAATTATTAATGTTAATAATTTTTGTAAGTAACAATTTAATTTTCTAAACAAAGTAATTTACAGTAATTACAGTTAATAAATAATTTTTAGTTTGTACATCTCTTACGTTTAAATCGTGTCAAGTCGTGTTTAAAAGTTTTAAAGAGTTGTTTGCTTTAAAGTTATCTGAGTTTTTAGCTGCGTTATCCAGTAAATGAGACATTCGTCTTTAACTTGGTTCACTTCCAAACTACATTGTTTTCAGGTGTTACGCTATTAGCCGAGGTTAAAGACCGGTTTCACTGTTTGTTTTTCTCTCTGCATAATGTGTTGTTACTAGGAAGGTGTTACGACAGTTGGCTGCTATGTTTTTTTTCTACATTTCAATTTTCGCAAATTGCTATTGAAACGAAATCACTAATTTAAATTTATTATGATTTATAAATAAAAGATAAAAACGTACAATTATATGCTGTTATTCTTTTTTTTTTTAAATAAGAATATTGTCTATTGTAGATCTTGTTCTTCTTTTGATCACTTTTTAAAAATAAAATTTTGGTTTTCCAAATTTAAACCTTAATATAATCACTTCTAATTGAATATCTTCTAATTTTTTTAGTTGTTAAATTAACTTTCTCGAATGTAATAAAAAAATTTCGGTTATTTTTTTTTTTCCTTTCGTATAATCATCTCTATACTAAACGTTTAGTCTAGTAATTGTTTATTTATTAATCTGCAATTGTAAACGAATTTTAGTTAACAATGTAATAAAATGATGCCATTTTTATGTCATTTTTTAAATAAGTATATTAAATAATTTCTTTTTAAATAATAAATTAATACAAATACAAAATCATTTCCATGCTTAAATATTTTAAACTACAACTGATTTGATATCAAGGTGCAAATTCGAAATCATAGCTAGTTTAATAAACAAATTTAATTAACTGTATTGCATTTCAAATAAAATATAAATCTCTTATCATAACTTTACCAAGTACTTACATTTTCTTGTACTGCTATAAGAAATGAAAAATAATTTTCATACAAAAATGCTATTTGGGACTTATAACTGAAGCTCTATAAATACATGAATAAACATTCTACTATAAATCAGTGTTTATTTACTGAACAAATTTGCCTATCTAATGTTGACAGAAATAGTGAAAGATTCAAATACAGTGATTCTTTATTTATGTGGTAAATATACTCATTATATTAAGTATATGATCGTTCATACAATTAATTATTTAACAAATATGTTCTCCATATATAATTTTAGTGCACAATATACATATATATATTTTAATTTCATAATTTGCTGTGGTGGTAATGATTGTTTAAACAATGTGTATAGATAAATATATTTATACTATAAATTATCATTTCCAAAAAATATTTTCTCTCATTAATGTCAAAGAAATCCTTTCATATAGTAAACAAATATGAATATTTGATTTAATGTTCATTTAAAAAGAAATGATGTAATTATTTTATTATACTTTTATTTAGAAACAATATGGATGTATTTTTAATGTATTACAGCTATTTCATTCTAAATACATTGGAAAACTATAAATAATGTATGTCCCACCAGATTTTGTAAATTGTATTTTTATTTAAAGGCTTTTATGATAAGATTTCCATTGAGGTTATATTTATTTATTTATAATAAGAAATTGTAAATGTTAAAAAGCAAAATCTGTTTACAGGTATTTTAACATTAAAATAGTAATTTGTAATCTAAATTATATAGGAATTATTTTTTTTTTCTTTAAGAGATTTGTCTAATAAGTGATTGACCTTTTAAAAATTAAAATTCAAAGTAAAACATAAAATATTATATTCATTGTTATATCGAAAAATATGCAATCTAGTAATTTTAAAATTCGTTGTAACATTAAAAACTCTAAAATAAGTAGAAATTTTGTTAAATTGTAATTTAACAAAATTGAACTTCTGTTCTATTACCTCAATATTTGAAAAAAAAAAAAATAAAACATAATAATATAATGATTAAAGTGATTATTTTAACCATCATATTATTATGTTTCACTTTTTCATTTCAAATATTAAGATAATAGAACAGAAGTTAAGTTTGTTAATATTTATATCTGGTATTTTAAATAAAACTTATCATAAATAGAAGGTAATTATATTTTGATTTTATTTAAAAAATATTAAGATCTTTTAAGTAACAGTCCATGGATAAAATGATGCCAGATTTCTAATTTTTATCAGTGAATAATGATTCATTTGGTTTTATTTGTTTAAAAAATTAAATTTATTTTATTATTGTTACTGTTATTTATTTTTATGTTTTACTTTTTATGTTTATAATAGAATGGTTAATCATTTTAACCCTTATTTTAATATGTTTTACTTTATTTCAAATATTAAAGTAATTGAGCAGAAGTTCAATTTTGTTAAATTTTATTTAAATTAAAAAGTATACATATTATTATATAAAAATTATATTAAAAATATACATAATATACATATTATTATCATAAATAGAATGTAATTATGTTATGATTTCAGTTAAGTTTCTTTAAGATCTTTTAAATAATTTTCCATGGATAAAATGATGGCAGTTTTCTAATTTTTATTTATGAATTATGATTCTTTTGGTTCTGTTAGTTTAAAATATTAAATTTATTTTATTATTGTTAGTGTTATTTATTTATTATTGTTATTATTGTTTATTTATTGTGTTTTACATTTTATGTTTATAGCATAATAGTTAATCATTCTAACCATTATATTATTATGTTTTACTTTATTTTAACTATTAAGGTAATGGAACAAAACTTCAAGTTAAATATAGTAACTTAATATTCAACTTCAGTTAAATTTTATTTAAAATAATATATATATATATATATTATGTTAGGATATTATGTTAATTATGTCAGGATTTTTTTAAGATCTTTTAAATAATATTCCGTGGATAAAATGATGCCAGTTTTCTAATTGTTATCTGTGAATAAGGATTCTTTTGGTTTTATTTTAATATAAAAAATTAAAATAGTATTATTTATTTTTACCAAAATATTTTATAATTATTTCGGTTATTTTCTATTCCATCATTAACATTTGGAATACGTAATGATTTTTTAGAATGTTTTAAGATAAGGAAAAAGATATGGATGGAAAAGACAAAGCAAAGGCAAAATCGTTTAGAACTTTTCCTAACTTCTATCAATATATCCATCCAATATATTCAAATTTTTTTAAGGCTTTTTAAATTAAAGTAGCAGTATTTATTTTTATCAAAATATTTTATAATTATTTGGGTTAATTTAATATAATTCAATTTCATTTACATTTAATTTTAAAATAAAGAATGATTTTCTCTAATGTTTTAAGATAATGAAAACGATATGGATGGAAAGAACAAAGCAAAATCAAAATCGTTTGGAACTTTTCCTAACTTCCATCAATAGCTAGGAAATAGGTATTTCAGTAGCTTCACTATCGTCTGCTCTACTGCTGGACGGATCTGGCATCTCGAGGGACACCACCTCTTGATCGCGTGAAACTACCTTGTAATTTTTCGTTCTTCTTCCTTTTCTCCCCTTTGTTCATCCCCCCTTCCTGTTGTGCTACCGAACAGGAATGAAGAAGAGAGAAAAAAAAGCAGACGAGAATGGAAAAAGAATTGATTCTTCGCAGGGTTCTTGTGAGGATGCCCCAAAGGCAAGAGTTTTTATTCATTTTCGATCGGAGTTGAACGATCCCAAGAGACGAGTGAAAACGTGTTCTTTTCGAAAAGAACAAAACTTTGGCGCCTGCCTTAATTTGCGTAAAAATTAAGTGGGAATAGATTAGACATTTCCTGCTCCTTCTAAAGGGCCTCCTAGGTGGGAGTGAAACTTAGGCTTTTAATGTAAATAAGCACCCCTGGACGTTCGTTGATGTAAATCTGGAGTGAAGTTTTGTAGGTTGAGGTAAATTCAATTGCTTTTCTGTTAAAAGTTAGGCTAAATTGTTATGTATTTTTCTTTAAAAAATACATGGGTAATTATACAATTTCACCATAAAAGACTTTCTTGTACTTTGAATTGGTTTTAGTATTTACATTGCATAAAGCATACTTGTTCGTCATTGACTAAAATTGCTCTTTACTTAAAAAAGTTCTTATTTATAGTATTGGGTTTTTCATAATTGGCTCTTACATTTGAAGCTAGTTTTGTAAACTTTTTTCGATATTTTGTGGTTTATAGTTTCTTTTAAGTTTTTTTGAAACCGGTTTCAAAATTCGTAAAACAAGAAATCTTTCAACTTCTTATGAAATACATTATTTGCAATTTTTACTTCTAAAACATTTATTATTAAACAAATTTCTTTTACAACAATAAAAAATAAAGATAGTAAATAAATAATTTTATTATTGGCATGGTTGTTGTATAGATACTGAAAAGTATTTTGAATTGTACTTTAAATTAAATTAAAGATTATTTTTTAATTCAATAAGAATATTAATTGAATTTTTCAATATAATAATTTTTTTTTATTAAATTTGCATGAAATCTATCTTTTTCTATACTAATATAAAGGTGATTGATACCATTTTTTAATTAAAAATATAGCTAACTATATACTATATAATACTAAAATATAGCTAATAAATTATTTTGGTACTTACGTATTAACGGTACCTTGGCGACAGTTGCACTAATAAAGAGCACATGCGCCAACCGGTTTTGAATCGCGACGTTAGATTGGCGACATTTAAAAACCGCCAAGGTACCGTTAATACGTAAGTACCATTATTTTTTTATTGAAAAATATTCTAAATTCTACTTAAAAAGAAATTAAAGTTCTTTTTGAATTTAAAAAAAAATATGCATAATATAGCATGTATAATTTCAATGTAATAATTTTTTTTTATTAAATTTGTATGAAATCTTTTTCAACAGTAATATAAATATGATTGCAGCAGTGTTTTAATTTAAAAATATAGCTAATCAATAAAAATATGTTACCTTTCTTAGTTGGACATAATATAAATTTTAATTAATGTGTAGAGCTTTTGATTAATAATATATATTAGGCAATCTATATTCACATTACCATAGACTAATAAACATAGTGTCAGCAACTTTATTATTTATTTCTTACTTCTTAGACCAGAATACTTAAGCATTTTAAGTAGAAAATATATCCTGCCCTGTAAACCTATGTTTTAATGAATCCGAAGAGAAATTGATATATTTCCCAAAGACTTAATTCTATTGCATAGCGTTTAATCTTTAGCATTGATTTATGAACTGTGCTGAACTTTGAACTTTGAACCTTTTGCTAAGATTAATCCTCCACGCGAGGTTTGACACATAATTTGTCGCCTATGCCGATTTCCTGAAATATGTCTGTTTAATCGGCGCCTCCAAATTCATTTGACATTTTCTTTTTTGACATGAGTCAGATTCTGGACAGAAGTCAGGAACTTTTGTGACGATAACCTCAAAGAGTTGGCACCATGAGGAACCTTTTTCATTCAAGACTAGACAAAGCTGTCTGGAACATATGATCTTGAACACACATGTTAAAACCAGGGGAATTTTAAAAATAGCAGCCTTTCCCCTTTTTACCCTACAGTATCTCGAGGATATGGTTGCAAATAGCATTCCATGCACATACTGCCATCATCCGGAAGTTTCTTTTTTTAAACCTTTTGCTTTTTTTTTTTTTCTCCTTTATTTTTTATCCTTCCCCCTTTTTTTATTTTATTTTTTATTTATTTTTTATTTCTTCTTCCCAATAGCAAG
Organism: Caerostris darwini; assembly: GCA_021605075.1. Classification (NCBI taxonomy): domain Eukaryota; kingdom Metazoa; phylum Arthropoda; class Arachnida; order Araneae; family Araneidae; genus Caerostris; species Caerostris darwini. Next base: position 663,058 of record BPLQ01010387.1, read on the forward strand.
GTCGTCTGCTTTGATGACTACGAAGGGGAAAATGTTTGCATATTTTTCCCTGTGTAGTTCTTCTGTTTGGAGCTATTTGAGTGTTAAAAAGTTTTTAAAAGAATAGAATAAAAAAAAAACATTATTTTGTATAATGTTTTTGTTTTCTATGGTTTTTTTTTTCCTGCAGAATAAATATTTAAATAGTTTAGCGGTAAGAAATTGTTGTTAATGAAAGGATAAAAAAAATAACATAATAAGAAATAAATAAAAATCCAATTAGTCAAAAATAAAAACAAAGGCTGTTTTTTTTTCACAGGCTTGAAACATATAATAGACAGTGTGTGTGTATTGTTATAAATTTATTAAACATTTTTATGCACATATATGCTTAAATTGGCTTCATTAATTCAGAATTTTTCCAAATTTAATTTTTTTAAAAATAGTTAAAAAATATTAAATAAAAACACATAAATTTTTAGCTAATTTATATAGTAAGAAAATTTTTTCAAAATCATTTATTTTCCTGTCTTAGATTAGCTAATCTTTATAATTAGCTAATCTTTTTTAAAGACTGGAATTACATTAAAATGCAAATAGTTCAGTTAAAAATACCATCAAATTAAACAAATTTTGATTTTTTAAATATACATTAAAAAATATTATTAATTTGACATCAATTTTATATATAATTGGTTATTTTTTCAAATAATTTTTTTTTTCTTATTTATATTATATACAGATGCTAATTGCATTTATTTTTTAGGATTTGTTTTTAAATTATTTATGAATAGAAATCATCTGCAGTAAAGAATATTGCTTGAGACTTATTTTTCATTTTCTAAAATAATCTTGAAATGCATCAAAACATTAGTCTGCAAAAACATGTTTGTGTGGGAAAGATAAAACGGAAAACTTGGAACTCAATTATTATTCATATTAGCATAGACATATCACAGTGAGAAAAGCATTCTTCACATACTATTCCAAGAACAAGAACGTGTGTAGAATGGCACTATTATTTTCTCATATTTCACCCACACAATTTACTAGTACAGTCAACAACTGTAACGGTTCTATTTTGTATGCTATATATATATATATATATTTGCTTACTGCAAGACAAGTTTAAGTGTATGTCCTAGACTTGTCTAGCACCAGAAAACTTCCAGACAGTTAGATTCGCAGTTAGATCGGAATATCTATTACAGAAGCAATCCTATGTCTGAGCTAACTCTGAGTTAAAGAACAAATTTCTTACAAATGTCTAATGTAGTTTCCCCTCGATTTTGAGTTCTTTTTTCTGGCTAATGGATTTGAAAAGTGATACGCCATGCATATATGCACTAAAAAGTAAAATAATGCCAGTTCTATAATCTCCTACAAACTTTATAGACGACGTTCACTGCATTTCTCTAAGTTTTGTTTGTTAAATAATGCATTCACTTTTTCGCAGGCAAATTGCAGTGCTAAATGTATTGAAATGCAAACTTCATTTACATGCGCACGTGAACTAAGATTTTGACTTCGTAAATCTATGAAATAGAAGGACGAGCTATTTAAACAAATAAAATAATTTTTTGCATTATTAAGTTTTAAAGCTTAAAATATATTTATTATTTTAGTTAAGTATTAAATTTTTTTTATGTAATTTACAACTGTAATTTAATAAAAGTAAATATAGAATAAAACTACATGTAATGAATTTATATTATATGCAGTGTATTATATGTTAAACACACACAAAAACAATTACGCCAAAAGCTTTAACTAAACTTTAACTGTAACTTACAATGAATACTTAAATACGAAATAATTATTTCTAAAATAAATACCAATTTAAAATTAAGATAATGTTAAGATAAACTTTATTTATTTTACGTTTTCTCACGCACTTTAATCATTAATCCTTTATTGACAATTTTAAAGAGATAATCACTTTGGTTGTTCAATACTGCCCCCTGGTGATATTAGGATAAACATATCTAGGAACAGCAACTAAAGAATTTGAAAATACTGATCTAATCCAACAGAGGGACTTTTTAGCTTATAGATCGTGCTCATCCTTGGTGTAAACTTGAAAATTTTAAGGCTTTCTCGAATTAAAATTCCACCAGAGCATTTAGGGTCTATTAATAATTTTTTCGGGTGTTAACTTTTTTTTTTTTTTTTTTGAAACAATCTTAATAAAAAGTTTAACTTCGTTAAGTTTTAATTCATCAATAGAAAAAATTATAATATATTCATATTTAATATAAAAATTCTAAAAAAAAGAAAAAAAGAAATGTTTAATTTGATGATTTAAAAATTATGGAATTTCATATAAAAAGAAATTTTATGTGTATTTTTCAAAACAATCTTAATAAAAAGTTTAACTTCGTTAAGTTTTAATTCATCAATAGATAAAATTATAATATAATCAGGTACTTACGTATTAACGGTACCTTGGCGACAGACTTGGCGGTTTTTAAGTGTCGCCAATCTTTATTATTTGGAATAAAAATATTTTGAAAGCGTTTTGATTTTAAATGAAGTGTTTCATATATATTTTATTATTTGGAACAAAAATTTTAAGTGTAGATTGGCGCCAAATCTGTAGCTGCGGTTGGCGCGTGTGTTCTTTATTGGAGCAACTGTCGCCAAGGTACCGTTAATACGTAAGTACCTATAATCATATTTATTATAAAAGTTCTAAAGAAAAAAAAAAGAAAATTGTAATCTAATAATTTAAAAATTACGGAATTTCATACAAAAAAATTTGTGTATTAGGCTAAAATGCAATATAAAATATTAATCATTCGAAAAAAAAAATTGTATGTACCAAACGATAAATCAAAATTTAAATCGTCTGCATCTTCTATCTAAGTTTCGACCATTGATATCCATTGTTCCCTTTTTGGTAAATCGTTGTTTACATTTCTCAAATAATCGCCTTTTATTTACTATGTTATTTATTGCTCGAAAAAAGATCAGCTGCACTAACAAAATAAAAAAAAAAATAATAAAATAAAATAAAACTCAAACAATAGAAGAACGAACATCTGAAATGCTTTAATTTACGCTATTGTTAGCTGTCTAATGATAATAAAACATGGTTGAAACGAAACGTAAAAAAAAAAAAAAAAAGAAAAAGGAAGAAATCTATGGCACAGATTTTGGCTAATTACCAAAAATGATTTACTTCGGAAATTCCCTTTTTTCTTTTTTTTCCTTTTTTGTCTGCGAAGCAAAAGCGTTTTATCCATTAATATCCCTATCTATGTTTTTTTACTACAACCCAGTTTACATGTATTTGCTAGGAGGGGGGTGATTAAAAAGATGTGTGACAAACTCTTTAACATTAGTAGGGGAATCATTAAATTGGATTTTCCCCAGCATTAATGATGCGTCCTACATCATTTACGGGGAAATTATTTCGATAACCTATTGTCCATTACATAATTGAATATGCTATAAGGCAAACGTTCGTATAGGAAAAAAATTATACACAATAATTCTAGAAACCATCAACATTGTTTAATGTCACATTTATATTCATTTTTTACTTATTTATCTCTTTTTTATAGAAATTCCTTTATATGGTATTTGACTCGATTGACCCTTTATTTTTCTAATTCACTTATTTATTAGATTAAAATATACTTACGGTTTAATGACGTTTTATTAAATGTAAGATTATAGTATCATAACATAATAATTATTTTAAATTAATTTGATTCCACTTTAATATCTTCAAAATATTTTATAATTGAATTATTAAGTTTCAATCATTTCTCATTCGTATATTAATATTTAATAAAGGCTAAGTTGAATTATTAATCAACGATAATTTGAAATGCTTGGTTGATTGTTTTATAACAGCTAATAATATTTTCTCGTGCGGTTATATTTGCAGGAAACAATACTGGGAGCAACTAATCGAAATTCAGTAAATTAAATACTTAATTAAATTAAAATGAGGAAAAAGATGTATTTTAATGAATAATCATAGTATTTCTTTGGTAATTTTTTTTTAAATCTCAGAATAATGAACTTTAAAAAATTTAATTATTAATATTTAAACAAATTATATGTAAAGAATTAATATTTTATTATTCTGTAATTTAAAATGTGTGTCTTTTTTTCTCTATTTACTAATGTTAAATTTTATACAGTGAATTTAAATGTTGTGAAGAATATATAAAGAAAAAATTTATATATACATATTTTTTTTTTAAACTTTTGAGAAAAATAATATGCTATTTTCTTTTTTCAAGATTTAAATTATACATCTTGCAAAATAAACAGCTTTTGTAACTAAAAATGCAATATGGTGTGCATTGCAACTCATAAAATGTTCTATCTTTGAAAATGTGAAAAATTTCAACTATAAAAAGGCAAATAAACCTTTTGTCAAATTCTAGTAATAAGACAATTTTTAATAAGACAATGTAATGTTGATAATGCAATATGCTATTGCTTTACATAAAACCTATTTTCATTGTGAAATGCTTCACGATTACACTTTAGCATAAGATGAATCAAAATTTCAATACTTATGTACAATTTCTGATATTAAAATTCAAAAATGCAAACAACTGGCAGATAAAAAGCATCCGTTAAATTTCATCAAACAAAAACTACCAACAAAACTAAAGAAGACATTGAGAAATGTATTACCACAGCCTGCAATTGCCATGTGAAATAACTATTTATTCCATTTCACCCTTTGACTATACTCGCATGGTCCCATACTCCATTACAAGAAATCCCCTAAGTCCCATTTATCAAAAGGATATGTTGAAAATAAAGACATTACAAATAAATAAATAAATAAATGGAACCCCGAGTATCACCTCTCCCTATCCGGGTTAACGAATTGGAGGTCCAGAAGACGCCTTATCGTTGATGACTGGACCCTGCTGTAATAAAGCTGCAATCGGGCCATGGTGCCGGACACTTAGAGCCCGGGATCAAGCGGTCTTTCCTTACTGTTGAGCCGGAAAATCCGGAAGATCCGGCCCATTTCCCCTGGGGATTCTGTCTGATGGGCGCTCCTGATGAGGCCTCAGGAAATCAGGAGCCGACCTATTATGGGAAGGCTAAATGCTACCGGACTGACGAATGCAATTATTGCAGGGTTGGCATACCCCGAGACTTTAAAAGTTGTCATTCGGAAACATGGAGGTTTTTATGTGGGAGGCATAGGGAAAGAATTGCCCTTTAATTTGGGCTTTGAATTTGATGGTCAACTTCGTTGAATATCGGTGGTATTACCAGGATTTTGTGCAGCGTTATTATTAAGAATGGGTGTTTTGATGTACATCAATATTTCTTCTTTAGCGATTCGCTTTTTATTTCTTTATTTATACATTTATAAATTGAATTATATTTGGATAGTATATTGCAAAAAATTTTGGAAAATCAGGAGCTGACCTTTATGGGAAGGCTTAATGCTACTGGACTGACGAATGCAATTGTTGCAGGGTTGGCATACAGTAAGTTGTATGTCAACTTGCAATTTTAGCAATCGTAAGTTTTGAAAGTTGTCATTCGGAAACATGGAGGTTTTTATGTGGGAGACATAGGGAAAGAATTGCTCTTTCATTTGGGCTTTTAATTTGATGGTCAACTTGGTTGAATATCGGTGGTATTACCTAAGATTTTGGGGAACGTTATTAATAAGAATGGTTGTTTTGATGTACATCAATGTTTTTCTTTAATTAATTAAATAAAAAGGGAATCGCTGTAAATATATAAATTGAATCATATTTGGATGGTATATTGCAAAAATACTTTGAAAAATCAGGAACCGACCTATTATGGGAAGGTTAAATGCTACTGGACTAACGAATTCAATTATTGCAGGGTTGGCATACCGTAAGACTTTAAAAGTTGTCTTTCGGAAACGTGGAGGTTTTTATGTGGGAAATATAGGAAAAAAATTGCTATTTAATTTGGGCTTTGAATTTGATGGTCAATTTCGTTGAATATCGGTGGTATTACCAGGAGTTTGTACAACGTTATTGTTAAGATTTTGTGCAAGGTTGTAAAATATTTTGATAAAGGTTAAGAATTGGAGGACCATTGTCACCCAGAGGAATGCATGGGAAAATCTCTTCAAAGGAATGCCCTGGTTCACTCTGGGCCGTCGCGCTATTGATGATGATGATGATGATAATGATGATGATAAATATTTATTTTTTTTTATTTGAATAAATCTAAGATAATGTATTTTTATAAAGTTCATTTTGAAATTAATGTCAAGTTACGAAAATCCATCGAATTCATCAGAAAATTTATCATGAATTTAAAGAACGTCTATAATAAATGTATAACCTAAATTATTGTTAGGCTACTCATAAAACCTGTCTACAACATGATTATAAATTAGTTTTCTTTGACATAATAACAAACTTAATTATTTGAAAAAGTTTTAAAATAACATTTAAAAAAACATTCAACTTTAAATAAATAACCATTACGATTTTTCTAAACTCATATTTAAAAAATATTCTAGAATATTCCTTGCTACATCTTGCATCTTGGAAATCCTCTTCCCCAAACGATTTTCATCCAAAAAAAGAATTCGAAATGGAAGCTTTAATTTGGGTAATTAAATACCGCTTTAGCGATTAAATAGATCACGAAATTCTCCTAAAAGGGTTAATTCCAAAGTCATGTCGTCAATTGAGCCAGCCTGGAATAAAAAGAATGCGAATAAAACGGAAAATCTCCGCAACGCGGGAATCCGGGCTTGCTGTGGAAAGATTTATAGACCATTAACTGGATCCATAAAGTACCGTAGAACCTCATCTTTGTCAAAGGCACTCACCGAAAAAGAGCGCGAAAACAAACTTAAATTTGTTCCGCTGCTGCCACTCTGGTGAACTAAAAAGAGAGAGAATTAAGTGCTGGGTTATGCACACTTGACGGCGCCCAGCAGCGTGGCGGTTACTGTGTTGTATTTGGTTGGTTTCTGTTGGTGAATTGTGAGGAAGAATAATGTTCGAAATTCTTTTTTGTATTAGATCTTATTAAAATGGTATTTAAATCATGATTCTTAATCTGGAAATGTTTCGATATTTATGAGTATATATTTGAGAAGTAAAAAATTCGAATTGTTATCGAATTAAGACATATACATGAATATCCGGGGAATTAATAAAATGATTGAAAACAGTTTTGCAGGAATCTAGTTAATTAGCAATTATAAATCCCGTTATAATTGATTTTTTAAACGTTTATAATTATTTCTCGTTCCGATTTTTTAAAATTTTTATTAAAATAGAATAAAATTAATTTTGTTATTTAGATCAATTATATTTCTTTTGAATATTTCAATATTGATGATTTTTGTAGTAAAATTATTACTTTTCCTTAATCAATGTTTAGTAAAAGAAAAATACAAAAATTTAATTAAATTTTTAAATATCTACAAACCAGTCGATATTTTTAAGGTTTATTTGCGGTTTTCGTACATAAAATGTATTTTATAAATTTTTTAACACTATTCAGTTTATGCCTTTTGAATTCATCTTAAGAATTTAGTTTATCGAAATATAAGTAAAGATGCATTTCTACTTATTCAGAATTCCTTTTAGCAATGAAATCCTACAAGGAAAACGAAAACACGGTTTAGAAATATTTTATCTGAATTCCTCAAATACTCTGCAATTATGGATACACTCTTGAATGTTACTTCTTTAGAGAAAAATATGAAATACTGAAGCCCTAATAGAATCACTTTTTCTAAATCTTTCACTATTTTAGTATTACTTAAGTTTCTTCAATAAATATACAAATAAAAAGACACGAGTATTTCCACTTATAAAAAATTATGTTATTAATTCATTCTTCTCTTTTAATCTTATAATTAATTGATAGATTCTACAATTTTGTTTGTGTTCATGTTTAAAAATGAGCTCTACTAATGTCTTCCCTTCATCTATGTTTAATTTTTATAAAGCTTTTATGACATGTAAAATATAATTTAGTGAAAGAATAAAATATTTATATTAATATGAAGCAAAAACTAAATTTAACCGTTAAAATATACGTGAAGGAAAAATATTATTTTCACATGGTTTTGCATAATTGCGAGAACGTTAAAAATATTTAATTTCCGAAATGAATCATTTTCATTCGAGATCAATAGATTAAATGTGGATCATATAAAGTAGTGGATAGGTCATATAAATAGTCATGTGATTCATACTAAATTATTTTCAACTTATATTTATTATATTGTGGTGTGTCAAATGTTATTTCTATTTATGGTGTGTCTATTTGGAATAAAATTCAAAGAATTGGCTTGAAATTTAAGCGTATAAATAAATGAATAAATGTATTGATATCATTCATTTAAGTATGTCAATGTTATCCTTTTTTTTCCCCCCTCATTTAATCTGTATTTCGAAATGATGATATTTATCTTAGAATATTTCTTGTTGCCTTTTTTAACTTCGTTTGTTTATATATTGTCTATTTTGCAAATATTGTTCTTGAAGGTTTAATTTGTTACATTTATTTTTTAATTTATTTTTATCCTATAAATATTTTGAAATAGTAACAAATGTGTAAAAATAGAACACTAAGTTTTTCTCACTAAAGTATTGAAATTTTGATATTATTATACTGAAATTATTAAGTAATTTTTATAGGCATTATCTATTTAAGATTATAGCTTTAGAATATTATTTATTTTATTCTATTTCAACAAATTTCGTCATTATTTTTAACTTATTTTTGTGGTTAATGCTTATTTTAAATTAACTTGTATTTAAAATAACACCCCCAAACAAAAAGTATTAATTATCGTCTTCAAGCACAAATATTGGCATAATATAATATGCAGATAGGTAGATATGGCAACCCTACAGTTATACAGAACAACATCATTGACGAGTTTATCGTATTTGGCAATTCAGCTAACATTTGCGACTGACTCCTTTAATTGAAAAATACCAGACTTCTAAAAGTTATAATCCCACTATTCAACAATAAATAAATTAATATTAAACAGTCACATACCTTGACGATTCAACTTCTTAAATCTGCAATAGAATAAATTTCAAGCAGCTTGTAATGTTCCAGAAAACTAACAATAAAACCAAACAATACTAAATGAGGTAGGGGGAAAAAATTCAAAACGAAATTAAATCTAGATTGTCAGTGGATGCTGAACCTAACTTAGTAATAACAAAAAATAAAAAAAAGTGGACATCTAGTCCAGTGGAAGAGAGAGAGAAAACCCTTTCTGCCAGCAAGGTGCTAAAGACCCATTACTCTTTCTGTCAAAACCAGCTGCACGGAAACACAAGCTCGGAACATTTATGCCCTCTTGCATTGGCACCTTTTAAATAAGGACCGATTTTTATTGTCAGCGGAAAGCTGAGGATGTTCAGGGTGGAAAAGAAAGTTTTTTATGAAGAAAATCGATACACTGTGCGAAAAATCTCGCATTCAAAGATTGTTACTAATGGAATTCGTTTCTTGTAATGTGAATTGGCTAAGCATAATTTTGAAATGCTTTTTCATCTTTAATGTTGAAAGATTTCAATCAGATTGTGAGACTAATTTAGATTTTTATATCAGGGTTTTAAAAATTGTAGACTAATATATTTTCTCTTAACTATTGATTCAGATCTCAATTTATCATAATTTTTATTTGCGCTTTTATTGTTTTAAAATGTCAGATATTTTGGTGTAAGGTCTTTTGCTACTAGAACTGCAAGTATTAAGCAATTGCAGCGATCAGTGAGTTACCAGCATGTGCATCTTCAATTCGTTACATCAGTTTTATTCCAATACCACAAGGGTGACATCTAGGAAATTCGTATCCTCCTATTCTTCGATTTAAACGGAATGGCATAAACACGGAGCATGTTCGATTTGTATTTATTTGTAAGTTCATGTAAACTTGTTGTCGTATATACTTGTTTATTCTTCTATACTTGTTCTTGTGTATATTTGTCCGTTCTTGTAAACTTGCTGTCGTGTATATTTGTTCTTGTATACTTAATGTCATGCATACTTGTCGTTTCATGCATACTTGTCGGTTCGTGTATACTTGTCGGGTTTGAAATACGCATTTCTTAGTTCAGAAACCTAATGCACGATCCATCAAATTACTGATTCTATAATTTATAATGACTTATCAGATAATCGCTTACTAACTTTTTTTTATTAAAACAGAACAGATGTTTATACAAAGATAGATTTGCATGTATTAAGCCACAATTTCTGCAAAATTCGTTTGATTTATAATTAATATGAATTATAAAAATGACAAAAAATTAAATTGTCCATTATAATAAAAACAAATATATCTTCATTCAAATTTTGGTAGGTTCTGTTGAATTAAACCAAACACACACAGACATAAATTTGTAATCAAAATATATAAAAAAAATATAGGGAAAGCAAACTAGACAGCAATAGCAAATAGATATTCCGAAAGAAATTTACTGAAAGAATTGCATAAACATTTAAAATTTAAAATTTCTTCTTTACATATCATCAGAATAAGGAAAAGTAACATTTTAGCATTTTATTTAACCCAGAGATATTTTAATTCCTCTATTAATCATGCTTGTGAACTAACCACACGTGCTTTTAAAATATCTTTAACCACATCATCTAATTTTAACACGTAATGCAATATTTGAGGTTGAGCTACACACATTTGCTACACGACATGAAAATATACAGTGTACATCAGATAAAACTTTTAAGTTATACTTGGTTGAGTTTAATTTCATTTCACTGCCACACAATTTCAGAATGCTTATCACAAATTCCCAAGTCATTTATTTTAAAGATTAATTCAGGCACTTTAAATAAAAGGTTTTAATTTAATTAAAAAGAAAAAAAATACTTTTGTGTGCACTGTTGTTTTGAATCAAGACTTAACGAAATGTTAAATTTTAGAGTTGAAACTTTTATTTGTAAGATTAACACGTAAGATCATGTCAATTAATGTAAATTAAATTGTAAATAACATTTGTCATTTGATATAATAAAATTAATCTTCAAATGTTTAATTTATTTGGATTAATATAAAACTGAACATAATTAAAGATCATTCATAACCAAGTTTTTTCATAAGCTAGAAAATAATAAAAGTAATTTGAAACACAATAGCATAATCCAATAAAAATTAACATTATGATTCAAATGTAATTTAGTAATAATAATAATGCCTCATCTAAAAAAAATTTTTAATGCTATAGTAGTTACTTGTAAATTTGTAACATCATACAACCATTTTATAATAAAAATGATAAATAAAAATTAATAATTTGACTTATTTAAATATCTTGCTGTCTGTCTACCCAAACATTAATTTTGAGAATAAAAAGACAGTTTTGATTCATAATGGAATTTTAAGTAACCGTAGGCAAATGTAAAAGAAGTTTAGGATAATTTATCTTTAAAAAAACACAAACCATAGAAATATCCTAAGATTCATAAAAGTCTGCATAATTAAACAAATAATTGACCTGTAACGCCTCGGCTTGGTCTATCACCAATCACGATGGAACAACTCATGGTATAGTTCATATTCAATCAGTACTTGTTTCGACACGTGAAGGTCGCACAGACATTAGCTAATTTCTTGAGTCTCATTATATATGATATCGAATATCTGCTATCATATTTGAGTGACAGCTTGTTCTCATTAGTACAAAAGACTAATTGCATGTAATATAACTACCCATAATACTGCTTGCTTGCTGTCAAATTTGAGTGATAGGTTGTTATTTTATTTGTCAAATAACATACATTCCTCTCTCCTGGGAATGAAATGTCAAAACTCTTCTAGTGAGAAAAAAATGCTACAGACCTTAAGAATAAAAAGATAAACTAGTCAACATTAAATTAGAAGCAACCATAGATAAACACTATTCATTCATGTTTCGAATAATCTAAGACAGTGTAGCAAAGAGATTCTGGGTAAAAAAAAAGTTCTTTAATACAATGTTCTAAAAAATCATGGCATCATCATACAATCTGCCTAAACGTTTACCTTCAATAAAGAGATAAATAATTCATTATCAAATTTTAAGTAATTATTATTCAACATCCATCAAATTTTTATATTTATTTTCTGATCAGAGGACAAAAAGAGTCAAGATCAATATCTTCCATCCTTTTTACCACCAAAATCAGTTCTTAAATGCAGACAAAAGAAAACTCCTTGAGTGGACTTGGAATTCCTCTCATACAAGACCGCGGCTGGAAGCTGGGGGAGGTAGGGGTCGAGAATGGGGGGCTCCATTACTCTCGTCTGTCATGACCAGCTGTCCTATGGATATGTCCTGCTTTTCCCGTTTTGGATGCTTTCCGGAATGCCCCCGGAGCCTCAAAAATAACCCTCTTTCAAAATTTCCTCTTTCTTGACTCTGAAGTTGGGATGGCCGAATAGTGGCACTCCTTTATGTTCGATTGTGCCCGCTTCATAAGATAGATATGGACTGAAGTCGTCTTTTGTTTCTTGTTCTGGTTGAAGTTCTTTTTTTCTTTTCTTTTTCTTCTTCTTTCTTGGAGAAGGAAAACAGATTATAAGAAACAGTTTATGGTGTAGTCGCCCATTTTTTATTCCGTCGCCGTTTGTGGTGACGGTTCGGTTGGAACGGTTTGATCCCCCTTGGAATGCCTACTTTTTCATGCTGTTGTTGGGTTTTCAAAAAGTGATAGTTGAATAGAAAAAGACCCGGTTTCTTTTTAAGCTTAAAAAGTATTTGATATCAAAACGTCCATAGTCGATGGAAGTGGTCTATCTCCAAAGTAAATCTGTGACCGACAAGCAAAATCTACATCGCAATTGTTTTACTATGTTTAATCGACGTTAGTTAGTTTAGACCTTAGTTTTTTGTTATTAAACTGTGATATTCTTCTTATTATTAGCAATTTCTATTTATTCATTAGTTATGGTTGTTGAATATTTATTTTAGTTTGTGGACTTAACAGTATTATCGAATTCAGTAATATTGTTAATTATATTGTTCCGGTATTATTGTTATTTCTCCTTTCAGAGTAGTGAATCCACTTAAACTGTATGTCCCGGTCTGTTTAGTCTTCATGTGCACAAGATGACCGTAGAGCGACAAATCAAACCAAACCATACATAGTAGCTCTCTGATGGCCAATTGACTAACACTCTGGCCTAATCAATTGGCCAGTTTTATAAAATGGTCATGAGCAGAAGTCTTTTGTTCCTGTAGTATTCATTAAAATGAATTTTTCTGTAATTTTTTTTTGTAAAAGGGAAACTGATTATTAAAAAAGATGCTTATGATGTTGTCACCTTTTTAATTGTGAATTCAATTCGAGTTCAAATGATTTATCTACTGATCTATCTGAAAAAAAAATGCTTTTGTTATTCCTAAAATAGTAATAGTTGAACACAAAAAGTACTAGAAATTTATAAAGTCTATGAGCGAATTAATAATTAGTAAATAAAAGGATCTACCGAACAAAGTATGAAAAGATCTATAGTTGATTTGTTCTTTTGCAGGTTAATAAAAAATATTATTCGTATAGTAATCTTCATTAAGCAACAATGCCCTTCTCAGAATAACCAAGCTGTGTCGTATTTCTAATACATTTACTGCATTTTTAATTAAATAATTGTAATGTCAAAAAAATTATTAATTTATTAATTTTATTTTTTTTTAATTTATTGTAGTTTTAAACAATAACACAATGTTTTTTTTAATAAATATGTTGAATTTATTAATATTTTTAATCATATAAAAATGTTTTGCAAGTAATTGTTAAAGCAATCAAGTTTCTGAAAAAGCACAATATTTGGTTAGCTATTAAAATTAAGATTATTAATTAATAGAGATCAGTAAATTTTTTTATTTAAGTTTTTTTAATTGATGTTTTCTTATTTAATATAATTTTTATTAAATATAATTATGAAAGTAGACAAAAATGCTTTTAAAATATAAAATTTCTATATGCTGTTATTAGCTAAATTTAACATTATTAAAACTATTATTAGTTAAATTTAAATTTAATATAATAGTCTAAAAATAATTTTAAAAACTTCAATAAATTAACCTGCAATTTAATCTCTTTAAAAATTAAAACACTAAACTAAAAAACAATTATATTTTACAAGTACTTAAGCACATATTTACCTCTTCAAAAATATCATAATTACAACTAAACCAAATTGATCGTAACTGTAAAGGCCCCATTTATTTTTTTACAACAGATTTGTATATCGATTATCTGAAAGAATTGAAAGACACCATTAATCTACATTAAATATGTCTAACTATAAATAACCACTAATTGATGATTTGGTCTTACATGCAAATTTAAAAACCATTCACTATATATTTTCGAACCCATAATAGCTTCAGACTAGAATCATTCACTGTGAAATAGTACACCTATTCAGAAACAATCAGTCCAGTTGTAGCAAGTATGGTGATATTGCGTGATAGCATTGACGTATGGAAATTACAAGTTGGTGAATACCACTCTTATACATTTTGCGGAAATTGGTCTTTTTCACTGTGAATTACTGCTATCAGCTGCCTCGTTTCATTGTTGTCATGCTTTGTGAGTTGATATTCTTTTGTAATAAAAATAGGTCAAATTTTTCCTGGAATTATTTTTTCTGGAGATAGTTGAATGCATTTTTTATGGCTATTGGAATCCATCAAATATATTGATGTAATGTTAAATAAGTTAAAATAGTATTTTTTTTTTTAAATTGTTTTATATATAAAATTATATTTTATTCACGTTATAATTTTGATAATAAATGCTTTTGTATTTCTCATTGGAATGATAAATTAATGTCAAAATTAAATCTTCATTAAAAAATATCGATCTAATGATACAGTGGCTGTAAAATCTATTAATAATTGCTGTATAGAAGATCAAATGGAATCGATTGTTTTACAAGCATCGAAATATTCAAAATCTTTTTTTGATGGCATAATTTATATATGCGAAAGACCACTCTGGATTTAAAGTTTAACGTGTTTATTTTTATTTCTAAAACTTTTTTTAAAAAGTGACAGATTTACAAATATATATAACTACATTTAAATATAAATAAAATACATTTTATACACGCTATTATTTTAATAATAAAGGCTTTTGTATTTTTCACTGGAATAATAAATTAATGCCAAAATTAAATCTTCATTAAAAAATATCGATCTAATAATACAGTGGCTGTAAAACCTAATAATACAAGCAGTATAGAAGATCAAATGGTTTTGTTTGTGGCTCTACAGTTATTTTGTGTACATTTTAGGCTAATTAGACAGGGACCTGCAGTTTAACTTGGATTCCGAACCACTGCTATTACACAACACCACATCACATCATATCACATCATATGCCTAGAGCTGAGTTAACCCGTTACAGTTTGGGAATGATTGTTTTGCAAGCATCAAAATATTCAAAATCTTTTTTTGATGGCACAATTTTTATATGCGAAAGATCACTCTGGATTTAAATTTAAAGTTTAACGTGTTTAATTTTATCCCTAAAACTTTAAAAACTGACAGAAATTTAAAACAAGACCTATAACAATGTAACCCAAACAATGAAGAACAGATAACTCCAATATGTTTTTGTTTTATGTGGAACCAACGGATAAAACGAATTAATACATTTTTTATTTCTCCTGGCTGTAATATCCCCAAAAACAAAAGCACTGTGTAGCCTTAAGATTTAAGGAGGCCTTGTAAAAAAAATGTCTAAAAATAAAAATCCAGCCAAGCGTGTCCAAAATTTTTGCGAGGGCTAAGCGCCGGTTAAGAGCGGGACTGGAAGCCATTTGAGGTCATGATTGAGAATTGATTATGCCATTAGTCCCACTACCACACGTAGGAAAGTAGGGTTCTCCTAGGGAATTAGAATTGGCAGAGTTCAAAAGATTGTTTGAATCCTCGAGAATAAATAGTGGAGCATCTTCGGATACTTTTGCTGCAACCGAAATGTGCTTCTGCTTCTGATTCTGATTGGAGTTTGCTGTTGTTGTTTGTTACTCCTTGATGGAAGTTTGTGATGGTATGTTTTCAAGATTTTATGAATGAATTTTGCTGAGGTAGTAACTTACGAATGATGCGACTACTAAAAGAAATAGATTTTATTATAAATGGGAAATCTATCAAATTTGTTATTCTAAGCAAAAATAATATTTTAGAAATTATAAAATCTTGTATTGTTTAATTCGAAGTATTATAATTTTTAATAAAAAGGCAAAATATCTTTATCTTATGCAAGCTTTTATTTTAAAGGAATGCCATATTCCTATATGGTAAGGCTTGTTCTTTTAAAATATAATAATTATGTGAATAGTTATACCTTTCAACATCATCATCAACACAACTGCCCAGGGTGGGCTAAGGCTTTCCTTCTAAAAGATGTCCATGCATATCTCTGTGGGACAATCTTCGTCCAATTCTTAAACCTTCAAAACAACAAAATCCTTTTCAACTGCTTCTATCCATCGCAACTTGGGTCGTCCTCTTCCTCTTTGTTCCTATGGTTTTGCCAGAACGAGCCTCTTTACAGGGTTTAAATCATTCATTCTAAATACATCAGCAACACTGTTTAATCTATTGATCTTAATAAATTTTATAATATCTGGGCCTTTATAGTATTTATAAGTTTCTGCTTTGTACTGTCTTCTCCAACAATCACCTTCTCTAGCAATCAATTTCACCTCTAAGAATAGCTCCGCTCAAATATACCCAAACGGGCCTCATCAGTACTGTTATGCCTTTTAGTATATAAATATAAGCAATAAAATATTTACGCTCATATTTATATTAGTATAGGGATAATATACTATAATAGTGTAATAAGTATATATTTTTGATGCAACAAAATTGCATCGGTGTTTTTTACACGACATTAATTTGCTGATTATTGAAACAGTTATGTGTTTAAATAAAAAGAGTTGCATTCTTCAAATTCTAAAAATGTTACTATTTATTTATCTAGCTTAATTTTAAAAAATTAAATAGTCATTATTAATTAAAATATTTTAAAAGTGTTACTGGATGATGGAGTTATGTATTAGATTTTTCACTATATACCTTTATGATATTAATTTCTAAACTACTATTTTTCCTAGTCTGTATTATTACTTATCTAATTTGTTTTAGTGATATTATGTGAATGATTTACTTATTGTTTTCATATTTACATTAATGAATATGTGAATATTTTTAACAGTGATATTAATCCGATTACAAATATCTACAAGTATAAATCTGCACTCGTATGAAAGTATGAAATAGTCTTTTTAAATTAATGATACAAAACAACTACTGTACTGTAATTCATTCTGTAGGCACGCATTCCCATGATAACTATGAATAAATTAAATTTAAATAAACACTCTAAATCTCAGAAATAATAAAAAAAAAAATCAAAACTAACTCAAATCTCTTTAGCGCCTACTTAAATCCAAGAAAACTCAAGTCTCTATGTCGGAACTTTTTCCGTTGGACGTGAAGAGACAGAGCAAGAGAGAAAAGCAATTAAGAAAAAAAAAGCATTCACACTCCAGTGGATGTTCCAGCAGAAAATTTTATCGGGAAAATCAGACTTCAGGAGATCAAACAAGCCTGCGAGAAAATTTGGCTTTTCTTATTTCCATTTCTCTGAACTTCGTTAAATAAGGGGAAATATTAATTAGAATCCTAATTAATTAAAGTACGTGGAACAGGAAATCAGGAGGAAATCTTGATCATTTGCTATCCCTCTTTTTTAATTTTAATTATTACTTTTTCCGTCTATCTTAACTGGTTTTTTTTTTTACTTTTACCACTCCTACTATCTTCTTATTTCTTCATCTTCTCTTTCTATCTTTCTGTCTATCTTATCTTATCTCATCTTAGCAGGTCTCATCTCGTTGAAATTTGGTTCTTTCTCCACTCAGTTCTATGATGTCACAGTGGAATGTAGAGTTAGTCGCAAAAAGGCGAAAAGTTCCATAAAGAGAACGTTTTTAATGAAATGCAGTTCACTGTTGTGATCAAATATTCATGCCAGTCTTGGTCTTTTCATGCAATTTTTTCGCCTCTCTCTCTCTCTGTGCTTTATTTATTCAATCTGGTCTTTTTTTTTTTTTTACTTTTCTTCTTGGTATATCTTCAACGTTGTGTGTGTCTAAGAAAGAGATTTAAAGAAACTTTGTTTATACAAGCAAAACTTGAAGTAAATTTCATTTGTTTGGTGTGGGAAAAAGATGGAGTATCTCTTGGCGAAAATCTTTGGCAAAAAGTATAAAAGTAAATAAATGAATAGAGTTATCTTGCAAGAAAGAACTACTCAAAGATCGTAATACGAAATTGCGCAGCGTTATATTCCTCTCTCTGGCTTTTTATTTATTTTTTTTATGGAAAAATATTCGTTGAAATTTTTAACGTAAACATGTTTGCCACTTTAATAACCACTTTGAGGTTAAGGTTTCAAGAAAAATTTTTCGGCAAGTCGAAAATGATTCCAGAGAGTTTCAGAGGTGAATATTGAATTTATGTCAGTAATCTAGATCGACTTGGTAGTTAGAATCTTGATATTCCAAAGTGATGGAGCTTAGTTCGAAACTTGAGAACGAAACCATAAACAAAATTTCTATGTTTACGATGAGGATGGTCACGATCACCATGTTGCCAGAAATAATTGGGATGGGCATGATTAATATATATAGCCAGTATCATTCAGTTTAGAAGGAGGATGAAAAACCAAATCTCCTAGATGCCCTACCTTTGGTGACTCTAGACACTCTATACTCTGAAACACTCTAGATAGTGCTGGATAGTCAGAGAAGAATGTTCTTCGGTCAACTACAAAAAATAAATTTTAAAAATATGAAGAAATTTCTCTATAATCTTTTGGTAGAAGATCAAAATAGTGTGTCGATCTAGTCCGAATGTCTGTCCATCTGACTAGGAAGAGGGTGCATATGTCCCTGATACTTTTCTTGGAGTTGTTCATTTCTAAATGTAATGACACCAAAGTTAATTTGATATAGCTGGCTCCATATGTGCATTCCATATAGCACTAAATTATGGGTTTCTTATTACACATGGGTTTTCTTATTCATTAGCGCAAAAGTCCCATGACGGGCCAAGGCCGTCTGCCTGCTGGCAGATACATATCTGTTTTATCAGTAGCGAATTCCCTTCAGTTAACTGATAGACATTAAAAAATGTAAAAATATCAACTCTATAATATTTTTGTAAAAGATCAAAATAATTAATGACTGTCTGTCTGATAAGGAAGATAATATAGTGTTCAAATCACCGCTTATCCTACTTTGAGAGGCGTTGTTCCTTTTGAATTGCACTGCCACCAAATTGAATTTAGTGTAATAGGCTGTTCTTGGCACAATCTGGATATTATTGAAACAGTTATATATCTGCTTTATAAGTGACTAATGACTTCCAATCAACTGCTTGGCATTAGAAAGTATTAAAATATATGCTCTATATATTTTTGTAGAAGACCAGCATCTTCTTCATCGGGTTAGGAAATGGAAACAAATATCAAATATCCTACTATGGGCGACTTTGTTCGTTTTGCATTACAATGGTCCCAAAGTGAGTTTCGTATAACAGGATCAGCATGGTGCATTCTGAATTCTGTTGTATATCTCTCTTATTATTGCCTAAGTTCTCGTCAACATTGAGGCCATAAAAATAAGACTATCTGCTTTACAGTTTATGCGTGTAAAATTCAATGAACATAACTTATATGATAGGTATAATAAGTCAGTGCTGTATCGTATTTGAACTAAAAATGCATTAATACATTATGCAGATTAATACGAACTAAGCGGCCGAAATAAAGTGTACATTTGGGAGTTCTTCAAGCTCTGGAGACTCAGTTTTAATAGCTGCAGTGCGCAGTTTCAATTAGACAATGAATACAGTGCTAAAATTATTGCCTTGGGCATTTGTTATTCAATATTATTAATCAATATTACAACGAATATTTTCGTAATGGATTTGAATAATATTCTGCCTTGCTTTACTGTATTCCAAATGCTGCCAGAAATAGAACTCGATCTATACTATGACAATTCAGTAGATCATTGAATAGCTATGTATTTTTAGAATAGAATTTTTATTTCTTAATAATAAAGTATAAGAAGAATGCAAGTATTCGTTTAGAAAAATAAATTTTATTTAACAAAAAATAAATAAATGTTTTCATTTATTTTTTCAATCTTTTGTTGTCTTATTATGTGACCTAAAATTAAAAATATATGTATAATAAATTTTATTTTATATAACATTATATATATATGCACATGATGTTATACTAGCATGATTTACTCATATATTTATATATCTTTTAAAATTTTTTTTTCATTTTTTAACAGTTGGGGGTATAAATAGGGTATTTTTTATTGTGTAATTAACATATTAATACCCTTTTCCAAAAAAATAAAAAAATCTTATAAAGTTAAACATATTTGATTTTTTTTTAATAGCTTAATCAACTTTTCAGGAAAAATGCATATTAATTCCTATAATGTGATGCTTACCATAGACATTGAATAACTAAATCTTATTGTGTTTCATCAAACAATGCTAGTGTTTATTACCATTTTCTAGACATACTATATTTGACATATTTGCTAACACTATCAATTAGATTTTAGTTCTTTTAAAACAAATACCATCACAAACTAAGTTCTTTATATCCATTAACTCATTGAGTTTGAAAGGAAAAAATCTTTGACTCATTTCTTGCGAGTCACTCGATCCTGTCATTTAATCCATTAACAAAAAACGATCAAAACCAAACGATTCAGATAATAGAATTATATACTTCATATCTATAAACAAACTCCTTTTGTTCTTTTTAGTCCACCCTGAAAAAGAACTTCTAAAAGATCAGATTGTCGGGTCTATTAAAGACCAAAAGTCAGAAAACAATTTTTCACTGCCCGTTTGTTTTTTCATTATTATTATTATTATTATTACGACTACTTCTTTTATTTTGTGACCATATCTTTTTCTTTTTTCTCCAGTTCCCGTATCCAACATTTAAACATCTCTCAATCTTCTACTCACTGTTTACGTAACGTTCGATTTTTCTGCCACATTTTTCTACCATTTTGTTCTTTTTTTTTTTTTTTTTTTCTTCTTTGCCAACGACTAGAAATCGATTCTTTTTCCTATTCCTTTAAATAGCAGTTAATAATGGTTTTCCCAGACTCCTGGAATTCGATTTTGTTCAGGGGTGAAGGAAGGTGTTCGAGAGGGTGGAATAGAACGTGATGAGCAGAAAAGGCAGACGACTTAATATCGCCCTCGTTTAAGGGGTTAATTTCTCCGATGTCGAAGGTTTTTGGATCTCATCCTTGAACCTGAGTGATGAAGGTAGTGAGAGAGATTGCTTGGTGGATTGAGTTGAGTTGAGTTGTCTCTTTAAACGGTTTCTTGGAGAAATTTTATCGGCAAAAAATACCTTTGGTTTTTAATCTTTCTTTCATTAGATCTTTTTTTTATTGGTTTCTTGTTATATAAACCGGTTTAATTAATTAGTTTAAATTGTAATCCGTTAGTCAATTACTTGAGATTGAAAGCTTTCTGTGTGATGGAATGTTTTTCTATGTTTAGAATCACAAATAGTTAAGATAAGATAGATATAATTAAATAATTTTTTCAGCTTATAATTTTTTGTTTGGTTTCATAGATTTGTGAGATCTACATGTTTTTTTCTTTTTCTGTATAGATTCTGAATATAAAAGCCTTAATTTTTTTTTAAATAAAATATTGAAAAATTACATCTTGTAGAATAAACGCAGGCAACATTATCATTTTTCCCCATTAACCGCCATCTTTCTAGATTTGGTTTGGTTTAATTTGCTCTACGGGTTTTTTTTTTTTGAACATATTGGGCTAATTAGACCGAGACCTATAGTTTAACATCGATTCCAAACCCCTGACAATTATTCATGCTGCCTCCAGGAATTGAACCCGAAGTCTGTTAACCAAAAGCCAGAGTTCTAGTTATTTGGCATGTTTCAAGGTTTGGTTTGTCACTCTACGGTAATTTTGTGCACCCTTTAGGCTAATTAAACCGGCACCTACAATTTAATGTTGATTCCGAGCCACTAACAAACATCCATACGACCGCCAGGATACTAACCTGATGTCTATGGTACCAAATGACAGAGTTCTAGCCAATTGACCATCAGGCCGCTGCTATCCGTCTAGGGAAAGCATATAAGGTTGGCGGTTTAATGAGCTTCGATTATATCTTATACTATGCCAATAAGTAATAATAATAATCTATTACAAAAGGAAGTAAATGATAAACGGAAGATGATTTACGGAAGTAAATGATAAATTTAGTTTGTAACATAAATAAAAAATAAACTCGGCCTGTTTTATGTATCATTTAATAAGACATCGTTAGATGTAGAGATATATTTAGTGTAAATTTTATTGCCAATATTCCACATATGTATTTTTAAACATTGTCAACGTGCCCATCCTTATTCAAAAATAGTAAACTATGATTACCATCCTTGAATATGAGGCTTGTTAAAGCATATTGGGGACACTGTGGTCGAATATCATTTTTCAGTGAGAGGAACAAAAATAATCTGCAACGCTTGGCAGGACACCAATACAGCAATGTTTGAATGGTAACCAGGCTAAAGTGAAAGTAGTGCAAATTCGTTGCTTATGGACCGTAAAACATCAGTGTCCTCAGCCCCCATTTTGTTGCCAAAATTTGCCAAGCGTTGCAGAACGGAGCTGAATTGTTCCATGTTCATCCCTTTCTGCCTTTCAGGTGCATCTAAACTCATATCCCTATGTACTCGTATCTCACAATTTGCGTGCTAGGCCAGATTAACTGAAACTGTCACTGGGTGACGGCAACCTAATTTCCGAAAATCCCTTACCAACAAAAAAAAGTAACCCCCCGGTGAAGAGTCAGAGAGTCATTGTGCATTAAATAAAAGAGTCTTATAAAAAAAATATAAAATAATAAAAGAGTTAGGGGTGTAGAAAAAGAGTTCATGCAATGCGTAGGGGGTGGAGATCAGGACATGTGATTATGACAGATTACACGAGCGTGATTTGAATAACAACTTTCACTGTGAAAGTCGCGAAAGTCGTTTCAGTCAGAGGCGCTTCGTATTGTTTGAGAGAGGGGGACAGGGGCCTTGGGGGTGGAGGCCCGATTTTGTTATCGCTACGGTTTCATATTTATGCGGTGACAAGCTGAGTTTTATCTGGGTAAAGCGTCGTTTAGTTTCTGCTGGGATAAAAAAAAGTGTTTTAGCAGTGCAATAAATATTTAATGCTAATCAGATATTCATCGCTTGCGTTGGGTTTAAAAGAAGGAACCTGTGTCTAACGGTTTGCAAAAAAAGTGGAACTATGTGACTATTAACTAATTACTTTTATTTCAGTTGGTTGGTACAGGGGTTTTCGTTTTTGGATTTGTTTGTAGTCGTTAATGTGTAATGAAAAAATTCTTCCTGATTTATTAAGTAGTTTTTGGGTATTTAGGTTAATAGTAAAAGATACAAATGCATTTTCTAATTGTAGTTCTACCGTTTTGGGAATATAAATGAAACCTTTAATATACATAATAGAAAATTAATAAGCGGCTGTAACATTTTAACAGATTTTAAATAAATAAATCTTAGAACTGTTATGGATTATTAAAATTTTATTCTTTTTTGTTTATAATAAAAATTATAATAGTTGCAATAAATTGTTTTCGTTGTATTGTACTTCTAAAGAGGAGATGTTTTTTTTATTAAGACATTTAATTAAAAAAATAAGGTTCATAAAATTAATAATTATATTAATTTTTGTAATGAATTTGAAATTATGTATTTTAAACTATTTACGTAACTAACTCCTTTTTGGTGTAAAAATATTTTGCTTCAGAATCTAAAAGGGAGATGGGAGATGATTTTTATACTTATATGCAACGTATTTTTGGACAATTCATACTGTATATATTAAGCGCCTGATGGCCGAGTGACTGGCACTCTGTTCCACACATTTCAGGCTCGATCCCCTGTGATACTATGAATGTTTGTAGTTGTTTGGAATGCACTTTAAACCGTAGTTCACTTTCTATTGTGACCATAGAGGGTTGGCAACCCTACCACTTAAAAACATCGCTTGTCTCGAAATCAGCCAATAGGCCAATACTGCCTTAGACCCCACGGGGTTGTTGCGCCAATAAAGAAAATGAACTTAAAATAAATTTTTTTCTTTATGCAACACAAAAAATTTCTTTTTTAAATTGCTTATCAAAAATTAAGACAATATATATATAAATTCAGAAAAAAAAATGATTTTTATTATTTTTAATGACGACAAGAATTTATCATCGTCCTAGAATATGATTTCTAGAACGATGCATCCTGATGACCAATTGACTAGCACTCTAGCTTTTGGTATCACAGACTTCAGGGTCGAATCCTGACTGTGACGTGGATGCTTCTTAGGAGTTGGAATCCACGTTAAACTGTAGGTTCCGGTCTAATTAGCCTAAAGTGTGCAAAAACTGACCGTAGAACGACAACCCAAACCAAACCTAAGACGAAGATATTTTTAGGACGATATATTTCTAGTACTTGTAAACCATGTTATTAAATTATCCCTAATTTAACAATCTGAAATGAAAAATGATGGAAAATACTTCCATCGTCCTGATAACCCTATTCTGCATTCACTTAACATGTGAAGTTAAAAGTTGATTAATCAATTGGATTCATAAAAAATGAGTGACGGATGATATTTCACTTGAATATAACCTTTATTGATAAAATCACATATTATGCATGTAGTTAATATTAATTTAACGTATTCAATTCAGAAAAAAAAAATTACCATTAAATATAAAAGGACAATATTCCTGACTCAGTTATCGATTTCTTGAACATTCATACATTGACATGAAGAATTCTTATTCAAATATTCAACGATGAAGAAGAAAGGCCCTCATATTATAAGTACCCTCCCCAAAAACATTTCTTCAAGTTTCAGTTTATACTTCCCTTTCTGATTATCGATGACAAGAATGCTGTCCAAGAAAAAAAGAATATTTTAATAAAGTGCAAGACCTCTAGAACTGTTGTGGTTGTAAAATTGGAATATCGAGTGATGTTTATTTAAGTGAAATAAACAACTCCAATGTAGAAATTAATTCATCGGTGCCTGTAGTATACTTCCTTGCATTTTTATCAGCTTCACTGTTTATGATCTTTTTATTCCACGATTCGCCAAATCTGTTCCATTTATTCAGAAGTTTTTCCCCGAATTTTAAACAGTAATGTTGGGAGAAGTGTTTGCATAATTCTTTTAAGGAATTCGATCGCTTTCTTTTCATGTATAATAAATACGGAATTTTTTCTCTTGCAATTTGCTCTTTATACAACAGATTTATTGCATATGTATAAAAAAAACAGCTAATGCGAATATATCGATTATTGGGGAAGTCTGCCATTATAAACTGAAAAATTTCTTTGAATACGTGAACTGTGTTTCGTTGATTTTTATTATTCCTAATGTTCAAAATTTTAAAATAATCGTAAATGTTAATATTCAGTGTGAAGTTTAAAAGTTTTCTGTAAGAAATATACGTTGCTTATAGATTTGTTTTCTAAACATCTATTGAGTTAGTTTATTTAAATTATTTCATGAAAATTGTATTATATGCTCCCTTCTAAATTTTGGTGCAATAACAGTGATTACACTTTATTTAATTTGAGAATAATCTAAAAAAGGGTTTATTTAAAATTAAAATAAAAAAAGTCAGTCAATCGTGAAATTTTATATTTTTTATTGTGATATATTTAAAAATAAAAATAAAGTTTTTATTATTGTTTGAGTATTTTTTTTGTTTTACAAATACGTTAATTTAATTTAATTATATCTTAGAAAATAATTAATTTAGTTAAAAATTATATTTTTGTCGTGTTTAAAGTCACCTAACTAACGCCCTGTCACTACAGCCCATGGTTGTTTTTATTGGTTTATCTCACTACGTCATTTATGCACATTGTTGTTTAATTAGACCGGGACCTACAGTTTAAAGTGGATTCCGAACCACTAACACGCATGCATGCCACCACCAGAATTCGAACCTGAGGCATGCTTTACCAAAGGCCAGAGAGCTAGCCAATTGGCCATCAGGCCGCGCCCGTGATGGGCCAAGGCCGTCTGCTTACTGGCAGATTTAAAGACAGGAGATGACTTCTTTTTTACAAGATAGGATTGTCGGCCCTACTCCCAATCCTACAGTCATATTAGACCGGGACATACGGTTTAAAGTGAATTCCGAACCACTACAAACATGGTACAGTCGGGATTCGAAAACAAAATCTGTGGCACTGACCTCCAGAGCGCTAATCACTCGGTTATCAGTTAAAGTCACTTTTTATGTTTATTATTGTATTGGTAACAGTTAAAAAATATTAAGTATAATAAAATTAACTTTTAATATTAAGTATAAAAAAATAAGAGTAAAACATAAAATAGCCCTTTCAAAATATTTATTGCTTTATAATTTTTGTATGTTTAAACAAATTAAAATTCTTCAGCTATTAGTAAAAAAAGCAAAATAAACCATTTCATCTTTTAATCTTCCAAGTTATGCATTAATATAAATACCAACCGACCTGATGCAACATTCAAATATGCCACGCTTATCTTTTTGGATTCCACATCTCAAAATTCGATTACAATCTCCTGATCTCAGATAAACTCGATCAAAATCACAAACAACCGAAACCCAGAGCCCAACATATCAAAACGCATCTAATATGCCATACTTTCTCAACGATGTCAAGAAACGCAGCAGCGTCTGAAGATGAAGTGGGGTGGGGGCACCATGTATGCGAAAAGATTACTGTCTGCACCCTACCCCCTACAAACTTGCTGCATCGCTACCGTATCACACGCTCCGTCCCCCCTCGCTGTTGACAGAGCAAAGCCAAACAATTGCCATGCCTATCCCGGGGGTCGTTTGTTTGCGCGTGTCAACACCTTCTCAGCCCCCGGGCCGAGTGATTGGCGGCAAAGAGTGATTGAGTTTCCCAGGCTTTAAAGAGTTTCGGGATGAAAGGGGTATTTTATCTGGTGGCTGATGAGCACTGGCGAAGAATCAATTACTCGACACTGGAGGTAATCTCTCCGGACTTGAAACGAACAATGTTGTGTGCACCAGTTTTCGATTGGAATGATTTCGTTCGAATAGCTTGACGACACTTTGTGGAAAATGATGTAAATAAGTCGTAGTAAACGAAATGAGTTGGATGGTTAAAAGTTTATTATGGTTTATATTTTTTAAGTGTCGCACTCGTTGGCTAGTCCTTACTTTGCAGGAAGATGCAAATACGATTTTGCTGGGTTTGGAAATAATTACTCGACACTGTAGGTAATTTCTGCAAAAGGAATGATGTCGTGTTGTGTGCAGTGTTGGAACGATATCGTTTCAATAACAAACGTACATTTAAGAAAAAAAGGTAAAATTTATGATTTGTATCTTATTAAGTATCTGATTCGTTGCCCAATCCTAGGAAGATGCTAATTAGATTTTGCTGGGTCTGGAGACAATTATTCGACATTGGAGATAATCTCTATAAAACGAATGATGCCGCATGATATCGTTTCGACACTGGATATATCGTTTCAACAACAGACGTACATTTAAAGAAAAAGTTGTAATTGTATATCAGCAAACGAAATGGGTTTCATAACACTCTGGGGTTAAAAAATTTATGATTTGTATTTTTTAAATACCTCACTCTTTGTCCAGTCTTTAATTTTCAGGAAGATTCAAATTCAGTTCTGTAGGGTCTGGAGACAATTACTCGATTCTGTAGGTAATAATCTCTATAAAGCGATTGATGTCGCTTGCAGTGTTTTCGATTGGAACGATATCGTTTCAACAGCAGACGTATATTTAAAAAAAAAGCGATAAATATATTTTAGCAAACGAAATGGGTTTAATAACACTCCGCGGTTAAAATTTGTGATTTGCATTTTTTTTTTAAATATATTATTCATTACCCAGTCCTTAGCGTGCAGGAAAAAAATTTCAAAGCGTAATTTTCTATGTTAACTGTGTTATAAAAATATTTTTAAATTATGGTATATTCCATTCCAATTTACAAACAAATCTTTCCAATTTTGTTTTCATTAATAAATTCTCTACACTATATAATTGCTCTGCATTGTAGTATGTATATAAGTAATTCATAAAGAAATTCCCAATATCATTGTCTAGAAAATAGTAATATTATATGTCCAGTAATATTTATTTTTAGTAGCAATAATGCTATTATTCCCTATTCTTTATTTATTTCTCTTTCATAGATTTCTGCCCTTTCATTAATTTCCTCAAATATCAAAAAATAATAATGATAAATAAATAAAATGCTATGTATTTCTGATAGCAAATAGTTTGCAAAAATATATCTGAGGTCGATACAATATTGCATAAAAAAAAAAAAAAAAAGAAACCCAGCAAATAAATGATAAAAAAATGTACGACTTCGGAAAGAATTAAAGGCCTACGGTAGGGTATCATATTTCAAATATATATATAAATTTCTTCGCTCCTTTTGTATCAAATCGTAAACAAAGCATCGACGTGTAATTCCCGCCAGTATTATTCTTCTCTAGACCTTTAGGGATTTTTTTTTTTAAAGTAAAGGGGGAAAAAAGAAAATGGAAGGTGAAAATTCCCGACAGGTTACTTGCAATTTCCCCGTGCTGTTTCAGCATTTCCTATGTCGGATATGTCTATTTTCTCTCGTATTTTTTGTTACTGTTTCAGCTACTTTTTTTCCCCCTTTGTTTCTTTTTTTTTTCTCCATTTGTTTTTATTTTTTATATTTTTTCCCCAGGAAACGCTTTCGTAGAAAATAGCTGCTATTTGTATGTAGATGTGGTGAGTTTGGCCATAGATTGAGTTGGTGGCTTATCACACTGTATGTAGTTCTCGCTATGTTTTCTCTCCAGTCAAAATAGACTGTTAGCGGTTACCGTGCGAATTTTTTTCGGCAAGATTTCTTTTTTTTTTTTTTTTTTTTTTATTTTATTCTAGATGCATTAAAATGAATGTGGCAACAAATGTTTCTTGAATTTCTTGGGCGTTTAAGCGAAAGGTAAAAGCTCTGGAAAAAGTTTGCTTATTAAACATTCTTACTTTATATTCAAGATCCAACACGCGCACGCTAGGTTGTGATCAGAAGGACAAAAGTTCGATTCCAACTAAAAACGTCCACTACATTCACTTATTTATATAATCTTGATATTGATTGAGATAGAATGTTATACATGGATTTTTGTACAGTGAGATACAGTTTTATACGTCGATTTTTGTACAGTGAGATACAGTTTTATACGTCGATTTTTTTGAGATACAGTTTTATACGTCGATTTTTGTACAGTGAGATACAGTTTTATACGTCGATTTTGTACAGTGAGATACAGTTTTATACGTCGATTTTTGTACAGTGAGATACAGTTTTATACGTCGATTTTTGTACAGTGAGATACAGTTTTATACGTCGATTTTTGTACAGTGAGATACAGTTTTATACGTCGATTTTTGTACAGTGAGATACAGTTTTATACATCGATTTTTGTACAGTGAGATACAGTTTTATACATCGATTTTTGTACAGTGAGTTACAGTGTTATACATCGATTTTTGTCTGGTGAGATACAGTATTATACATCAATTTTTGTACGGTGAGATATAGTATTATACATCGGTTTTAGTACAGTGTTATACGTCGATTTTTTCTCCGATTAGACACACAAATCCGGATGTGTTACCACTAAAAGACTTACCGAAAAGTGTTATTTTTTTCATCTACATGAAAAACAAACAATTTTGGACGATTAATTTGGTATTTAGTACCTTTATAAATTGTTTTGTCAGTAAGTTTGTTAAAAAGCATAATGACTCCCCTCATTTTTACCAATCTGTGGCACAATGCTTTAAAAAAGGCACTTCTCCAATGAAAATCGTTATGTGGTCTAAATTCTTCTTTCACTCATGCGTCCCTTAAAATATCAGAGATGTTTTGTATTTATTTATTTTTTTTTTGTCTGGCACCTAGTTGCTATTTTTTACACTAAAAAAAAATCAACTATATTGAAGTTAACAATAAGTTGCGAAGGTGTATTAAAATTGTATCTATTCCAATATTCAAACTTTAAAAAGCAGAAACAAACTCTCAGCTCGATAGTTATTTTCTCTGCAGACCGCCCAAATTGCGTATACCCATTGACGGTCAGGTCGTTTGCAATACGAACAAAAAGGGTGCAAAAAATAATTTAAAATTTTAGAGTATCATGATCAGACTTAAATTAAGGAATTTATTTTATATTTCTGTATATACGTAAAGGTTTACTTAAATATAAACTTTGTGAAATAATGTTGTTGTTTCTTATCCCACTTGGTCGGCAGCAACAAATAGGTCAAGTCTATGTAAACGAGTCATAATAAAGGGTAAAAAATGCAGCTTCTTTTTGTTCTTGACCTTACGACCCAAAGTGAGAAGTCTGACTTTACCCCACCCGGTTATATCCCTGGGCACTGGGTACCCATTTTTGTCGTCTTTTATGGTATGCATGGGCTGTAGTGGGACTATTATAACCCGGACTCACATGGGGTTTATGAAATAGTAAATTAAGATTATATTAAAGTTAATTAGATTTCAATTGCTTATTTCTGCGTCAATCTTTTCATTGTTTTTATATAAAATTAGACTATAGAGTTCAGAAATTCATAAAGTTTTAAAAAAATAAATAAATAAAGTTAATATCGAAATTAAGTGATTTTAATATAGTCGGAGAATTTTATACTTTCAATGAAAGATAATCATGTTTGAGAAATATGTTTAATTCATTATATCTTCATCAGCACACAAATAATAAAACTAGAAATGCACTGTTTAAATTATTAAGTTCAGATCTAAATGAATTTATTCATATTCTTAATTCGTCGGAATAATATCGTTGATTAGTTTGTTACCAGGGGCGAAAAATGCCCAAAGAATCTTACATACTTATTCAAATTTAAATCCGAACCGTTCTGGTATCCCTCCAGATCAATGAACGATTCAATGTATTCGCCTCATATGTTTCTGTGATTATCGAAGCACTTGAAGCAGCAGCAGCAATCGCCATCGTTGAGAAAGCACGCTTGAACATTTCAATACATGATATCTCTTCGTTTAAATTCATCCTTAACACTAGATACTACATCGCCGCTGCAGTAAATTTAATCTTTACTCACTGCCCACAACTGAGTAAACATAGAGTGAGAGGGACAGAAAGTTAATTCCTTCCAGCAATTCCTGGCGAATCCTTCTATGCATGTATGTCCAAGCAATGCGTTTTAAGAGCCGGAAAGGAAATCCAGAAAATTTCTCCAGCCATTTCGGGATGTTCTCATCGCAAGCTTTAATTGCTCTCTACTCTACATTTTGAAGAGAGAGACCGGAAAGAGTGGGTGTAGAGTTGCCTTCTAAATTATTCAGCGACCACTGACACTCCGCAAGGTATGCCTCTTTCGATTTTGCTTGTCCAAATGATATTTCCCCGTTTGGTTGTCATTAACTTTAATATCGGGGACACTATTTGATGTGGCAAAAGGTTTGGACAAATATGACCAACTTTCCTGTTCCCCAAATGTTGTTTTGCATTGAGAAAGGCCATTTGGAATAAACGTTTTGAATAGCATTCAGGGCTAAATTCGTATCAAATGCAATTCTATAGGAAATTGAAGCTCGTTTTAGGTAATATATTCTCTCATCGTGTGAAATTTAGATATGAAGTTCGTTTTAGGTAATATCTTCTCTCATGGTGTGAGATTTAGTAGTATGGTTTCCTTCTTAACTGATTTTATTTTTGTTTCTTTAAATCAAATCAAGGATTTAACTGATATTTTGGCTTGCATATGTGGGTTTATATAGTTTCTTATATATGTTTTTTTATCAATCTTAATTGCTCTAATTTAAAAAAAATGATATTCGGTTTCTTCGAATGGAAATTCGATAAAGGTTTCTCGTATAGAATTTTTTTTTCTTATGTAACCATAATGATATTTGTTATTTACTTTCGATAAAGTAATAAATATGGTATGCAATCGCAGCTATATATATATATATATATATATTTTTGTTATTGTAAGTATTAGGACTTTGTTCGACGATGTGTATCTATAGAGGCGAAGTGTGGTTTATACATCATAAATTTAGAGCTAACTTTATGCAATAAAAAAGTATTTTATAAATGTTTATTTATCTAATTCTAGATAGTAAATTATTTTTTTATAATATGTATTATTTACCTAAATTAGCATTTAAAACTTTCATTAGCAAATTTTGCGCATTACATTAATTTCATATTTGTTCCCTGTAGAAATATTATAAAAAAATTCGTAATTGTCAACTGCGAATTATTTCCTTTGACCTAATTTGCTGAGGATATCATTTAGAAACATTTCAAAACTTTCATGCCTATTTTCCTAAATTCAACAACATATATTTATTATTAACAGTATATATAGTTAACTTAAACAATTTCATCACGCATCATTAAATCAATTATTGATTCTCCCCATTAAATTTTGTACAAAGACCAGTAAAAAAAAGAACACTGAAACATTTAAAACAATTCAACGTTATATTTCAGAGTCTCACCTTTAATGCTAAATTCCACAAACAAATAATTCACAAAACAATCATATAAACCATTCAGAAATATGCGTCTCCTCGTCTGGCAATTGAAAACGATATCGCAAAGACAACAAAGAACAACTCAACCCATTGCTACAGAAACTGAACCAAACCCATATCAAATCGAGTTATGCTCATAACTGCTTTTGAGAATCAATAAAAACGAATGCCTTACTTAATTAGCTCGTAAAAACCATATTGTCGCACTGGAACAGTGGAAGGGTTGAGCAAGCGAGAGTAATCTTCCCATCACCCCTCAGGCCCAAACGAGTCTTGATGAAACATTTACATTTCTTTTAATGGCAACTGGCACTCTCTCTTTCACCGTGAAGATTTTGCCTCGGCTAGGATGTGTTATTGAATGAGGCGGGAATACGGTGTAGGGGGTGTTTTCCATTAGGATAACATGTCACATGACAATAACACCCCCTCTTGTCTTTGTTTCACGTGATGAGTCATGCATATTCAAATGGTATTTCCACCCTCTCCCTCATTAAGGGCATTTTAGTAATTGAAGAGACTCGTTTTTAAAGTGTTCGTTCGATCTTGCTGAGGTTAATAAACCGTGTTAAATAAAGCTTCAAAGTTTCAAAAAAGTTTCAATTATAATATAAATAGTTTTATTTTTAATTCTAGTTTTAAATGAATTTCTGCTTTTTATTTCATTTTTCCTGCATTATTTTAATCCAAAAAAGAGAGTGTTACATTGTATTCTGAAACTTGAAGCCAATTAACTATGGATACAACTTATAAAAATTTATTTATATTTTACAACCAAATCCTCATCACTGTTAGAGTAAGATTCATCACAATATAAATATTTTCTAATTTTTCCATAATAATGTCTCTAAGTCTAATACTTATCAAACTCTTAATGTCTAACAAAAAGTGGTTATTTTTCTTCATTCACTTTTTAAACACTTAAATGAGTTTTTAATTACATGAGAGCGTATGCTGTGCATAGCAGTGAATTAAGTTACTTCTATATTTATATAAAATTACCTTTAAATTATACTTATCAATATTTTTATTCGTGTTTAAAAGTATTAGTAGGGACATTTCTATTTTACAAATAAAATGTTCATGTTTCTTTATAAAAATTTGATTTTATAAATAAATTATGAATTATTTATTTTCAATTTGTCATTTGTCTTTAAAATAAAATTGTTGACGATTTAAACTATTTTATGGTTTTATACTAAATTTTTATTTCAAAATATAATTTAACAAAAACTTTTGTGAAAATATTTTTTAAAATATATATTTTTAATGTATTTACACCAATTTCATTTAAAATAAATTTTTAAATTAAATTATGTAGAAAATTAACCTTTCGTTTCACTGTAATAAATTTAAATACGAGTAATATGTAAGTTCATTTTTAAATTAAATATTTATTTCAGAGAAAAAAACATTTTTTCAGAATTATAAGATTCAATTATTGATAAACTAATAAAAAATGTCATTTTGTAAGTTAAAAAATAATGGTAATAATAATTATAATAAACAATAAAATTGTTAACCAAATCGACGTTTGTAATATCAAATGAAAAATTAATAGAAAACATGCATTACTATAAAAGTTTTATTTTCTAAAAATTAAAAACTGTCTTGTTATTGTAATGTATGAATGTATGAAGAAAGCTTGCACAATTGCTTCAAATAATACGATATAATTCAGAATTATAATATGTTTAAGTTCTAGTCTTATATCTGTTAGATTGACAAGTGATTTAAATAAAAAATAGTAAATGCACAATTGGTAATCATCAACGGTAATTGGTAACTATTGGTAAACATCAATGGCAATTAATTACAATTGGTAATCAGCAATAGTAATTGATAACAATTGGTAATCATTAATAGTAACTGATAACAATTGGTATTCATCAATGGTGGTTAATAACAATTGGTAATCATCAATGATAATTGATAACAATTGGTAATCATCAATGGTGGTTAATAGCAATTGGAAATTATCAATGGTAATTGATAACAATTGATAATCATCAATGGTAATTGATAACAATTAGTAATTATCAATAGTACTTAATAACAATTGGTAATCATCAATGGTAATTGATACCAATTGGTAATCATCAATGGTAATTGATACCAATTGGTAATCATCAATGGTAATTGAAACAATTGGTAATCATCGTTAATCATAAATAAGATGCATTGAACTCTCCTTAATGCTTTTGTAATATAGAAATAGCCCCTCTTAACCGTAAACTCATCTCAGAGTTAGCTGCCATCACTTCCAAAAACGACAATCTTCCCCTTAACCATGAGGGGGTGTGGTCATGGCTATGGGTAATAGCAGATCGGGGTCTTTTGCGTTTTGTGGTTGATTTCCTCACCCTCTCCCGGAAACGCCCCTTACCCCTACCCCGAATCGAAAGATTTGGGGAAAAATTTTTTGAACAAACATGGCAGGATAAAATCAGAGGGAGGAAATTATCCTCTGCTAATGATGCAGGTTGCCGGGGACATTTGCATGACATGATTGTACATGCCATTCTTCTCAATAGATCGTTAATGGCACTTAATGTGTAGATTATCATTTTTCCCTTTATTTTTCCCTACGCTGCCCCCACTGTTTCAGAAAACGACATTTACTTGCTTACTACTGGATTGGAATAAAAAGGGCCGCGGGTCTTACCTTTGATATGGGGTGGATTTTAGTCTTAATGGAAAACCTTTTAAAGTAGATTTGGTTTTGTTGCTGCAGGGTGCATGAAGTAAATTTAATTTGAAGAAAGAAAAATTTGGAGACAATTAAAATTTGGCAATGCATTTTATTTGTTTTCTAGTCTCTCTCTTATGAGACTGAGAATGCGATTTGTAACTACTCAAGTAATACTTTAATTTTTTAATGGCATTATTATTTATCGAATTTTCTGTGATAAAAAAAAAGAAATACACTTTGTAGCAGATGGCTGCTTTCTTATTAATTAAATTGCTTGCTACTCGAATAATTTTAATTAATTTGGAATTTATTTGATTGAGTTTTTATACATGGCGTTGAGAAAATTTGCTTTGCGATGACTATTAGTGGAGCAATGATGGAAATTAATAAGAATTGATGAAAGTTGCATGTTTTTTTGTTGTTTTTTTCGTAGAGCATTGTATCTGTTTTTGGACTTCTAAATCTAGCATTTAAACTCTCTTAATATTTAAAACACTTTAAATTCAAACTATTAGTTTAATTATAAAGTAACTTTTTATGCATCGGATCAAGTTCATGAAAAATAAAAAAATTAAAATTATAGCCTCATTTGTCCAAGGATCCATGGCTCAGAAAGGTAAAGTTTGACAATTGTCAACGATTAAAAAAGTGTAGGGAAATAATGCTTTTCTTTGGTACTTCATATATGAAAAAAAACTCTAGAAAATTTCGAATACTGAATTCGATATAAATACTATGTTAAATAACTCCAAATCTGCAAACTTCTTGAATAGGGATCTCCAAACTACGGCCTGCGAGCCAAACCACTCAGCAAGTGCCACCGCTATCGTACATTAATTAAATGTAAACTTTGCAATATAAGAAAGTCATACAAAATAATAATCAGATGTTTTAATGTAATTATCAATTAAGAAACAATCACAGACATAATGAAATCAACCATTATAATTATGATTAAGAAGATTCAGGTAGCTGTTACTTTCCACTGACAATTTTTTTCAGTTATGAATCAAATTTCCGAGTGGAAATTATCATCAGCCACTTCAATGGTTACAATATTTACAGACCCAGATAACTTGGATCTGTAAATATTTTTGTATATTTTATTTTCTAGAATGTTCTTTTACACAGAGAAGTACTTTCGAAAATGAAAATAAAGCAACGGTTCCCCACCCTGCTTCTTTGATACATCATACGCTGGCTGAACGGAAATTTACGCCTAATTTAGAACTACAATATGTTTGTATGATTAGCTAGCTATGTCTTGGCCCTTGAGATTTAGTGCCGTGTAGCTCTTGTAGTTAGCTCTTTAGTGTAGCTCTTGGAATTTAGTGCAGTAGTCTAGTCAGTGTGGGTCTTGGGATTTAACAGTAGTCACTGTGGCCCTTGGAATTTAGTGACGTACTCATTATGACCCTTGGGATTTAGTGCCCCTGGCCCTTAGGCTAAAATGTTTGGAGATTCCTGTTCTTGAAAAATGAGTGGAATCCACACTACCAACGAGCCATCGATGCAAGTGAAACAGAACTAACTATTACTGGACTATGAATGACAAAATATTTTTTTATTATAGTAAAGACAAACTGACTTAAAGGACAAAATTTTTTGCAAAATCAGATTTAAACAACTTTCAAGGAATCGCCCCCTTATGCATCAACATGAACAATCATAACATGAAAAGCAGTTTCATTGAAATATTTGTTATTTGTGCCCAAAAAAAAAAATAATAATAAATAAATAAATGCTGTAAGTTAGGATTTGGTCACGCTTTTTATACCAAAAAAAAAAGCCGGAAAAAACTATGGAAGACGACGATGAATGGGGGAAAAGAAGGAGAGAATAATAAAAAAAAGATTAAGGGAAGCCTAGAGGAAGCAAGGCGAATGATTGTGTCGCAATTGAAGAAGTGTCCCTGTTTATTTCCGCCACTTTGCCACTGGCGTTGCTTCTTGATAGGAGTAATAACATGGGACGGACATTGAAGGAACCACACTCCATTGTGCGTACCACTTTCCGTTTCTGTCCACTGCGAATGCCCTTCCGCTATTTTTTTCCATCTATTTTTTTCCCCTACAACTTGGAAAAAAAGATTTAGATGAATACTGAGTATGGGTCTTCATATCTTACAGTTTTGTTTCCATTTTTTTCGGTTTATTCTTTTTAGTCAAACTTATACATATGTGTACTTTTAATTCTGGTCAAAATGAAATTATATAAGTTGAAAACAAATCTTTCAAAGTTAATCTCCTACAGATCTATTTATCAAAGAATTCTTTAATCAATCAATTAAAGAATTGTCATATGATTTTCCTAATAATATTCAATCCTATGATGCAACTTTGGTTCGTATGTATTGCAGGGGATGCTAACTACTG
This sequence comes from Caerostris darwini, assembly GCA_021605075.1. Classification (NCBI taxonomy): domain Eukaryota; kingdom Metazoa; phylum Arthropoda; class Arachnida; order Araneae; family Araneidae; genus Caerostris; species Caerostris darwini. Next base: position 700,829 of record BPLQ01010387.1, read on the forward strand.
CACATTATCTGTAATTTCTACGGATAGTAACAAAAATTTCGTATTATCTACAGACTACTGAAAAAAGTAATATTTCTAAGTAAATTTAAAGAAAGTCATTTTTGTCTGTTACTTTCCCAATTTTAGAAAATTCCATCGAGTTCCACAAACAAACAAAAAAAAAATACCCTTCGAGAATGTAAATTTTATGCAATTTTCATTGATGATTAGACAAGTAGAATTCAATCTTATTCAGTAAAGTGCACAAATAAATATATTTTTGCTATTACATTTTCTTTTCGTTATCAAAAAAGAGCAATTTGCGGTGCCTATATTTAAAGAAGGACAGAATTTATTGGAAAAGTTTAATATTCGTATACGGAGCTATAGAAAATCGTCTAAGATACTATTTTGTGTGATTGTCTTGTGTAAGATACTGTACTACTATTGTACTGATTTGAGATTAGTAGCATTGTAACGCCTATTGTATACCTAGCAAAGTAACATTACATTGGTTGCAGAAGTTATTTCATTTTTTTAAATAAAAAACCTCAGAAATTCTCCAGAATATTATGATTAAATTTGTCAGGACAAAATTATAAATATGAAAAATATATCTCTATCATGAATTGATGATTTTTTTTTTAAATTCTTTATTGACATTAATCTGTAATACGTCAATAACGTCATACGTTAATATTAATATTTTTACATAGAATATAGAATGCTAAGCCAACTAAGAAAATAGATTTGATTCAATGATATATGGCGAATCATACGTGCATTCAAAATTCCCATTAACAGTCTTTTATTGGATGTCGAAACATTTCATTCACTCTCAGACTGTAAGTGAGCAGTGGCATTAGGATTTCACACAAGTCAATAAGTTTCCAATGCCGGATTCCCCAAACCACTCTTCATCTTCCCACCATCCTCTTAACATCCCTTTTTTGCTCTTCCTCATCCGAGAGCATCTTCCACTTACAGGAGAAGCAATGTCAGTTATCAAGTAAGAGGGAAGCACCCTTTCTTCCCACTCGAAAAGAAGTTTTCCTCTGCCATTTTCTCCTCTCTTTCTGCTTTTTTTTAGCAGGCTACTTTTCTATTTATCACTTTAACCCACATATGCGCCATATATCATTGTATCAAATCTATTTTCTTAAGTTGGCTTCGTTTTCTATTTTTAGGCATTCATGGAGTAGGGCGAAAATGAATTTTTCTGTAGCTTGTAGCTTAACTTATTAAGCCTATATTTTATGAAGTGCTTCCTCCGTTTGTAACTTGGCTGATTCAGCAAGAATGCAAAAGGGGAAAGAAAGAAAAAAAGGTTTGTTTGGTTCATGGTTGGGTTTACTCGGAAAATATGTTTTTTGGCTTTAAAATGAGTGGATTTTTTTTTGTTGTTGTTGAAACTTTATCATTTGTCACGATGTTTCGTTTTCGTAAACATAAGCATAAATATGCGATATCTGCAAGACGTCCGAAGAGAAATGTTGAATCTCAGGAGGCACTTGTTATTAAATCAAATTACGAATAAAGAAATGAAATAAATTTAGAATAATTTAAAGACTACATAAAAACTCTTTTTTTTCATTTTTTGCTTATTTATGCATTGCTTGTTTATGTATATATATTTTTTGCTTGTTTTTATATATATGGCGATAAATTATGACTATTCAAAAATAAAATAACATAAATTATGAATATATTGTTATTAAATCAAATTACGAATAAAGAAATAAATAAATAAATTTAGAATAATTTAACGACTACATAAGAAATCTACTACGACTTCATAAGTCGACATACACATACACATCGAAAATATATATATATCTATGTATTTTTCATTCTAACCAATGAAAAATACAATGGATTTAAAATCAATTTTAAATTAAATTAAAAGTTCTTCAATTAAAATCAGTTTTTAATTATTTATTTTTTAAAAACTGTAATTTTTTAATTAAAGGAATTATTAACTGATTGAATATACAAATATTTTTATTGTATACTAGATTAAAACAATTTTTTCTCGAATTCTTTTATGCATCCTGAATTTCAATCTTGGTATTTTTCCATACAAAATTAAAGTGAAATTTGTAATGATTTATACTGGTGAATACCTTATACTAATTTAAATTAGTGTTAAATGGTTTGGTTCAATTGAGTAATATAATTAAATATGCATAACTCTCTTTTCGGCTTTCCAAATATAAAACAGAACTGCATACAAATCTATTAAACTTCTCTCTACACTACATCTACACTAATCTCTAATCATCTATAATTATAGAAGTGTTTAACTTATAATTTTTTTGGACAAATTTTATTCCTATAATCCTTTTAATAACATTTTCAAGTTATTCAAGATAAGCCATCACCACTCCCAGAACTATTTAGGTTCATATCTGATAGACAGAGGACGCCATCTTATAGCTGGGACGATTTTCGCCAATGCTATCTACGAATTTAATATGGCGGCAAACTTTTATGAAAAGATAACGCACTTTCTGGAAAACAAAATTTTCGGGGCGATTAATCCAAGCAGCATTCTCTTCGTCCCGGACAATAATTAATTATCGCATCCAGAACTTTGGCGAAGACGCTACGTCTTGCAAAAGGAAAATTGCAGATGCTATCGCCCCCATTCATTTCAGGAAGAAGTTGAAGGCACTTAACAAGCAAAGCGCTTAATGTCTTCGCAGCTCTCCGATTCAATTAACGAATCCTCATTTGGATTGTTTTCGTTCCTTCTTAAAAGAGTTCTTTTTTTTTTTTTTATTCTTTATTCTTTGCCATTTTCTTGGGCAATTTTTCTGAATTCTTCTTGGGTTGTCTCTTTTACATATGCCACTGGATGAGAAATGTCTCTTAATGGTATTCCGTTGTGCCCATGCCCATTCGTAACGAGTAAATTGGGCAGAATTTCCAAAGAAAATGTCAAAATCAGACCCAACCGAGGTGATTGATTCTCTTGGATATGAGTTAAACTTCAGCGCTGGTTGGAATCCACCATCTTTTGTCTGAAGATTGCTACTAAAAGTTAACATGTTTCTAGAAAGGAGTGCTATTCTTTTGATGGCTTATCAATGCATTGTGAAAAAAAAAATTCACATTTATGTCTGCGAATGACACCGGTTTTTAGTTCCTTTTTAAATTTAAAGCTATTCTTGTATCCGCCATAATGAATACTCATCTTAAAAGTAATTGATACAGTTATGAGTTGTTCTTAAGATAATGGTTTTTGGTGTTTTAATCATTAATGAGTTCCTTTAATAACTGCTTATAATCGTTGTCTTTATATTTTTCTGCACATTAATGTTTAATGTCCGGCTATAATCTTTTATGCGTTTTTGTGTTAATGATAATTGGATATTATTTTAAAGATATATATTCCGAATATTCTTAGTAGTTTTGTTTTTATTCATTTATGTAAATTAACTACGATTTTTTTTTTCTAGTGGTTAAACAAAATGTGTGTTTAAATTATTGCATTTTTTTTATTCATTGCAAAGAAATTTGAAAATAAACTGTCTAAATAACATTTGTAAATGATTTACATGTTTAGAAGGAATTTCAACAATTTTACATTTGCTGCACTTTTTACGTATTTTTTAAGTAAATCCAATGAATTGTTTATAATACAAAAATATATATCCTTTCTCATCAAAAGAAATCAATTAATACTATTGTTTTATAAATTTTACATGTTATATATTTTTTTTATGTTTAGTCATTACAAAACTGAATGAAAGTTTATTTTATAAAATTTATAATGTTATATATTTATAAAGCTCCTTTTTTTTTTTAGTTGCATGTTTCGTAATGAAGCTCTCCCGTCTCTAGATCCCGGATCTAGATCTGATCATCTGTAAAGTAAGTCTCAAATTTTATCTTCTATTCATTTTATATTCTTCTAAATATTTATTTAATATTAATAGTTCAACAATATTCGTCATGAAAAACGGCATATCAAATATATAACATGAATAAATATTAAATTATTTCGCCCTTCAATTAAGATTTCGTATATCTGTAAAATTGATACAAAATGATTGTCCAAAACTCTATTGAAATTCTGTATACAAATGTAAAATTTAAATAATTATTTTAACAAATAAACATCCTTAATTTAATTTACAAGCAATTTTTGATATTTCCTGTTGTGTTCCCACCATAAAATGCCTTAGTTTTCCAGTCGAATTTCAACCTACACTAAAAAGCTACATTTACAGATAAAGAATAATTTTAATAAATTTGTATGATGGCATCAATTCAGATTTCCTTTAATCAAGTTTGGGTTAGCGCTTAAAATTTGGTTTGGATTGTGGTTTTTATTTCCCCGTTTTAATTTATAGTAGTTAGTTATTTGATTCATATAATGACTTTGGTAGTCAAAATCAAAAGTAATGATATTAATGAACCTAAATTCATAAATATAAAAGCAATAAACTCTCATAACCCTTTGTCCTACATCTTGTACTGAATTGACAATTTGTATTGACACTTTGTCCTACATCTTGTATTGAATTGACAATTTGTATTGACACTTTGTCCTACATCTTGTACTGAATTGACAATTTGTATTGACACTTTGTCCTACATCTTGTACTGAATTGACAATTTGTATTGACACTTTGTCCTACATCTTGTACTGAATTGACAATTTGTATTGACACTTTGTCCTACATCTTGTACTGAATTGACAATTTGTATTGACACTTTGTCCTACATCTTGTACTGAATTGACAGTTTATATTGACACTTTGTCATACATCTTGTACTGAAATGACAATTTGTATTGACCCTATGTCCTACATCTTGTACTAAATTGACAATTTGTATTTGTCCCATATCTGGTACTGGCATTAAAAATATTAAAATTTTCGCATTATTATTTGATTTTGTATCAAAACTCAATATTATAATACTTTAAATCTTCATACTATTATGTATGATCTTAACCATTACATAAAAAGCTTTCAACTCTTCGCTTTTAACATCATATCCATTTCTTTCAGTTGTAGTTGCATTTGAGTTTCAAATAATCGCCTGCTTAATTAATATTCGCGCTAGCACTAAAGAATTTTATTTACTGTTTACGAAACTCTAAATGAAATGACAGTTTATCTTAATGAATATAATTTAACAATGTCTTATCATTCCTTACTATTAAGAATTTTTCATATTAGGCTCATATTCTTCTGTTTGTGGCAGCTTAAAACCGAACGATTAATTTTAAATGTTAGATCGAACCGGTTATTACTATAAAATTCTTATCGTAAAATATTATTAATTATTAGACTCTTACTTAGTTCAATACCAAAACGATTATTAAAATTAAGATTATCATTAAGAAATTCCAAAATAGCATGCAGGATTTTTGTCCAGAATCACCACTTTCCTCTGCTGCACTTAAGGCACATCTCCCAGTACTTAACAGTACCTCCAACTCTTCCAGTCCTAGTTACCTCTGTTGGTGTTCGACTAAATACCGGCACTAAAAACAAGAAAATGTTCTGGGGGGGAATTTCCTGCTCCCGTTATTTACCGTCTGCCAACAGCACTCCTGATGAAGCAAAAGTTTGCCTTGATGGCAGCGAGGCTGGCCATTTTTTTCGCGCCCTTTGCTGAAGAGGGACAATTTTCTTCGGTTCCCTTAACTTTTTCCACAAACAGGGGTGGAGATTGAGTGCGACTGGTCACGTGGGAGGATGGTCACGTGACCAGGGGAACCGATGAACGAGGGACCTTTGCCTGCTGAAAAGCTAATCTGATAAGTCCATTGTCGGTTACTTTTTGCCACTGACTGAAGGAACATTTAACCCATGGTAGCGTGTGCGTTGGTTCTTGAGCAAACACCCCTTTATTTTTCTTCTTTTCCTTCCTTCCTTTCACGGTCTTTTCTTGTAGTACTTTATTCTTTTTTTTTTTTTTTTGTTCTTTTTGGTACTTTTTCTTACTCCAGTTCGTTAGCGGTTCGCTCATTTTTGTTGAACGGGTCTGTTTTTTTGTGTTCATAATGATCCTGTCGACCTACCTTGTTGTTGTTGGTAATAAGTGAGATTCTGCCGTGCCAGAGTGAAAGGTTACTTTAATCCACCCTTTATTCAGTGAAAAGGAGACTTCCAAATGATTAATTCTGCCGTATGTCACGACATGCCCATTCTGGCGCCTTTATACAGAGCTTTTCTCTTCCCTTAAGACTTTTTTTTTCCTTCCTCATTGTATTGCACCGAGAAGCAAGAAAAGATAAACCACTTGAAAATAGAGGATAGAGTAATTTTATGTGAATGTTAGTAATTTATTTGCACTGTGACATTAATAATGATGTGGGTGTAAAAGTGAATATTAATTTGAGTAATCGTTCTTTAAATGTGATATTTAGTTTGCAATATTTGTTATTGTTGTTATTAGTTAATTGGAATCTTTATTTATTTTTTATTTATTTTTTTTGTTAAATAATATTTAAGCATAAAGTTTTGGATTTCCTTTAAATTATTTTACAACCTTATATTTTCAAACATAATTTTAATAATTCAATAACGGGATCTGAATTTCATCAGAAAATCAAAATAACTTTTTATTTCAAACATAATCTAATGGACCTGATGGCCAACTGGCTAACGTTATGACCTTTGGTATCAGAGGCTTCAGATTCGAGTCCTGGCTGAAGCAAGGATGTTTGTTAGTGATTCGAAATCGGAGCCTGATGGCTGAGTGGCTAGCGCTCTGGCGCTCGGTACCATAGGTTTAGGGTTTGAATCCCGGCGGTATCATGGTTGTTTGTAGTGGCTCGGAATCCACTTTAAATCGTCTCATATGACCATAGAGCATCAAAGAGCAAAATCAGACACGTCATTCGCAAACTGTAAAGGGGCAACTCAGCTCTAAGCACAATGATGTGGTGTGGTGTGGTAGTAGTAGTAGTGGTTCGGATTCCACGTTAAAGTGTAGGTCTCGGTCTAATTAGCCTAAAGAGTGTACAAAATGATCGTAGAGCGAGAAACAAACCCAAAGCTCTCGTAAATCGTCGTCGATTTATATTTTCATGATCATAGAAGAAATTTTGACAATTTTAAATGAAATTCGGCAAGTTTTTTTTAAAAAATAACGTCGTTACAATAACTTTCTACCACATCGAAATTTTTACTAAAAAAAACCTTCATTATAATTGTAGCTAAGATGTAATAAATAATATTTTGATTTTATCAAGACGAAAACTATATTTGAATAATCAATATTAAAAATTATAAAATATATTTACTTTTAAATATTTATTTCTGCACGTATCTCTAAATAATTAAGGTACGTTTACATTCACAAAGTTTATTTTTTGTTTAATAAATAATTTATAATGCATCAAATCTAATAAAATACTTAGTCTATTCTTCCTTTAAATGTCACATAAAAGGGGAATCCTTACAGCCATTCTAATTTAAATTACTCATCAAATAGTTTCTCTTAGTGAAATAAACGAAGAAATGTTAATGAACCACATTGAACAATTGCCTTTCATTACCCGTGATAAGTTCGGTATTCTGTGATAAATAAATCATATCAAAAAATACCTTCAAAAGATAATCTATTTACTGCAAAAGTGCTTATGTCTGCAGAACCGGCGACGGTTGATTTCTTTTACCTTCAATGGTAAATGACATTCTTACAAATTGGAGCACAAACAAATGAATTATTCACCTTCAGCGTAAGTAAGAATCAATAATTGAAACTTTTCTGTTTTCCAATTCCCACTTCTTGGGCTTAATTAAAAATGAATTACCGTCGAAAATGGCAACACTACTTTTGTGTGGATACGTCAGAACTCTTCTTCGTCTTCAGTATTTTTAAAAACAATTTTTCCCGCTCTTTTCTTAATGTCTTTCGGGGGGGTATCTGGAATTCTATTATTGAAATTTTCCGGAGAGTGCTTCAACGGTCACTGGTGAAATAACTAAAAAAAAAATGTTCCAATTTTTTTATTATTTATTTTTTTTTATCGTTTGGTTTGGTTGGAAGCGTCTTTTCCCAAAAAGTTCCAAATGTTCACCAAATTGACACCAAACTGTTATTTATTTACCGAGGGCTAATTATGGTTTGGGCCTCGCGTAATGATGCGTCAGGTTTTGGAGAGGGATGGAGGAGGAATTTTCGGTTGAACGTTCTGAAACTTTTTAAAAAATGTGCTGATTCTTCCGGGAGTTGTAGTTTTCTTTCTTTTATTTTTTTCATTTGTTTTTATTCTTTTTCTCTCACCCGAGCTATTTTGTGCGGTTTTATCACTGCTCTTTGGCAACACTATTTACGTCAACACTTAGTCCTTTCAGCGCTTGGCATCAAGATTTGAGACAATAAACAGAAAGACAGCTATTGTGATGAAGGCATTAGAGCTAGCACGAATTATCTCTAATGTAGCTTAGAATAAAATGAAAAATTGCTGTTTTCTGTTCTAGTTTTGTTCTATCTGATAAGCATTTGATTTATTTCATTAGTTTTGATCACAAGCTTGTGTCTTATGATTCCTTTCCTTTTGTAGATACCTTTTACTAATAATGTGTAACATAGCGTCTTTGGGTAACCATCTCTTGTATCCTCTGTATGTGTCTTATGATCCTATGTTATCTTCCATTCCTTCCTATAACATTCCATTCCTTCCATATTCTTTGATCTTTAATTTTATAGATTCCTTTCCTTTTGTAGTTTCCTTTTATTTATAATGTGTGTATAGGTAACCAGCTCTAGAATTTTGTAAAGGATTTAGTTTCTTGCATTAAAACTTTCATGGGTGATTGCTTCATATTTGCGTATTGTACTTTCATGCCCCTGCGCGCGTGATACGTATAATACTTACTCACCTATTTGCGCAGAACCTCTAGTGGCGAAAAAAGTTAGTTTAGTGTGTGATGTGCAAGAGTGAAATAACATGATCGCTAGTGACTATGGCTATTAAGAGCATTGTAATAATAAACTTTGTTTTATTTGCATTGTGAGTCATTATGTGTGAAAAGTAAACCCCAAATATTCAGTCCACTGAAGGAATGCAGTACTGAAAATAGAAAACTTCAATCAGTCAGTCAAAGAGTCGAAAAACTATTTTCCGTTGTCTCCACCAAGACCATTATCTTCTGTTATCTTAGATACTGCGCACAACAACTAAATTATAAATGGGTTTCTCACAGCTATTATTGCCTGACAAAATTATATTAATTTGTAACTAATATAGAAATGTACATTCTTTTATCACAAAGCTTATATTCTTTGTCATTGTAGATAAAATAAACAATTAGAATTTATTATTTTTTCATGTACTGGTTAATTTTAAATTGATGATTTAATTTTTTTTTTCTTTCGCATCCTCCCATTGTTTAACTTAAAAATAAATATTTTTCAAAGTATGAGCAAGAAAAAAAAACACACCTTGCACATTTATAAAAAGTATCTAGCTCTAAAATGAATAAAAGTTAGTTTTGATGATTGAAGTTTTTTTTCTTTTGTATCCTTTCAATGTTTATTTTGAGAAAAAATATTTTGAAAAATATTTAGTTTTAAGTATAAGCTCAAACAGATAATATATAACAATAAAAATATATAACAATAAATTGAAAAATATATTAATATATAATATTAATTTGAAAAATATATAACAATAAACAACCACTGGGACAAACTTAACTCTCACAGTGTTAAAAATAAATAAATAAAATAGTAAGTGTATTTTAAAACAATGGTGACAACGAAGAGAAACACCTGTCTCAAATAAATGCATTTTCTTTCTGTCTATCTCACCGTCTATTGTTCTATTTTTACTGCATATATCAAGTATTAAATGCTGTATATAGTTTATTTATCACTATTTATATTACTATCTGGAGCTTCACAATAGGAAAGAAACTACATACCAGACTCCCTCATTCCCTTGAGAAACATTCTTAACAAATAACGCTATAATAAATGGCAAACATAACGTAAATAGATTACTTATTGATAAAATAATATCTTCTGTCGAAATAATAAATGTGCAAGTTAGCTTTGTACGTAAATAATTTCTATTCAACTATCATATTCAACTGCAGTTTAAAAATACTTCAAAATAAAAATATAATAATACAGACATGATATGATTCGAATTTAAATTTTTAAAGACAAACTTCATCCAAAAAAACGGAATTATTAATGCATTAAGAAAAATGTCTCGTAGAAATGTAGAAAAAAATTGAGTACATACTAATTCTTCTTAGTATAACATGCATTCTTGGAGGAAATCGGAAAGTTTTTTTTTTAAAATTCTTTCTAAAGAATTAAAAAAAAAAAACTTTCCAATTTCTTGCAGATCTACTGAACATTTACGTTCTTAAACTGCTCAATATGCCATTATTATGCCACCATATTTTTCCATGCATTGTGTATCATGGATATCCATATATTTTCATGTTAGTTTAAATTGATGGTTTAAGTTTATTTTTCTTTCGTAACCTTTAATTGTATGATTTTTGAGAAAAAACCTTTGAAAAATATTTAATTTTCAGTATGAGCAAAAACACATTTATAAAAAGTATACAGATCTAAAATAAATAATCATTGGGGCAAACTAAACTCTGCAGTGTTAAAAATAAATAAATAAAATGGTGTGTTCTAAAACAATGGTGACAACGAAGAGAAACACCTGTCTTTAAATACATGTATGTTCTTGTGTTTTCTTTTTGTCTATCTCATAAGTTGTTTTTGTTTTATTTTTAATGCATATATCAAGTATTAAATGCCCTAAATAGTTTATTTACATTACTATCTGGAGCTACACAATAGGAAAGAAACTATATGCCAGATTCTATCAGAAACATTCTTAATAAATAATGCTATAATTAACGGAAAGCATAAAGTAAATAGATTACTTATTGATAAAATAATATCCTCTGTTGAAATAATAAATGTGCAAGCTAGTTTTTTACATAAATAATTTCTGTTCAAATGTAGTTTAAAAATACTACAAAATAAAAATATAATAATACAGACATAACATGATTCGAATTTAAATTTTTGAAGACAAACTTCATCCAAAAAAACGGAATTATTCATGCATTAAGAAAAATGTCTAGCAGAAATGTAGAAAAAAATTGAGTACATACTAAATCTTCTTATAACACGCATTCTTGAGCAGATAGAATAAAAAAAACAAAAAAACTTTCCAATTTCTTGCAGATCTACTGAACTTTTACGTTACTTAAACTGCTTGATATGCCATTCTTCTGAACTAAGTATTTAAATTAATTATGATTAATGTCCTATAATACTTATATTCATGCACCCCACAGAACGCAAAAAGTAGTACTCAGGATTTATCCAAATCAAGTGACTTTTTTTGTCAACGTTTTTCCCTTTTTTTTTTCCCTACGAAAGATTTTCGGACTGAGCAGAGGGGAAAAAAAGGGGGGTAAAGTGATGATGTAAGACACAAAAAAAGTCGTCATTATATTCGGAGAAAGGGTATAGAATCTTTTTTTATTCTTTTTTTTTTTCGTACGTACGTACTCTCTATAATGTAAAGGAAGGTCTTAGTAAAAGATATCAATCTTAGTTGTCCCTTGGTTCCTTTGGCTTGTTTCTATTTATCTTCTAGGATTTTTCTTGTCAGTTTTTTTCTTTTTGATTCAACCCTTTCTACTTTTTTTTTACTTTTTCTTTTTCCAAAATTTACCGTAATTCCATTTTCTCCATTCAGAAAGAAAAATAAATACCTTTACACGTGTTTTGTGTTGGATTAATATTAATAGTGAGTTTTACCTGTTCATTTATAATCGGATATAAAGATATATGTCATATGAGTACATAGAAAGAAATTCAGTTTTCAAAATTCAGGGCATATCCAATTTCATAAAACATTGCTCATTCAAATAATCGTCTAAAAAGATATTTTCACAGTCAGCTAATGTTTCTGTTTGTGTTAAACACCAACATGTCAATTATATGTATATATATTTGACTGTAACATTCTGAACCAATGTTGATTATTATTATTTTTTTTTCAGTAATATAAAACTACATGCAATGTTGTTAGTCGTGGTGATTTAGCATTATTAAAAAATCATTCGTAGTAGTTTTGCTTATAAGGAAGATTTGAATTTTATTTAACTTTTGTTTTGCAATAGTTTCTGTTATTTTAAAGGTTATGTATTACTGCATTTTTATATTAGCATTTAAAGTACAGGTTTTACTGATTATTAGTACTGGCTTTTACTGTAAATAATTGTTTTATTAATAATTTTTAGTAATTATTTTTACTCGTTATTTTACATGAACAATTTTATACTTAAAGATTTGCTTGAGAATGTAATTATCATAATAAATTGAATATATTAAAAAATAATAACAGTTTGTACTAAAATGGAAAAAAAAAACATTCTTTCTCAAACAAACTCCAACATATTTGTCAACACGTTAAACATACCAACAAGCGTTTACATTTTTTATCATTTTTTGGAGAATTTCTCACAAGTCTCTCTTAAAAACATCTCATTACAAATCTCACGAACACCTCTTAAAATTTTTATACACAAACAATATCCACCTTTATGTTGAAAATGGGCAATTCATCTTTCATCATAAACGCCAAATTCCAAACACAAAAAAACTTTTTTTTAACAGGAAGAATCAATCATCTCCAAAAAGGCATTTTTCGGCAAAAACATTCCAAAAAGAACCATATTCTTTCTCAATCCTTCTCGATCTCTTAAAAGTCTTGAAGGACAAAGTAGCATTTAAAAGATAATGCTTGTGTCCAAAAAAAGAAACATCCAATGAAAAAGAATGACCGGCAGTTCTCATACAGATCAGTCGTCACTTCTTATATATTATATGGTGTGTATAATGGTCCAGAGACAGATTAGCCGTGGTAGTGACTAGATTGCACGCCTTTTGCCTCCTAATCACGTGGTTATCGATCTAGAAGTGTGGATAGATGAGGTCTAGAGGGTCGAAACGTTTAAAAGTGACGTGGTTCATCAACAGGGGATTCGTTGTTGGGAAAGGTCAGTTCTTGAAGTGTATTCCTGGCGGAAGGCCGTTCTTCATTGTGAAGAGATAGATGGACTTCAGTGTGGTTCATTTCGTAAATACCATGTTTATGAGATACAATTTGAGGCGATAAATCGAGAGGTGTTGAAAGGATTTCGTTTTATGTCAGCCTGTAAAATATATGCACTTTGATTATTTCTATCTGGATATTTGTAAATAAGTTGAGAGATATAGTAATGGCTGAGTTGAGCAACGCTCAAAAGTGAAATGATATCATTTTGGTTTTTAAAATGTTTGTTCCATTTTGAATGTTTAGAAGTTTGTTTCAATTTGTGGTTTAAAGGGGAAAATAAAGATTACAAAGTATTTTTTTTCTGGATTAGGTATGTTTTAAAATGGAATAACTAATTATTTATTCTCTTTTAAAATTTAGAATTTTGATTTTTGTTATTAAATGAAATAAATATTAAATGATTAAAATGAAATAAATATTAAATGATTAAAATGAAATAAATAATAAATGATTAAAATGAAATAAATAATTAAATTTTTCTACAATTATTTTCCCTGTTTTTATTTGGTTAGATAACAGGCTTTTTTTATGCTTTTATAATCAGTATGAAACTTAATTATCAAGCGTTATTTCTTTATCCATAAATTTCTCAATTCAAAATATTTTAATACTGCATTTACTCTTTTTTAATGCAAGAAGTTTAAAAGTACTGTTAACTTCTAAATCCAAACTTTCTTAATATTTTTCCATATTTCAAAAGGACAATTTGTCTCCTTAATTATAAGTTATATATATATTGCAACTCATTTCATTCCATGAAACTTTATATCAAAAATTAAATGAGACTTAGATGGGGACTCGGGGAGTTGCAGGAACATTTTGGAACAGGGTATTTTAGACAAACCTCGTGAAAAAGCTGTCGCGGAATTTAAACTTGCGGTGGGCCTTGACTGTTTGGCAAGCCATTTGCACCGCATTGACAATTTTGATAGTAAAAATTGTCTGCTCTGTGGGAATGTCGAGATCATGGACAGGCACCATACAACAGGATGCCTTGTCTTGGGGACTCCGAGGTGAAAAGATATTGGAGTGCTAGAACTTTGCTGATGAGACATTAATTTTTTTTTTCTTATCTCGTAAGAGTTTGCCATTTTCATTGGCCATAAAAAAATTTCCATTGGAAATAAAAAGTGAGTTTTTTTTATGTTAAATTTCTTACTCAAAAATATTTTAATGTTGTTCTCAACACTTTTTAAAAGTGTGATCTTCTTTCATTATTGGAACGGGCCGTTTCTTTTCATATTGTCAATCTCTCACCACTTTTTAAAAACATAATTGTTTCTTGTGCGGTTCAGATGAGTTCAGATCAGATCTGTCAGAAGATCTTTCTGATGAAGTTTATAGATGTAAACCTTAAGGGTCCTTTTAAAAGATATGAGCTTACAGATTTTCCTCTATATTTAAAAGGACCACTTTTCTTCTTAATTGTAAACATTAAACTGTAGGTCCTGGTCTAATTAGCATAAAGTGTGCAAAAAATGGCCGGTGAACTACAAACGAAATCTTAATTTCAAATCTGAGGTTGTTTTTTTAATATACAAAGTCATGCTAATATCGAACACTGCTTAAACGTGTTAAGGTATTGCAAAACTTTTGGAAAATTCCAGACTTCATCAACTTTTTTTCATTACTTTACCACGGAGACGGTCATTTCTTTTCTTATCTGCTAATCTCTCATTTCCTTTCATGGGCATTTGGTTGAGGAAGCATTGTCCGGTGCCTAACTTCTACACACAAGTAGCATGGAAAGCTTTTCGCCCAGATAAACTGACCGGCGAAGGTTAGATCCGGGCATTGTGTCCAGGGGAGTGGGGCTGTAATTCGATCGGCCACTTCGGCCGCTGGTCAAAAACCCGGAGACCATCGACTTTTCAATAAAAGTTATTTCCGCCCTTCGATCCGCTAGGAGATGGGAATTTTATTTCTTTTTCTCTCTCTTTTTTTATTTTTTTCCTCGTCCAGTTTTCCTCTCTTTTTCCTGGCCGTTTTTTTTTTTTTCTGTTCCTCCTGTTTATCTTTGTTTTGTGTAGGGTGCATTTATTTTATTTGAGAAGTTTTTCCTTTATTTATTTGTTGTTGTTGTTTGGTGGGACTTCTTGGAAACGTCATACAGTTTGAGTCTAACTTCATTTTGTGGAAGCAATTGGGTTCGCACGCAGACCAAAGCGGTGACCATGGTAACAGTTCTCTCCTCTTATTCTTTGTGTTCATATTTCTTGAACAATCTTTTATGTGGTTTTTATTTATATTTCTGATTATTTAATAGTTGAAGTTTATAATCGTTTAGATCAGGAGGCGTGAACACAAATGATATTGCAGACCACTTTGGTAATGCATCCATAACTCCGAGGACCGCATATAAAATTATTTAGCCCCATATTGGGTTTAGACCCACTATAGACATTTGTTTGGAGTGAAAAACGGAAACATAATGAGTTATTATTTTAGAGTTTACTATTAATTTTACATGTAAACATAGATAATCATAATGATACTAAGCGCACATTGTAAAGAAATATATAACACTAAAAATTAAATATAAAAAAATATAAGAATATAAACAAAATAAAAAAAAGAACCCTTGATCCCAAATCGCTTTCAATTTGGGTATTTGCACATCGTAATTGATGTTGCAAGTTAGAGTCCGTTATGTTTGAGCGTGTTTTGTGTTTGGTCAATCTCATTTTCAAAAAAAAAACATCTGCAGGTGTAAGTTGAACCAAAAGCGTTATATCCGCAGATACGCGTTGTTCAATTTGATAAATTCCTTCCTTCTTTAGATACGCGCTTTTTAATGCGAATTACAGAATGAAGTTTTCACTTCATTGTAATGCGCGCCACTAACGGTTTCAAACCTTCTCTTCAAATTTAATCCATGTGTTATTATTGAACCAATAAACAAAGGGTTAAATGTTAATGGTATTCATTTTTTTTTATAAAAAATTTCATAAAATTTGAATTAAAAATAATAAAATAAATATCACACTTATTTTTTCAATGTATGAATATCCACATATACACATTGTTCAATTTGATGAACTCCTTCCTACTTTTAGAAATAGAGAAACTAGCATGGTAATAATTTAATTGCTCTGATAGAATAAATATTTAACACTTCACAAACGGATGCTGTAATGTTTGTTCTATTTTAGGTCATGATCACAATTTCCTATCTGCTGTATGTTAATTGCATGTCGTAAAGAGAATTGCATGCTGTATAGATTATCGTTATATTCATATATTATTAACACAGGCATTGTTGTTATGACTGCCACTCGCCAATTATCAACAGATATGTCTTCTTACTATTCAGGTATAAAATTATAGTTAAGAATGATTCATAATTCAATGCTTAATAAATGAATCGCACTTTTTGATTAGCATATTCAGATGCCTCTTAAATCATAATTTGTGCTAATTATTATTCGGTCTTCAAATCAAAAGGGACTATTTCTTGTTATGTATGTCCACTAAACAGTAAAGAAAAATATTGAAATTATCTGAAGATTTATATTGTATGACTTAAACCGTTTGTTTATTTTCTATCTAAAAAATAATAAATACTGTGCTCTATAGTATTTTAAAATGAATCGTTGAACATTATTTTCACATCAAAGATTTGTATATCTCCTCTTATATAGGACTACTAGACCGTAAAGAAAAATATTGCAACTATATGAAGATTTATATTGTAAGATACAAAACTGTTTATTTATCTTCTATCTGACAAATAAAATAAATACTGTGCTTTATAGAATTTTAAAAGGAATCGTTGAACATTATTTTCACATAAAAGATACATATATTCTATATATGAACTGTTTTCAAAAGCTAATTTGATAAGGATATTGTTGTTGAATATTAGTGGCAAAATATTCATTTTAAATTTGTTAAATTAAAATGCATTTAAAAAATTTGATGTTTCAGATATCAATTAAATAAAAGAGTTTTATGAGGGGAAAAAACATTTAACTACACGTGTTATATATTATCTACAAATATAATTCATCAAATAATTTTATTGACGTTTAATCGTATTATATATTATTAATATTTAATTAATGATAATGTATCGTCATGTTTTATCAATAATTAATTACAGAACAGAAATCCAATTATTAAAGATCATTCCTCACAAAATTGTTTTATATTTTTTCGTTGGTAACGAAAGAAGCTAATATCATCGCAATTATTGTATTTATATTGTAGAAAGTAAAAAAAAAAAATAATAATAATAATAATTAATTAAATGATAATTAAAATATAATTAAATTATATTTAAATTTTTAATAAATTAATAATTTAAATATAATAAAATTTTTAAAAAATTATTTTTAATCTGTACTGTTGGATAAAATTAGCATAACATTATAGCTAATGTTTGTATTAGAATATCATATATCTTTATAAACAGAAAACCAATATCTTTCCTGACGTAAACTCTTCTTCAACGACAAAAAGTTATTCGAAATTGGATATATTTCTTTTTTTAAAAAAAATTGCGAATTGTCCAAAAAAAAAATCCCTCCATTGGTCAAATTTCCCTTCCCGTTCAAGCTACTTAAACTTCCGTAAGTGACTGTATTGGAAAGTCAAATTCCACCACTTCTTCTTTGGGGGGATGGAGGCGGGAGAAAAAAATCGTCAGGTATACCCCGATAAGCAGAGTCGAAATCGGTATTAACCTGTCAAAACTAGGAAGTTCCTGTTCCTACGAACATCTTCGATCCTTTCTTGAAAAAAAAAATAAATAAATAAGAAAGGAAGAAAAAAAAAATATATAAAGATCTTATGTTGATTTTTTTTCTCTCCCCTACTCGATTTGTGATTTTTCTCCTACCTTACTCCCCATGGGCGCTTTTCTGAACGAAATGTTTTTTGTAGTGAGGGAGATTATTGACTCGAGTCCCATCGCTTGCGTGGGAAAAAAAAAAGAATTTCCAGACATTTTTTTTCTACCCTACCGATATATTTTTTTAACCTCTTAGTGTTAGGTTTATATTTCCTTCATTGTATGTGTGAATTTTTATGGAAATTTCAGTAACCAAACAAGCTGGTATATGGTCGGACATACTACATAGTCAATATTCTTTTAAGTTCTCGGTCTTAAGTGGTGTTAGGTGTCCTTTGTGTGGTATAAAGTGACATAAAAAAAAGAAGACCTTTGAATATTATAGGTTCAAAGGAGCTCCTAAGGCTTTAAATATCTTTAGGGAGGACATAAACGGTTTAGAGTCGAAAAGTGTAAGAGTTTTATTTGAAATGCTTTCGTCTGTCTGACTCATATTTGTACAGTGGTGGTGCAAATAATTGTACAGTAGCTGTACAAATGAGGGAGTTCAGTTTCCGCTGATGATAATTACCACAATCATTAATTTGAAAATGGGTAGATTTGATAGAAATTGTGAGAGAGGCATTCTGAAAGCTTGAATTTAGTGTCTTCAATACAAGGCACTGTAACGTCTCGGCCTATACTATACCTATAACGGCTTCCAGAAGATAGTCACTCTCAGGTTCATAGGAACACTTTAAATTTTATTTAAAAACATTATAGCTATATACAGAACTCTATTTGCAAATATAAATTAAATTAGATACGCAAGTGCAGTTCACTCGAAAATCGGAGATCTTCAGAATTCTCGAGTTTATGACGAATCTAAAATACCTGGTCTGCGGAAGACCATAATAATCGCACGGCGTGATTCCCGAAACCACAAGGGGTTCACTTCGAAAACAGGCGGAAATTCCGGCTTATTCAGTCACTTCAGAGAAAAAGACAACACTTCTTATCGACTCGTCGCAGAACTCTCTTCTCCTCCAAAAGCCTCCGTTTAAGAAAATCCGTGAAGAGGGAAGAGGCCAGCTTCCTTCACTTCTCATTGGAGTTGACACTTTCTCAGCCCATGATCTATCACTAATCACGATGCAACAACTCATGGCATAGTCCATATTCCATCTGTAATCGTTTCGACCTGTAAAGATAATCGCTAATTTAAAGAGGTCTCATTATCCATGACACTGATTATCTGCTATCAGATTTCAGTGACAGGCTGTTTTCATTAGTACAAAACACTAATTCCATGTAATATAAATATTCACGATACTTCTGTCAGATTTGAGGGATAGGTTGTTATGATTCACTTGTTAAAGAATATACATTCCTTTCCCCTGGGAACACTAATGTTATATCTCTTGCCGTGGGAAAAATAGTACAACACAAATGGTAAACATTTTCTGTGGAAATCCTATCTGTAATTGGACTTTATTTCAGTAGTTTATTCGTGTGTTACCTTGAGATGCTTCACATTGTCTTCAATGTGAAGTTTTTCTGTAAAGATCTTCTTAAAATAATTGATATTTTTTCCACATATTAGAAAAATCGCTAAAACATCAATTCTGTCGAGAATATCGAGAAACATTAATTCACTGATGGCCAATCATATTATGAAGTATTTTATAATTTCAATGATTCTAATTAAGCGAAGAACCAGACCACTAACACAATACTTGAGACATGTTCATATTCACATTTCTGAATGCTGTGTTCAAATATTGAGACAGACTAGATTTTGTATGTTTGTCAACCCCAAATAAATGGTGTTCGATTTGGTTAAGTACAAACTACTTCAATCCGAAACGAATGATTACTTAATTTATGTAGAAAATGCTTGCACAAAAGTTGGGTCTTTTGAATAATATAGGTTTTTCAATTCATTGCCACTAGTCAAATTATCATTTTTAACAACATTTCAGAAATCTGTGCAATTAACAAAGTACAACACCTGGTATTCCCTTTTGTGTACACTTAATAATATGATTCCAGAGTATGTAATTGACATTGTACTATCTAGACAGTATATCTACAAATTCCTGTCCATAATAGCACACGTGGGCAAAATTTATCCATCTAACATTTGAATACAAATCCTGTTGATTCATGCATGACATTGAGGTTTGCTATTCAAACTAGTTAGTGCAATGCCTTTAAGTTTTAAAGGTGCTGGCAACGTGGACTGTATTCATAGTGCTCTTATTGTACTAAATGTGTAATGTGGTTCCACAAATTGCGATTATTAAATTATATTACAGTGCGAAAATTTTATCAGAAATTTACTTAGTTAAAAGGTTGAAAGCAACTGTTAGATTGTGTGTTTATAAAGCAACTATTAGATTGTATGATTATAAACAATGAGATAGTTAGTGTTGTAATAACTCAGCGTAGCTCATTCGTACACATTTCCTTATTCCAATTAAATTAATATTAAATTACCTTTTATTATTATTTTTTTTAATTTCAGGAATTTTAATGTAAAATATTTATTATACATTATAATGTTTCATAGTAATTTTTATTATAAAATATTATTAATAGTGCGTACCTTTTTAAAGTGTGATTTTGATGTAATAGACTATTTAATATTGCAATTGATATTTTTTTCGTTCATTAAATCGTTTATTATATTAATGAATTTCTTTTACTTAATCAATGTATTGCAATAGAGACTATTGAGATTCGTTATCCCCAGAGTGAATGGATGTTTGTCTATACTGACGGTTCTATGTTTGAGAGAGCGACAGGTGCTAAAGCGAGGTGTCCACAGTGAGCTTTTTAATTTCTATTTACCTGTGGGCCTTCTTACTACTGTCTTTGATGTCGAAATCGAAGGTATTGCTGTGGGTATTCAACAATTGTCGATTCGTAGCCACTCCTTTCATATTGTCTGACTTTAAAAGTGGACTTCAAATCCTTTTGAATAATCAAAATAATCTCCAATCTTGAAGTGTTGGCTTTTGCTTATGATACTGTCATACAGAATTTCTTTCCAATGGATTCCATCCCACTGTGGAATTATGGACGACAAAAAAGCTGATATGCTGGCTAAGAAAGGAGCATTAATCGACCGCCTTCATTTCATACGACTAAATTGTTTGTTAACTTGACTTTTAAGAAAAGATATGATTCAAAGCGCTACAGATAAGAGATGGGGAATTGTAGGGGAAGAGAGAACTATTCCCAGTTTTCAAAAAAAGATAGTGGTGGTTCTATTTAGACGTTTGACTGGTTATGACTGTTTACGTAACGACCTCTATAGAATTGGAGTGGTGAATTCCCCAACTGTCTTTTGTATGACTCTAATCTGCCTATGACTTTTGAACATTTAAATAATAGTAATGCACTGTCTCCGTGTAAGGACATGGTCAAAAATTACTGGTTTAGTATGCTCTAAAGTCATTTATTGCACACTTTAGGATAATTAGACTGTGACCTACATTTTAACGTGGATTCCAAACCACTCACAAACATCCATGCCACCACCAGGATTCGACCCTGAGCCTGTGGTACCAACGTCCAGATCGCTAGTCAATTGGCCATCAGATCGCTCAAAAAGTACTGGAGATCTAATGAGCTAATTTCTTATGTGCCAATGTTCGGCATTTGTGAAATAAAAATAAAACTTACTCAATCAAGTAATTAGCTCTAACAATAATTATCTTGAATGACAAAATTAAAATGAAAACTTTTTCATAGGGCAATATGAATAAAATAAATGTTTTCTTAAAATAAACTTAATTAAAACCAGAGTTTGTTGCATTGTTGACAGCATGGAATTCATTTAAAATGTATAATAACAACATTATCTTCTTTCTTAGATAAAAATGAGTCTATTTTCTTTCACTTGAATAGCATTTAAAAAAAAACACGTATCTAGCTTAAATAGAAAGTTTCATCGTCATCATCTCTAATACCTTCAAAAAATGCATTTAAAAATAATAATAATGAAATTTTAAAACCAGTTAGGTGAATTATTGTATTAAATATTACCTTATACGGCTATTCTTATGCTTTTAATAGCATTAATTTTAAGCATGTTTTCTTTGTGGTTTTTCTCATCTAGAAAAAAAAATAGTAAATTTAAGAAATTCACGTTTTTTTTTCCTCTACTAGTTAAGAAAAAAAAGGGAAAATTCTTGTTATTTCTCCTTCCTTTCAAGTAAAAAAAAAAAAGGAAATGTAAAAACTTTTAAGTTTTTTGTTACACGTGAATTTGCCGCTTGAAGACGAAAGGTAGGAGAAAAAAAATATATAATGTCTCTTTTTTTTTTTCTTTCGAAAATTGGTATTACGCGTTTTTTTCCCCCCAAACTCTACTGAATGATAATTATGTTCGACCTGAAGCCTGCTAAGTTAAATTTGGTTTCTATGTAGCATTACATTTTTTTTAATTGTGTCTCTTAACCAATCTCTTAACTCAACTAATATATATCTATTTTTTTTCCTGTAACATTTTGTGTTCTTAGAAAGTTTTGGGACACTTTTATTATCTACGATAGATTGATGTCATTAATCTCCGATAGATAGTTAACGTTAACTTTTTTTTATAGGTAGCAATTGCGAATTTCATCTGTAGCGTATTCATTTAAATGCGGTATTAGAAATCTTCAAGTAATATTTTCGTTTGTATATTGTTTGTTTGCTATAAAAAATGATTCTATTTTATGTTTTGAAAAGATTTAGAAAATATTTTTTTTAAATCAACATCTGGTCTATGAGCCAACTAATCCGCTGATAATTTTATTAAAGGAATATTATTTTTTTGTATCAACTCTGTTTCTTCACAAACAAACTTACAGGAAAATTTCTGTAATAACTTAAAGGTTTACCTGCTTAACATTTAAATATTGTGTAGTGTTGTTGGTTTGCTTGTGCAACTAGATCTGAGTTTTGTTTGGTTGAGACACAGATTTAAGAATTACACAGTTTTAATTACAAACACGTAAACACAACACAAACACCACAATTAATTACAAACAATATTTAACACACAACATGTAGCACATTTAACGATATATACTTACACATAGCTGGAAGGATTCCACTTCTAAGTTGTAAGTCCTCTCGGGATGAGATTCGTCTCTGTGCTTTAAAGGCGGCTTTCCACAAGATACTAAAATCTCATGACGCATGATGGTTGCCAATCAGAAGCTTGCTTATGCAAGATTCCGATTAACTGGCACTCTACGGCGCGAGATATCAGGTGGAATCCTAACTTAAGTCCTTTCATGTCAGCTTAACTCTTCAATGTGCCTTGTGTTATGAACTAATGTTTTAAATTAAGCTTGTTCGCAACCGAGGGGGGATTAATTAATAAACTTTAATCGCTTGATATTATTTTTAAGCATTTGCGATTTTATATTTTAAGTATTAAGCATTTATATTTTAAGTATAGTGTGTTTTAAGTTTTTTTGCTGGCATTATGAAAATAAATTAAACTGCCAATACTGCGAATGTTAATGTTTACTAATAACTCATAAAAGCAGGCTGATGATCAAATAGATGAACCGTTAACATTTTTTTTTCATTTTAATCAATTAAATAATTGTGGGGGGATGTTCTGTCCTGATTATGTATTAATATTTTTTTCTACACTTCCTTAACGTTTACTGTTATTTTACTTAAAAAATAATAATTAATATTTTTAATTATTTGTATTCATTTATCAATTAATTACGTATCTCTTTGTTATCATAAATTATATAGCATGAAAAAAAAAAACGAGTATTTTAAATTCCCAATTACTTTTAACTCAATTATTATTTCGGCTGAGCTAAAATGCCTCCCTAACATACTAAAAGAAAAATGCTTTTAGCAACTTTTTTTTTTTAGTTTCTTTCTAGTTTTATATTATTACTTTGTATGTGGAATTAACAGGCTTAAAATTTTAACACACACACACAAAAAAAAATCTTAATTCTAATCTATGTCATTACTTTAATTTTCCACTTTATTAAGCAAAAAAGAAAAGCAGCACGCTAAATGAGCTTATTACCCCAACATAGTAACTCTAATAAACCACTTTGTCCAATGACAAAATGTCAATTCTTGGCATGTTCGCCTTTGTTTTTTAAACACCTTTGACACATTTTATTCTCCTTTTAGTCTGTGGTCTCTACAAATGACATTTTTTTTTTCTGTGTGTCTGGCGGAAACTGAATTAAAAGCATTTTTTGATTCTGTTTCGGAAATGAAAATTTCACAACTTGGGAAGAATTTTATAGGTGTTGTCGTTCACTAATTAGAAACGCTTCCCCTTAAATATATTCGTTTCTTTCAAATGTATTAGCTTATATATTTTTAATTGCAAATTCTTCAGAGTATCTATTAAAATAATGAGAAATATTAACTATTTTATATCAGATATGTTTTAAATCAAATTTTAAAATTTATAAGAAACAATCATAAATGCATACTGCCCTAAATATATTTTATGAAATCAAATCTTTTAATTAAAAGTTCAAGTAATTTAATATAATAAGTTAGGTTATTATGTTTTTGAAGAATCTTATTTTTACACAGATATTACATTGACAATTTTTAAAATAAATACGTAATAATATATTAAATTTCTAATTAATAATAATAATAATAATACATTGAATTTCTTACATTTTTTTTTTCACTGTATAATTTTTTCAAAATTTCAATTCAATAGTTGCGAATCAAATTATTTTCTAAAAAAAATTAAATTAAAACACCATATATAAAACCAAATTCAGTTAAAAAACTATATTTAATACCAAAGTCATTTAAAACACCATATTTAAACCAAAGTCAGTTAAAACACCATATTTAAAACCAAATTCAGTTTAAACACCATATTTAAAACCAAATTAAGTCAAAAAACTATATTTATTACCAAAGTCATTTAAAACACCATATTTAAAACCAAATTCAGTTTAAACACCATATATAAAACCAAATTCAGTTAAAAAACTATATTTAATACCAAAGTCATTTAAAACACCATATTTTAAAAACCATATTTAAAAAAGTTTCATATTTAAAACCAAATTTCAAAAAACTATAAACACCAAGTCATTTAATTTAAAACCAAATTCAGTTTAAACACCATATTTAAAACCAAATTAAGTTCAAAAAACTATATTTAATACCAAAGTCATTTAAAACACCATATTTAAACCAAAGTCAGTTAAAACACCATATTTAAAACCAAATTCAGTTTAAACACCATATTTAAAACCAAATTAAGTCAAAAAACTATATTTAAAACCAAAGTCATTTAAAACACCATATTTAAAACCAAATTCAGTTTAAACACCATATATAAAACCAAATTCAGTTAAAAAACTATATTTAATACCAAAGTCATTTAAAACACCATATTTAAACCAAAGTCAGTTAAAACACCATATTTAAAACCAAATTCAGTTTAAACACCATATTTAAAACCAAATTAAGTCAAAAAACTATATTTAAACCAAAGTCAGTTAAAACACCATATTTAAAACCAAATTCAGTTTAAACACCATATATAAAACCAAATTTAAAAAACTATAAAACCAAAGTCATTTAAAACACCATATTTAAACCAAAGTCATTTAAAAACATATTTAAAACCAAATTCAGTTTAAACACCATATTTAAAACCAAATTAAGTCAAAACGTATTTAAAACCAAATTAAGTCAAAACGTATTTAAAACCAAATTAAGTCAAAACGTATTTAAAACCAAATTCAGTTAAAACGCAATAGTTAAAACCATATTCAGTTAAAACATCATATTTAAATTACCTTAAAGTGATATTTATTCTAAAATTGGGGAAGCTTTTTGTTTCTTTTTGTAAGTTTGGTTTGGTTTGTCGCTCTACGGTCATCTTGTGCACACGAGGACTAAACAGACCGGGATTTACAGTTTGAAGTGGATTCCGTAGGTACAAACAAACATCCATGCCATCGCCAGGATTCGAATCTGAAGCATGGGATACCAAAGGATAGAGCGCTAGCCACTTGGCTACCAGACCCTTTTTTTAAATTCTTTTTGTAAAAATTCACATAAATCGTTATAATAATCTGCACCATCTAAATAATAGTGATCACTGACCTAAGGTTAAAGTGCCACGCCTACAAAAATGACTAGTTAAATAAATAATAATAGATAATGAGTTTTATTAATTCCATGGGCAAGTTTAATATATACCGGTGTTACTGCTGTTATACTTATCGGATACTTTTATTTACAGTATAAGTTTTAACGGAAAAAATATAATTTAAGTGAAGAACTTATACTTTCATGGATATAAGTGATTTTTAGCCAATAAAAAACAGCCATCACAGGAACACACCGAATTGCGGAACAGATCCGATCTCCCGATAAGCGTTAAGCGGAAAAAGCAATAAAAGCAGAAATGGAACATTGTCAACCGTTTGTCGACATTTTTTTACAATCCTTTGTTCCCCACAAAATGGTATTATTTATTTGAGTTTTTTTTTATTTTTTTTATCACAAAGCGGATGACAAAAAATAAATAAATAAGCTACCAGTTATGGGGGGAAAAGGACAACAGCACCATCAATAAAGGACAACACCGTCTCTGGATGCCAATCACGGATTGTCCTAAATACGTGAATTGACGCTGTCAATCCGCGGCCAAAAATGGCTTTCCCTCTCATTTATCGCTGCCCAGCCCCAAGTATATCAATCATCGTCGTCATCGTCTTCTTTACTGTGACGTCTTGGGTCGTGGTGACGTCTTGATCATGTGTGGATTTGACGTGAAGAACTTTATGTGATAAAATCTGTAGAAAGGTATTATTTGAAATTTTTTTTAAAAAAATGGGAAAATTAAATTGCTCTTTGTAATGTGTTTTAAATTTTATATTACAGTTTTTAGATATACCACATTTCGCTAAATTATGCAATATGCTGTAGTTTATATTATATCATCATTATGAGTGTAATCATAGTAAAATACTAATAACAAGTGTTGTCATCGTGTTACCGATTGTTGAAGATTAATTTTTATTTACTGCTAGTTGACCCAACAATGGTTCGCTATGTATATATATCAGATTATATATATCATAGTACATACCATTAATACTTACCATTACCTGCTTATCATTGGAGTATATTATAGTAAGTAGGGTATATATTACCCTACTTACCATATAGGATAAGTACTAATGGTATACTATGGCGCTAATGCCATAGTAATCTGAGTATATATATATATATAATGAATTAAATTATATATATAAAAGTAGTTCTATGTCAATTTATTTATTCAATAAAAATGACATAAACTGAATTGTGTACGATATTTTTTTTCTTTCCATATTTAATTTATGTTTTTCTTTTTCTTTTTCATCCTTTTTTAGCACGTTAAACTATTAATTTGCACATGGAAAACCAATTTTTCATTAAATTTTCTTTATTAGTGTCTCCAGACAAAATGAATTTTTTGAACATCCGCTGAAATGAAATAATAATAATAGTAAATAAAATCTTCAGTTAACACGGTAAAAGCAACAGTGTTAACTATCAGATTTCGTTCAAACCATTCTCTAGACACTCTTTGCACTATTAAGAACAAACTGTAAAATTTTTGGATAAACCTGTCTAAGTTTATAGATCACATCCTTATGTGTGTACATTACTTTTTATTTATATAGATCTATGTGTATTTTTAAAAACGTATTATTAATATCTATGTTGGCGTACTAGTTTCATAAACAAAATAAATCAAAAATAAAAATATATTTTTAAAGTAACGCTGCTATGTATTAATTATGTGCATTGTAAGGGAAAATTTTAAACACTAAATTTTAAACTAACAGTTTTTGAAAGGCAACTTTTTTCTATTGCAATTTTTAACTAAATTCTATAACCTCTTATAATTTCTTACTTTGACTTCAATGAATCTTAGATGTAATTTAATTGCTCTTTCATTGGTCATTATTTAAGCATGATATTAATTAAAACATTTGAAAACTATATAAAGATTTTACATACGGAAGATTCAAGTAAAATATATTAAATTATTAAAAATCATAAAATAATGAAATTATGTCTTCATCCTTATATTTAAGTAATATACTTTTAACTATTGATAAGTTTTACATGCTATAAAAAGACTTTGTAATAGTAAACTTACTTAATACATAGTGTGAAAGAATAATAACACGCCTAATCAAAAATCCATTAACGAATTGCAATCCCAACAATCTTTCTTCTCTTTATATCTTTCAACAAAAGCAGCCAACAATTAAATGGCTTAGAAATAGTCCACAATTTTAACCCTGGGCATATAGAAACTAATGCACTACAAATTCTCAGATGATCCCTGGAAGACAAAAGCATGTCACAATCAAGATAGAAATCCAGAGGTTTGGTTCCCTTCTTCCCCAAATATCACCCATGGGGGCTATGAAAAGGCCACTTTATTTCATTCCTCTTCTATGCAGGGTCCCCTGCGGCCAAAAGGTCCATTGTCCACTGCAGATGTTCTCGCCGAGTTGAACGTGTCGGCCGACCCCTAGGTCAAACGCGGCCATCGCTCAAGACCTGCAGATTTGCGGTCTTATATATAGATGGATATATATTTATATGAAAGGCCTTCTCTACAGGACTTATTTCTCCAGGGGGAAATTTCGTGGTGTCACCATTAGCGCAGCACAACGACGTGTTTACTACATTCAAAACGTGGTGTCTTGTTGATGGGTTTATAGGACCATATTTATAGGTCTTTGCAAAAAAGTCGTTGTGTGAAGTGAGAGATGGTGTGGTAATTAAATTGATAAGTGGGTCGTTCCGACAAAGTGGAGGAAATGGTGTGGAGTGTTTGTTGGTTTTATGTATTCATGTGTGTGATTATGGTAACTTTTTTTTTTTTTTTTTTTTTGTAACGGTGCGGGGCAAATCTGAGTGGCGTTAAGAGAAAGTTGGGTTTTGATTTCGTTTTTAAATATAGCTTAAATTAACCTTTTTATTTTTGTAGAATTTTTTTACAAGCAGTTTTGTTAAAAACAAGGAAGTTTTTAAATATTTTGTAGTGGTGGAATTTAAGATGCACTGGTTATTTATTAGAGTAACTGTGTAATTAAAAATTTGGAAAGAGTTTGTGTGCTGTTATAACAAAATTGATGTATGTTTGGATAGATTTTACAAATTCCTGTTTATTTGCTACAGCTTGTTATAAATAGCCTGTTTCTTCCCCGCATAATATAAATTTAGTGCATTTCTAACGTACTAAGAAAAAATTGAGTACAAGAAATTTATATGATTCATGTTTACAATGTGTGTTAGCAACAACATATTTGAAAGAAATAAGTGTATATGATCCTCCAAAACTCAAAGAAAACAGTTAACTTCCCTTGGACCTAAATAATAATGTACCACTAGATAATGCTCATCAACAAATATATGTAAAATAAAATATTTATCAATTTATATCAATCATACATCCAATTACTGTTGATTTATGGTTTTATATGAATCATTGTTGGACTCTTGATGGAATCTTTTGATGAACTTGAACGCTAACGAATTCTTGCAACGGCAGCTATTGATTCGCCGTTTTGTTTTTAGGCTAAAACCATCACTCCCCGTTAGTAACCACCAAAAGACTTTTATCCATAATGATGCGCACGTGCTTCGAAATCGCGAATCGTCTTAAGACACAGTTCGACGCTTGCACATCACTGGGAAGCCATTAATCCATTTAGCCCAGTCCACATATTATACAATATTCCAGCATCTCGCCAAAAATTCTTTTAGCGATTAATCCACCTTCCAGAACAAAGCATTTAATGCCCTCCCTCATCGCTGGTGGGTACCGGGATGACATGGGGCGAGAGACAGGTCCAGAGGATTATCGTCTTCTTCGGCTTTATTATGTCCTCATAATCCTCGTAACACCGCCAGAAATGATTAATGATGCATTGTCTCCGCGGATTAATAGAACTTCGATGTCTTTATTGCAGCTTGGTAATTTCTGAGGAAGTTTGCTTGTAATCAGGAAAGGATGTCCAGGGAATAGACGGTTCAGATTCTTTGTTGTGTGTGTTTTTCTTTTTCTCTCTCTCTCTAGAAACAATTTGGAAGAATTTGTGAAATAAGTGTTTTTATCCCCTTGCATAAAAAGAAGCTTTGCGAGAAACTTCTTTAACTGCAGCAATGCCGTAATTATGAGGCTTTGTACTTTTTTTTTTCTTTACCTATGTTTTCTTTAGAATAAAAGGCTTTATGTGTACGGAATAATTGAATAAGGATTCTTATAAACATATGTCGTCCAATTTTCATTGACATAATGCATCGGCAGTGTTTTTCATGGGGAATGTAGGTTAATGTAGGTTCGTAATGTGTTTATCATGGTATTTTCAAAATAAGCATATGTTTGTGTGTTTATCGTCATACTAAACATATTTAAAAACAACATATCTGTGTTAACTAAACAAACATATTTATGTATTAACTAAATAAACATATTTATGTGTTAACTAAATAAACATATTTATGTGTTAACTAAACAAACATTTGTGTGTTTATCGTCATACTTTCTAAATAAACATTGTGTGTTTATCATCATAATTACAAAATAAACATATTTGTGTGTTTATCGTCATAATTTCAAAATGAACATATCTGTGTGTTTATCATCATAATTACAAAATAAACATATTTGAACGTTTATTGTCATACTTTCAAAATAAACATATTTTTTTGGAATGCATAAAAAATGTAAATCATTTTCATTCTTTTCATTAAGTATATCTATTGATGTGTTTTTAAAGTATTTAAGAAATAATTTTGATTAGTACCATTTTTTTATGCAAAATTATCCTCCATTATCTATGATTAGATGAAATAGAATGATTCACAGCAACAACGTAAAAATTCTAACTAATGCATCGACAGCATATTTTTCAGAATTGCATAAAGAAACGTATTTTTTGCTAATCTGAGTTTAAAGTATTTTGTAAGCAAAAATTCATAATTCTAATTTTTAAATATTACTCATGTGTTTGTATACGTTTTTTAACTTCTTTCACATTTATTTTATAAAACAATCAAGGACTTAAAAT
Organism: Caerostris darwini; assembly: GCA_021605075.1. Classification (NCBI taxonomy): domain Eukaryota; kingdom Metazoa; phylum Arthropoda; class Arachnida; order Araneae; family Araneidae; genus Caerostris; species Caerostris darwini. The sequence goes on from BPLQ01010387.1 coordinate 731,769, forward strand.
ACGTTTGTTATTGCAAGTAGAATAACACAAAATGTTATATATTTTGGACTAAACATTAATCTTAATTAGTAAAATAAAATAAATATTTGAGGCATATTATTATTTCATTTCATTAAGCTTTTATACGTGGAGCACTGTACCACACATTCTTTCTTCTTTATCATTTTCATCAACTTGAATTTATCATTTATAATAAAGCCAAAACTAAAGTGTTTCTGCCATGAGGAAATTTGACTCATTTCATTCTTTTGCATAACTTGATCTGTCGGTAGATGGTATAAAAGATTGTCATGTTAATGTATGAAAAAGAAGATTAGGAAATAGATCAGATAAGTAAATGAAGGGTATGAAATGTATTATAAGTTGGATACACTTCATGATCTATAACTTAAAGCGTGCGAAATGACTTTCCTTATCTATCCGTTAATTATATCTTTTCAAAATGCTCATTTGTCATCGTTTTAGGATAAATAAATTAGCTGTTTAAATGCCATAAAATTGTGCACAGAATAAAAGAAAAGTATGAAAATTATGTAAGTGAAAATCTCATTTGCTGGTTTATTTTTAGAAATTAGAAAACTTAATTTTAGATTTAAGAAAATATGTATTTAAGTATTTAACTATAGCATTCCATTCTTTTTAAATTTAAATTTTTATACACATGGAATACCAAACGATGTATTCCATGTGTGTTTTTGAAAAATAAAATTCCTTTCGTATTGCATGTACGATTTTGAAAAATGAAATTCCATATGTACATCATCTTTGGTATTCCATATGTACATCATATGGAATACATACATTCATTCCATCACACAAGGAATACCAAAGGATGTATTTCCTGCGTGATTTTTGAAAAATAAAATTAAATGTGTACATCACCTTTGATATTCCATGTGTACATCACACGGAATAAATACATTTCCACCACACATGGAATACCAAAGTATGTATTCCATGTACGATTTTGAAAAATAAAATTCCATATGTACATCATCTTTGGTATTCCATGTGTACATCATATGGAAATACATACAATCATTCCGTCACACATGAAATACCAAATAATGTATTCCAAAGAATAATAATAATACCAGATAAGAATAATAATATCAAAGAATGTATTCCATGTGTACTTTTGAAAAATAAAATCCCATGTGTACATCTTTGGTATTCCATGTGTACATAGCATGGATAAATACATTCATTCCATAACACATGGAATACTAAAGGATGTATTCCATGTGTGATTTTGAAAAATAAAATCAAGTTATTAAATTAAATTAAGTTTCATGTGTGATAAAGTTCCAATCTCAATGAATGTAAAAAAATTATATACATATATATGATTTTTTTAATTTAATTGAGATTGAAACTTTCTACCATGTAATGGAATTTTTCAATAACTCTGTTACAATATAGAAAAATCTAAAACAATAACAAAAGTTTTCACCATTTTCTATATTTCAGACAATTTTTTCTTCACGGTATTTTCTTTCTCAACTGACACGATATATACCAGAACTTGTTGTTTTTGTTTTCCTTCAGTTAATGTTTCTGTGCTTGTTTTTCATTCTATCTTCTTCTCTATCTATCTCTTTGATTCTCGTCCTCTGTTTGTTGTCTGTCGACTTTTTCACGGTCGAGACGTTGTTAAGAAAACAATAACATCCACCCCAGTGTGGACCCTTGTTGCCATTTCCTCTTCTCCCCGTGTACCTGGAGCCACAGGTAATCACACTCACATATAGGAAGACAACAACAACAACAGCAAAAAAAAGAAGGTGTTATACGTTAGGAAAAGAATAGTTGGTTGAGAAGAACTAGAAGAAGCCAGCACATGAGATGAAAATAAAGCACAAAGAACAGGAGAAAAAAATAGGAGAAAAGGACTTTGGGAGAGAAGGGGCAGGAAAAAAAAATCCCGAAATATGGAGGCTCTTTGGATCTCTGTCCTATTCCGAATCCAGAGGAGGAGAAAGTTCCATCTTCTGTGAGATTCTTGGAGTGAAAGAATATCCCCAGGGTGTGAAAAAAAAGGTGCCAGGGAGGCAATAAATGTGGTGGGAGTCTTCCATTCCTGGGTCTTTTTTTTTTATTATTATTTTGTTCCAGAAAAGGTCTGATGGAGGTGGGCCACATCTCTGTTAGAAAGCTTCTTCCAGAAGAAGAAGAGAGGAAGATAGTCCTCAGGCTTGAGCACGCCTTCTGAATTATTTCTGATTGTAGGCTTTGGAATCTGTCTCTGCAATCAGTTCCGACAAATCAGATTGGTGGTCCATTGCGAAATACCGACTTTGCCCTCTTTTTTTCCTTCATTTTTTATTGGCTACATTCTCGCTTGGTCTTGTTCCCAAATCTTTTCTATTTGGCGAGAGATACCTGCATATTCAATATTTTGGATTTGAGGTTAAATGTAGGGATACATAGAAACTTTATCCAGTAATGGCTTCTTTTTGAAATGTTTTTCGCCCATATTTTATGCACTTTGTAACATGCATTCTCTTGTGTATGCAATATGTTTACTATATAGCATGTAATTTGTTGGTGGTTAATTGTCCAAAGTATTCCTTTTCGAGCATTTTCTTTGGTTACATTTAAAAATAAGATAAATAAAAGTTTTATCCTATAACGGTTTCTTTTTAAAATGTTTTTTCATCCATATTGTATACACTTTATACATAAATACTCTTGTGTATGCAATATGTTTACTATATGGCATGTAATTCGTTGGTGGTTAAATGTCCAATATAGTATTTTCTTTCGGCAACATTTTCTTTTGTTACATTTTCACTGGCTATGTGGTCAATCTTTTCTATTTCGAAAAAGATTTTGACTGCCATGTATATTTAGTATTTAAGGGTGATATAAAGTTTTTTTTTAAAATATGAGTAAATTTTCTTATTTTAATTAGCGTAATATTTTGTAAATGGACCACGAAGTTTCACTTAATAATATGCATAACTAACACATGTAAAAAGACCTGCTTAAATTCACATTATATAAATACATTCTTAAGTTAGAATTACGTTAACTACATTCTGTAACATATTATTTACTTGTGGTCAGTTGGAAAGCTAGTATTTTATTCCCATAACATATATTTAATTGGTTACATTTTACTGCCCAGTTAAATTTCTATTTCGGGAAACGCACCTAACCGGTTATTTAATGTTCAGAATTTACAATTAAATGCAGAATGTGTTAATAAATAGTATAAGTATTTTCTTTTTGAAGTTCCTGTATTACGTTTCACATATCTTTACTCATAATTTCAGTTTATGAAATATAACACTAATTATTTTTTAATATTTTTATGACGATTTTAAGATATTAAACTGAATTAAATTATTATCTTAACTTATTATTTCCAAAATGGAATAGCGGCCCGATGGCCGATTGATTAGCTCTTTGGCCTTTGGTATCACAGGCTTCATGTTTGAATCCTGGAAGTGGCAGGGATGTTTGGGAGTGGCCCGGTATCCACGTTAAACTGTAGGTCTCGGTCTAATTAGCCTGAAGTATGCACAAAATAACCGTAGAGCGACAAACCAAATTAAAATGGAGCTCATTACAAATTAATCTACAGTTAAGAAAATTTTATTAATTAGATGAGATTAGAAATGAGATTAATTTGTAAGGATAATATAAAATTAATTGAAGTAATATATATTATATAATATTGGAACCGTACGTACTCCTACACACTGGCAAGTGTGCCCCCCTTCGACGTCCAGGAGAAATGGTCAGTAGTCCTCGACACTCTAATCCGTGAGGAAGTACAGCGCAACCACACGCTCCAGCTGAGAAACATTTAGTTTACAGTCTCACATCCGAGAAGAAATATATTTAACACAAATCTGCGTGTTAGTTGGCCTACAGACACTCACACGGAGAGGAAATATATTTCGTGAATTCTGCGCTTAACTGATTATCGGGTTTTTGGCTTAGAAGTGAAATTCTTCCACAAATCTATAATCATATGTCTTTAAATATGTTGCATATTGTCTGTAATTGTATGTGTGTGGTATTTGTGCGTGTGTCAATAAAGCTGTGTTTTCTCCAACCTGTGCCTCAAGTATCTCATCAAAACCACGCCCAGTTACGATCCAGTTGCCCATATACATACATACATACATACATACGTACATACATACATACATACATATATATATATATATATCGTCTTTTATTTTATATAGAAGTAATTTTAATAAATTAATAAATTTTGATTTAATTTAAAATACGTTCAAGTAATTTTAATAAATTAATAAATTTTGATTTAATTTAAAATAATTTCAAGCTAAATTAATGAAAGATCTTTTCGTGTTTAAACATTGTTTGCATGAATATTAAATATGCGAACAGCTTACTTCAAGATTGTTTTAAAATTTATAACAAAATAGCATTTCATAGAAATATGTCATTTATTTATGATCCAATTATTTAATATTCATGTATTCATATTTATTTAAATTATATATTTTTTTCCAAAAATGATTCACAAAATATTTTAAATGCCACCATATTGTATTTTTATTTATTATTTATGACTGGCGTTTAATTTTAACATTTTTTTTAATGCCAATACATTGAAAGTTTATATATTACTAACATCCATCGAAAATTATTTATTTAAAACATCTCTTTTAAATTTTCTAGCAAAATAATAAATTGCGAAGAAAACAACATTTAATTTTATCTCCTATTCAGTTTTTACGTATTAAAAGAGAATACTTATTAGCATTTATATTTCAAAACAGCAATCATACATTTATTAAATCGTTTCTGATTATTATGTTATATTATATTCTTTTGTTTTATTAAGCAATAAGCATATTTTTGGGAATATAAAGATACAAATGATATATTTTTTATTTTATTTTTTTAAAGATTAGCATACGTTTTATCGTTAGAGAATTAATTTATTTCCCTAACAGTTGGTAGAGCATATTTCATTTACTTAATACTATGTTTCTCTTTCCTAATTGTCTTTCAGCAACAATGCATTTAGAATAATTTGAATACGCTTTTCCGTAAAGAGTTATTGTTCGAACCTGTCGATTGTCTCTAATTCGCGCTGCTTTTCGCGAGGTTCTATTTATATTTCTAGTGATGTTGAAACTTGCACATATTGAGAACAATGTTGCGATTCATATTTGACTAATGGGAATTTTGCCTAAGTTTTGCATAAATAAAGCTATAATTCAATCATGTTTAATTTCCTGCTCGAATATTATTAATATGAATTCGCACTTGTAACGGTAATTCATGTTATATTCAGACAAGGCAGAAGTATAATAAAAATTTCAGTAATAGATTAAAATGAAGGAGTTTATTTCTTTTTGTTACATTTTGATGTTAATTTGTGATATTTTTGACAAAACGTCATTTTTTTTACTTTAATATTCATAGTTACCTTCTTTCTTCCTACATTTTGAACGAATTGTACTAATGCAATAATAATAGTACTAATTGTTACATTAGCACAATACATTGTACGAATAGTACTATTGCAATGCATTAGTACAATTGTTACATTAGCACAATACATTGTACGAATTGTATTATTGTAATGCATTAGTACAATTGTTACATTAGTACAATACATTGTACGAATTGTACTATTGTAATGCATTAGACAATTGTTACATTAGCACAATACGTTGTACGAATTGTACTATTGTAATGCATTAGTACAATTGCATTTAAGTATTTGGTATGTTCTATTTATCTTTCTAGTGATGTTGAAACCTGCACATATTGAGAACAATGTTGCGATTCATATTTGCATAATTATTTTGCATAAATAAAGCTATAATCCAATCATGTTTAATTTCCTGCTTGAATAATAATATGAATTCGCACTTGTAATGGTAATTCATGTAATATTAAATAAATTCTAGTTGTTGAAGACAAGACAGAAGTAGAATAAAAATTTCAGTAATTGATTTTAGTTATTTATAATAAAGAAATTTATTTATTTCTGTTATATTTCGATATCATTTTGTGATATTTTTGACGAAACATTAATTGTGATTAAAGACAAAATATGAAATGGCAATCTAAAAAAAATCCATATTTACCTTCTTCCGTTCTACATTTTGAACGAATTGCACTAATACTAATAGCACTAATTGTTACAATAGTACAATACATTGTATGCATACTACGCATTGATAGAATAGTACGCATAGATTTTTTTAGATTGCAATACTAATAATACTAATTGTTACATTGGTACAATACATTGTACGAATTGTACTAATGCAATACTAATAGTACTAATTGTTACAATAGTACAATACATTGTACTAATGCAATACTAATAGTACTAATTGTTACATGCATAATACATTGTACGAATTGTACTATTATAATGCATTAGTACAATTGTTACATGCATAATACATTGTATGAATTGTACTATTATAATGCATTAGTACAATTGTTACATTAGCACAATACATTGTACGAATTGTACTATTGTAATACATTAGTACAATTGTTACATTAACACAGTACGTTGTACGAATTGTGCTATTGTAATGCATTACTACGATTATTACATTAGCACAATACATTGTACGAATTGTACTAATGCAATAATTATAGTACTAATTGTACTAATGTAACTGTATTTTTTCCTTTATTTATTTATTTTCTATTTATTGGTGTCCAGCCCAAATTTGTTTTAAAATTATCAAATGCAATTAAAAATTTTCATTTTTTTAAATTTTAAAAAGATTTTTGGAAAACTTTGTTTTGGTTGCAAATTATGTCGTTTTACACTATCTGTTCAAAATTGAAGTAGATGTTGTTGTTGTTTTTTTGAAATAGGGGTGCTTTTAAAATAAAAATAAGAAATCTATGTATTTCAATTTTTGAACAATAAATCTGTATTCAATTCAATGCAATCACTTTCCAAAAATATATCTCACAAATCAAAAATATCAAAATATATTCTTACAAATCTATATTTACCTTCTTTTATCTTACATTTTGAACAAATTGTACTTTCTGTATTTCTTCCATTCAATTATTTTTATTGATTGGTGTCCAAACCGAATTTATTTTTAAAATTTCCAAATGCAATTAAAAACTTTTATTTATACAATTTTTAAAAAGATTTCTGAAAAAATTTATGCTTTGGTTGCAAATTATGAGACTTGAATTGAAATTGAATCGAAATTGAATTTGAAATTGAAGTAGACATTTTTTTTTTAAATGCAGGTGATTTTAAAATAAAATTAAGAAATTTGTCGTTTTATTTTTATATATTAAAATTGTATTCAATTCAATGAAAATCAATTTTCACTTTTCCGCCATCAAAAATAAATTCTCAATGCAATTTCTATATTGTAGACTTTTTGTCACAAAAGAGTTGTAGCATTCCGTTCCCAGGAGAGATGAATTTATATTCTTTAATAAGTACATAATAAGAACCTGTCACACAAATTTGAAAGCAGATAAGCAGTGTTGTGGATATTTATATTACATGCAATTAGTATTTTGTACTAATGAGAATAACCCGTCACTCAAATCTGATAACAGATAATCAGTGTAATGGATAACGAGGCCTCATGAAATTAGAGATGGTCTGTGTGACCTTCACAGGTCGAAACAATTACTTATGGAATATGGACTACACTGAGTTGTTTTATCGGGATTGGTGATAGACAATGGGCTGAGAAAATGTCTACTCTAATGAGAAGTGAGGGAAACTGACCCCCTCTTTGACGGATTTTCTTAAAGGGAGGTTTTCAAAAAAGAAGAGAGTTCTGCGAGTCGATAAGAACTGTTGTTTTTTTTTTTTCATTGAAGTGATTGAATTCTTTAATTTTATTTTTTATTTTTTTTTTTTTTTTTTTTTTTGTAAATAATAAATTGTAATAATTAAGAGTTCTGTATGTATATAATGCTTGTAAATAAAAATTAAAGTTCTCCCATGAACTTGAAACTGACCTTCTTCATGAAGCCGTTATAGATCTAGTATAGGCCGAGATGTTACAATATCCAATACCCAATACGCTAGGGAAATAAATAGTTTATTAAATTGTTATATAAAATATATTAGAAAATACCTAAATAACTAAACTTTTTTTTTCTTTTAAAACCACAAACTTTCCCGTATAGATTAAAAAATATTCATAAAACTTTACAGTGCATGCTATAATAGAATCATCAATAATTTATTTGGAATATTTTTACTTTTATTTAAGACTTGCTCTGATTTAAATATCCAATAATATTTTAGCAAACCTTTTTAATTGGTTTTTAGTTGAAGATTTTTTTTAAAAAAATTCATTGATCAAATTTAAAACTTAGGGTACCGAAGTAAATATAACGTGAATGAAAAAAAAATTAGTAATTCTGCAATGGAATAAGCGATTAAATTGTTTTTTGAATCCTAAGACCCCTTGATAAAAATTAAACTACACTCAGCTAGACTATGCACTTTTTTATTTTTTTAAATGCTACTGAAATCACTACCAGCTCCGCAGAGATTCAGAAAAGGTTATTACAAAAGCTTTGCAAAACTAAGCGATTACAAAAATCGTTGTTTTAAGAAAATTTTTCTGCTTTTTCCCTTTTTTTTTTCTCCCTATCGTAATTCAATCAGAGAGCAGAGTCTCGAAAAACTTCTTTACTTTCCTCTGCTTTTTTTTTTTTTTTTTTTACTTATTATTATTTTAATATTTTTTTTTTCAACTAAAACTTTAAGTGGCTGTAGTGATAAGTACCGCTGAGTAATAGCTTTGCCAACAGTGCATAATAATAAAAAAATATATAAATATATATTTCACTAGAGCGGGGCGAAAAAAAATTTTTTTTTTTTTTTTTTCTTCTTTTAAATACAAGCCGTCAAAGTTGGAAAAAGAGGGAAAAAATAAAGGGAAAAAGCGAGTGAGGGAAGAAAAGAAAGGGCGGAAGAAGGGAATTGAGTATTAAAATTTCCTGTCGCTATTATTTTAGCTAAGTCTTAGAAAAACTAAGAGTTATTAAAAGGAAGGAGCCGTTTAAGTAAGTTAGAGCTTCTCAGCCACTTCCTAGAGATAGGCCTCTGGTGATTGGATGTATGTGTGCAAACTCTACTAATGTTCTAAGCGATTCCGGAGAATTAGGGATTGTGTGAAAATTTACTCTCATTTGAATTCACATGCTGTCACTGAGGAAATGATGCCAGAGTGAGATTTGTTCGTAGTGATGTTTTGTAAGACTACCGTATTTGAGTATTTGGTATTAAACAACATGAACTCTTTGTGGTATTTGTTATTGTTTCTAAATTATTAATTATCATAAAAATTGAAAATTTAGTCTGATTTGAATTTACATGTTGTCACTGAGGAAATGATGGCAATACGAGACTCGTCAGTAGTGATGTTGTAAGGCTTCCGTGTTTGAGTAATTGTATTGTATTCCTTATTGAGTATTTGAGTACAATGTCAACTCTTCGTGATATTTGTTAGTGCTTCTAAATTAATGGATTATTGTAAAAAAGCAGTAGGAAATCACTGAGGAAATGATGACTCGTCTGTAGTGATGTTGTAAGTCTTCCGTATTTGAGTGTTTGGTATTAAACAATGTCAACTCTTTGTGATATTTGTTATAATATTATGGTAATAATATTATCACAAATATCACAAAGATTTTACATTGGTAATAATGCAGTAGGAAATTGCCAGTTGGAAATAGTAAGTTGTAGTTGTCACTAAACAAATGACTCGTCTGTAGTGATGTTTGCAAGCCTTCCATATTTGAGTATTTGGTATTAAACAATGTAAACTCTTTGGAATATTTGTTATAATATTATAACAAATATCACAAAGAGTTTACATTGGTAATAATGCAGTAGGAAATCACTGAGGGCATGATCACTGAAGAAATGATCACTCGTCTGTAGTTGTGTTGTAAGCCTTCCGTATTTGAGTATTAGGTATTAAACAATGGCAACTTTTTGTGATATGTGTTATTGTTGCTGAATTTATGGATTGTGGTAGTAATGCAGTAATTGAATTATTATTCAGATTAATTCTTTTTTTTCTTCCGGAAAAATGTTGGTAAAGAAAGTAAATTAGGTATATATTATTAAATAAGTAATAGTTGTTTAATGGTTTATTTATATGAGAAAAATATAAATATAAAATTATTATTAGTTTTAAAGTTATAATAAAACACTTCATAATTTTAACTTGCCAGAAAAAAAAGGCAAATCTGAAAATATTTCATATAAACTAGCTCATTTAATATCTTCTGTAATTTTTCAATTGGTTGCTGAAAGTGTTGTCATTGTTCATTAAGAAAATTTTTACAAAATCTATAATGCTCAATTATCTGCTTAATTTATCTACAAAATGTATTTTATATTAAAAATTTAAACGAGAACTAGCTTTAATGTGTTAATTCAACTTTTGTTTTTAGTAAAACTTATTATCAGATTAAAATAATTTAGAATTATTCGACCTGAATTTTAATATAAAAATTTTGAGCCAATTTGTTTTTTCTTTTTCATATTTATACTAAATGAGATAAAGCTAACTAAAATTCTTTCAAACATTATTTATTTCACTTTTCTTTTATAATTGTAAATTAGAGTTAGTATAACAGTAAATATAATAAATGAAAATGATACAATCCCCATAAATTCATTCATTCGCATATATTCCTATATGTGTAAAAATCTTATGATTATTTGTCATATTACTGTTTTGTCTTTCTATTAATGCAACTACCAGGAATTATTGAATTTTCTTCTTCAAGAAATTTTTAATCTATTTATCTGTTTAACAGCGCAAATTCTTTGTTTTAATTTATTTTCTTAATGCTTAAACCTTGTTAAGCATTAAGAAACTTGCATATAACTTGCTATATGTCAATATTCAGGTATTACCGCGGATCTAAACCAGATTCAAAAAATCTAATTTACCCTTATGCATCTAAAATTACCAAAACATCAATTTCAACGCAGTATTTGCAGAAGGTTAATATCGATTTAACCACCCAAACAGATATTTCATTCTATCGCTACTTAATTTTATTATTTTATTAAGTTAAACCTAACCAATAAGGTATTAGATTATTTGACTAAAAGAGCGGAATTTTACTACCTGTCAGTCCAAAATTATGTTCTCTACTCCAGTCAATAAGAGGATGCTGCAGTAGCTCTTTTGCAGAGAACACACTGCAGCATTCAAACTCTGCAATTCCAGAATAACGATCAAAAACCCAACATTAATTTGTTTTCCAATACAAATATCGATCAAATTACCGGGCCGACCCGACGATCGCTAATGAGAGACAAGCAATGCCTCAACTTCTAGTTGTCCCCTTTCTCACTTAATCTGTCAACTATGCGTCGATAAATTGAGCGTGGCCAAAAGAGAATTCCTCTGTGGTTATTGTATTTCACGGAGACGCACTTCATCATTAAAGAACTTTGCTGGACTAAGGGATGCGAAAAATCAAAACTTTTCCACCCCCACCTACCCCCATCCCTACACCTGGCCGTTATTTCCACCCTGGTAGCATTCATTAAATATAAAGGGGGGCCAGTTGCTGCAAGAATAGGGTCCATGGCCGGTGCTTTTACGTGGCATGATTTAATTACCAGCCGTTATGATTGGATAGAAATGATGCCAGTTCCCGAAACTTGAGTTGTCAGAAGGGAGTCCCTTAGACCACTTCTTTTTCGGTGTAGTAACGCTTTTAAGACTGTTAAAGGTTTTCGTAAAAGACAGTTTTTGTCCCTGAAGACATGTTCTTGACGTCAAAAACGTTATTGTGAGATTGTATGGTTACTTATTTCATGGTTAGGTTCAGTAAAGATGTGGTTAGGGAATGGTTTTAAAATTAAGTATGTATCCCCATGGATGCAGGAAAATACATATGGTTAATATCATATTAGTTGTAAGTTGTTCGATTGTTCTTTATATTTTATTTTTCTTGCTGCGAGTCTTACATATTTCTGAATTATTCTGATTAGTTATTTTATATTTATGTCTCCATGATAAAGAGTGTGTAGGAAAATACATATGGTTACTGTCATATTAGCTGCCATCGACTGCTCAAATGACATTATGTAATGTCATCGACTGCTTTTCTTACTGACAATCTTCCATATTTCTGAATTCATCCCCGATATTTGTTTCTTTTTTTCTAAATAATTAAAATATCTTTGGCAATTTCTAAAATTAAATATGTGGATAATCCTGGATAATGCCCAAAGTACATTTGAAAATTCCTTCTACAACAAGTATTAATGCATGTATACAATTCAAGATGGAACTTTATATATATTGCATAGCTTATATTTTCACCTATTTATTGACTTTACTTTTAAATTTGCTAAATTAATTTTGGAACAAAACCATTTTAATAAGCACTATTGATATCATTTTAATAAGCACTATAATTTTAAGAGCTATTGCAGAACTCTCGACTTTTGGCATAGCGGGAATTAATGTTTGTGCTATAATTAAGGTGAGTCCATAGCACAAACGGATTCCTTGTATCAAAAATTGTTTCTAAAGTTTCTTAATAAGGACTAATTTTTGAAGTAGTGTATAGCTTTAGGAATATAATTACTTTCCAAAGGAAGTACTCCAAAACACCAGACTGCATTATCTAACAACTAATGCATTACTTAAGATGCATACAGCATTACCAATTCAGGTTGTTTTACATATTTTACCTGGAGACCCAATACTAATCTCTTGCATTATCAATCTTCGAGAATCTCGTACCTTGCACCAATACTACACACCACGGAAAATCTTTCCGCCATCCCTAATTCCCATTCACAAGACGAACTCTTGTCCACACACGACCAACCAGTTGCAGACCACATTTTCCCACAGGAATTTGAAACTCTCTTGAAATATAGATGGCGAGAAGATTCCAGGCCAACTCAACCAGCGGCGGGATTAGTCCCAGAATACGATTTCGATACAAAGGAAGTACCTTAAAACTATGTAAATCCCGATGGCACTAATCCGGGACTAATTAGAAGGGGTTAGGGCAACTTGTGAAATGGAATTAGTGAATGTGGTCTTCTAATTGCACCCGCACGGGGTAGGTTGTGCGATGTGGTCCACCGCATGGCTTCAGGCCATCATTTAAAGCCGGGTCCTGGATAATGCCCAGAATAATTCTAGGCCTGGCGGGGAATCCGGCGCCTGGAATTAGCATAGAGTGTCGGGTTGAACCTTTTGCTGGTGGTAATGGGTCTAGAGGAGAGTTTCTACTGTTGCCAATTGGGTAAAACAATCATCGATTCTGTTAGTGGAATAGAAAGACAAAGACTATCTGATAACGAAGCCACAGTCGGACCTTTAGTGGCGCTATTCTGAAAGCTGTTAGATTGATGAAGACAGAAATTCTCGTTGGCTATTTGCAACAATGTTAAACCATACGAGAAATATAAATCAATAGTTGTTTGTAAATGTATTGATTATGATTCATTTCATTGTTGTATATTTTAAAAGAGCTATTTCTATTGAATATTGTTTTATTTAAACAGTTTGCGTTACTGTTACAATGGGGTTCAAGTTAAATTTTAACTTTTGTTCGTTACTATGTACACGTTCACTTTATTTAAAACCTTAATTTAGCGAATGGATATATGACATTGCGTGTGAGTTATAACACAAACTTGATTTAAAATTCAGCGTTATTATCGCTGTACCAAATCTCTTTAATAGCAGTTATTATGAGGATTATATATGGAAATTCTTATACTGATTTGCATCCGTATGGTAAAAGTAATTTCAAAATAATTTTATGCAGATTAAAAAATATACTTTCCTTATTTAGTTTATTACATTATTATTTTTTTTTGTATGAATGTCAGAAAACATTCCCGAATCGTTTATTATGTTTAGAATTACAAAGATAATTGTTTTGAGAACTGAATTATGTCGTGTCGATAGGTTTGTCGCTCTACGGTTATTTTGTGCACACTTTGGACTAATTAAACCGGAACCTACAGTTTAACTTTTTTTTAATAATCAATAAATACAATCCCAAAAAGCAAATTAAAAACATTTCGGTAATAATTGTCGTATCAATATGTTTTTATAAATATTTTTGTATAAATATTTTTGTATTAGTAAAATTGTATTGTATTAAAGTAATTCAAGAATCCACATGTCGATAGAAGTATACGCATAAAATATAACACCACAACACATGAATTATATAATAATTACATATAATTTTACTTTAATACAAAAAAATTACATACAATTTATAATAGTTACATAAAATTTTAATACAAAAAAATTACATGCAATATATAATAATTATATAATTTTACTTTAATATAAAAATTATTTATGAACATATATTGACACTCCTATCGACACGACACTTATTACCGAATTGTTTTTAATATGTTTTTTGGAGTTGCGTTTATTAATTATTTTTAAAAATTATATTTCATTTCTTTGGTACAATTTATATGTGTACATAGTCTCTCTCTCTCATATACATTATATATAAAAAAATTTAAATAATAAATATAAATATTTCATTAAATGTCTCAATCTAGTGTAAGAAATAACGGATTTTAGTCCAAATTTTTCTAATAAAATTACCATTAAGGCTCTTAGAATCAGAACTTTTGTTCCCAACTTCGTATTCCCTTTTTTCTAAATGCAATTAAACAAAGTAGTTATTTCAAATAATCAGTCGTTTCATTTTACCGTGCTTATGAATGGCATAACAATTTGTTCTTTTAAAAGCCAATTTGTATTAAGTCTTTTTATAAAGAATTAGCCAAAGTTCTCTGTTGACTTAAAATCTTTTTAATGAAAGCATTGCATGTCAAGTAAAAATAATCCGCACGATATTATGCTTTGCAATGAGTTATGAATACCTAATAGATTCTTTTTGCAAAATGAAACTGATGGCATACTGTGATATAAAATTTATGTAAAAGAAGAAATAGATTTGTACTATAATATACGAAAGTAATGCTATTGATGAATTTATTTAAATATTATTTATTGTTAATATTCTAAATTAATTTTAAATTTAAAAAAAAAAATTCTTTTTGTAAATTTTCAGTTAGCCAAATAAATAATTGTTTCTACAAAACAACATAAACAGAGAAAAAACAAGAATTTTAAGGGACAGAGTTTTTAGGAAATTCTATTCATCTTGAAGACTTTCATCTGTGTTAATGATTGTTATCAAACATTGTACTATTCATATATGTTCAAAAATTTTATATGATCAAATGTTTCTTTTCATATTCAGAATTCGATATCATAAAAAATTTTCGTAAAGAAATATTGAAGGTTCGATTGAAACAACATGAACAGAGAAAATAGATAGAACAACATAAACAGAGAAAAAATAAAGTTTTAAGCAGGAACTGAGTTTTTAAAAAATTCTGTTCATGTGGAAAACTTTAAATTGTATTAAAGATAACTATCATTAAGACATGTTCGTGTAACTCATATGCTATTCATCTATGTTCAAAAATTCTTATATGAACAAGGGTTTCTGTTCATGTTCAGAAATAGAAATTATAAACAATTTTCATCAAAAAAATATCGAAGGTCCGATCAAAATCGTTGCATTAAAAAATTACTTTTAACAAATGATATCTCAAAAGCGAGTTAAAATTTTATTTTTTCTGTTATCCTTGTAGAAATTAAGTTTTTTTTTCATAGAATTCCAAGAAAATATTCTTTTTTGATTGCAAATAAGACTACTTTGATTAAAATAGTCTAATTTTTTTAAGAATTTCTGTTCATGTTGAAGACTTTCATTTGTGCTGATGATTGCTAACGAGCACTGTACTATTCATGTGTTCGAAAATTCTTATATAAACAAATGTTTCTGTTCATATTCAGAAATAGAGATTATAAACAATAAACATTTTTTCGTAAAGAAATATCGAAGGTCACATCGAAATTGTTACAATAAAAAAACTAGGTTTAATAAATGATATTTCAAAAGCGAGTTAAAATTTTATTTTTTTCTGTTATCCTTGTAGAAATTAAGTTTTTTTTCCCAGGAAAATAGTCTTATTTGATTGCAAATAAGACTCATTAGATTAAAATAATGTAAAGTTTAAATCCAAACATTTTTTTTAAATAAAACTCATATTAGAAAACCTTTATCGTTACATAACAGTAATGAATTAAAAGTGTAACTGCGTATCGCAATAGTGAAAAAATAAAGCGACTTCCACCGACAAAAATTCCATTTTTGTATGAAACAAATTTTTCTTTTTTTCCCAAGAGAAATTAATCTTTTTCCACACATATTATAATCAAACCTTTTACCACTGATTCCGCATAAGTTGTAAATACAATACAAAAGGGAAAAATAAATTGATGAAAAAAGCGCATTTACATAAGGGGAAACATATTACAATTCGGTGTTGTACCCTGTTTCGTTAAATGGGCGAGTAAATAATGGTAGAGAGTCTATTTACTTCCTTCCCACTTATTCAATTATAATACTACTATGCTCCAGCACAATAACTAGGAAGTTCCATTATCATCGTTAACGTTGATGTTCACTTACTGTCCAAATAGGTTGCGCTTCTATTTTAGTTGATTCACTTGATGCTAGAGAAATTTTTTTTTATTTAATAATTTAATGAGAGTTGTATTTTGATCAAAAATTGAAAGATATTGTTTTTTATGCTGGAATTTGTGAGGTTTTATTTCTGAACTATCAAACGAAAAGTGGATTTTTATTTAAAAAGCAAATTTACGGCAACTGTTGTATAAATTCTTATTCTTCAATGGTGCAACAGCCCCATGGTAGGCCAAGGCCGTTTATGCCTAATGGCAGATTTCGAGGCAGATGTTTTTCTTTGTATGGGGTAGTGTTGTCAGCCTTACTCCCAACAGTTATATTTGGCCTGGACCTACAGTTTAATGTGGAATTCGAACCACTAATGAACATCCATGCCAGCGCCGGGATTTGAAACAGAAGCCCGTGGTACCAAAGGATAGAGCGCTAGACAATTGGCCATCAGGCCATCACTATTGTAGAGCATCTACTGTTTTATCATAGATGGTTAGAAGTTGAATTGGTGTCACTATGTCTTTTAAAGAAATGGAACTCAAAAAAATCATCCGACGTAGCAAAATTGTAGAAGATATTTATGATTAATTTATGAAAATTTTTAATTTTGTTATCCTTCATAAAATATAATCTTTTTATAATAATCCTTCATAAAAAAGGGCAAATTTTCGTTTTACAACTTGTCACTTGTAATGCATATTTTTCTTGCTTTTATAAACCTTGATTTTGTTTAACTGTTTTGCATTTTACTAAATATTTATTTTATTTTTTGATTAAAATAACTTTAAGTAACAAATAATTTCTATTTCCCATTCATTAAAAAAAATCATTTCCTTATGTGTATTCATCAAATTTTTCATTCAGCCATAAATCTGTTGTTTAGGGGGGAGGGGGAGAAACACACCAACATTCATCATCTTATTTTGAAACGTCTCAAAATTCTAATTTATATCCATTCGTGTCACACTAAAACAACCCGACCACAAAAAAAAAGAGCAGAACACTGCATATTCTTTTTCCACATCATTACCATCAGCAGAACCCTACCAAATGAAAATGACGCCCAAATAGAAGAAAGTAAATAACTTGGTCGCTATGTCGCTCAGCGATTAGCCCATTGAAAAAGCCCAGCCGCCTGGTATCTGTAAGAAATAGGCCACATGACCGCACATCAATTGCGGGCTACTCATCCAAATACTTTCGCCGCCCCTGCATTGCCCCGGCGCAAGAAAATATTCTTCTATAAACGGAATATGTCGTTGTGCCGATGCCTACGGCTCGCTTCACTTGCAGAACAAATAGCTGCGTTCTTGGCGCTTTGAATGGCTGCCATTTGGTTACGCTTTCGCTCTACTTGGCGATAAATAGCCAATGATTTATATCTTTTGACAGTTGAATATTGTTTTAACTGTTTACACCTAAGTGGATGCTTTTTAAATAAAACTTAATATATCAACATTAATATTCTCTTTTAGGAACTTTATGTAATAGTAATTGTAGGGAATAACAGGGGGAATAGGGAATAACTAATAGAGATTAATTTAATAGTAATATAGTAATTATAGGGAATATCTGGAGGGAATACGGAATAACTAATAGGGATTAACTTAAAAGTAATATAGTAATCATAGGGAATAACTCGGGTAATAAGGAATAATTAATAGAGATTAACTTAATAGAAATATAGTAGTAATTATAGGGGATAACTGGGGGAATAAGGAATAATTAATAGACATTAACTTAATAGAAATATAGTAGTAATTATACGGAATAACTGGGGGAATAAGGAATAATTAATAGACATTAAATTAATAGAAATATAATAGTAATTATAGGGAATAACTGGGGGAATAAGGAATAACTAATAGGGATTAACTTAATAGTAATATAGCAATTATTGAGAATTATAGTCTGTGTTTTCTTTACTGTTAATGCCAGTATCTCAGATGAGTTTTATTTAAGAGCAAAGAAATTTTTAATTCGTCCGCATTTTTATGAGAAATTAAATAATTTAATTTTAATTATTAATGTATATCACATACTGCATATGTTAATATAAAATTATCTATTATCACATTTTAATTATGTCTTTATAATTTGTATTTAATGTAAATTGATGTCTTTAATCATAATTAATATATTTGTTAGTTAAAAATTAAATTTATTTATTTTTTTTATCATTCAATAAATTTAATCGTAAAGAAATTAATTTGTAATTAAAATTTTGTAGAATTTATTTTTTTAATTCTTCTCTGTAAATATTTTTTGAGATATCTTGTTTAAGAATTTAACACGAATTGTTAATTTGTGCTGTTGCAAATTAAATAAAAATTTTAGAGAAGAATTAATTAAGAATATATTTTTTTTCATTGAAAAAAAATAAATTTGTAATGAATTAACAAAGGAAAATAATTATCTAAATACAATTACAAAAATTTTTTTAACCATTTAACTTATATCAATCTTTTTTTAATAATTAAATTAACGCATAAATGCTCAACAATGTTCTCAACAATTAAATTATGGAAAAAAATATATTTAAGATATTATTATATAAAGATATTTAAAATATGATGTCGTATTTATGAAAAAAAATAACATTCTATTCTTGAAAATTCTAAACAAAAATTTATTTTAAATTTTTTTATATCGTAATTTAAAACTCATATTTTACTTTTCAAAATATGTTTATTAACATGTATTAAATTAATAAATATTAAATTAAATTTATTTAATTATAAATAATTTTCTTAATTCTATATTCATCATCATTGGTGCAACAGCCTCATGGTGGGCCAAGGCCTGTCGACTGGCAGATTTATTTTCTTTTTTACGGGGTAGGGTTGTCAGCCATACGTCCAACGCTCTACAGTCATATTAAGCCGGGACCTACGTTTTAAAGTGGATTTCGAACCACCACAAACATCCATGGCACCACCGGAACTCGAACCCGAAACCTGTATTACCAAACGCTAGTCACTCGTCCATCTAGCATTTAACTCTATATTAAATTTAACAAATCATATATAAATTTAGTATATACTCCATATTTTAATTCTTTATTTTTTATAATAATTTCATTCACTGTCATTTAAAATATTAAATTCTCTATACTCTATTAATTCTCTATTCTCTATTAAAATTATATAATTAAAATGCGTCTTTTAATTTGTAAACGCATATTAAATACAATTTTTGATTTCATCGTCATTTATGTTTTAAATATGAAAAAAAAAATAGTTACCAGAAGAATTATTATTATGGAGTTTAAAGATGTTCTACGTTTATAATCATTTAATTATTTATTCAAAATTTTCTTTTTTTGAAGATTTCCAATAAAATATAATGAAAATAAAGTTTCTATTATCCCCCCCAAGTGATTAAGCTAAAAGACTGCAAATTCTCATTAATAATTCTACAAATATAACAAAACTCAATTCTAAAGGAAAACCTTAATCAAACTGAGTGATTACATTAATATTGATACGAGCTAAGACGTTGACCTTTTTTTTTTTTATATATAAAGGGGAAGGAGAATTCATTCGAAACCTGCCGAAAATGATAAAATATTAACATAATTAAAATATTCCATCGCAAAAAATTATAATTAATCAACTTAAAGTAGCGATTGCGAACAATAGGATAGGATTTAGAATAAGTGCGCCTTATTTTTTTCTTACCTGCATCGCTTTTCCCCCCTGTAAAGTTTGCTTCACATTAATATCTCCCTCCACCCGCCAAATTGGCGAGAGAAAAGTGCGCCAAGAGATTATTCTGTCATAACAAATATTTAGTTAACCACTATCTTCGATAACAACATCCATTATCTTTGCTTGAGGTTCAGACCGTGTTTTCTCTTTGCTGATAATACCAGTAGCTGAGATGAGTTTGTTATGAAAAGCGTAGGGCATCGTAGGGTATTTTTTTTTCCTTTTCATTGTTGTTGATTGAACATATTGGTGGATAAGGAGAAGATTTAAATTTAGTTTTTATATTATTAGTTGGAAATAGAAAAATATTTGAGAGTGTAGTGTTGGATGTAGCGGTGTATAAAGAATTTGTATCTTGGTGCAATCTATTTTATTATAAACAATGTATGGAGGAAAGATTTGGATTTATAATCTATACGAAAAATGAAATTTTGGTATATATTGGAGTTAAGAATTATGTGTTTTGATAAAAAAAAAATATAAGTTATTAGAATAGTGTTATCATTCAAAACTTGAAATAATGAATTTTATATTTATGCATTAATTTATTTACTGCTGAATGTTGAAATAAACATATGCTTATTTTAATTAATTTTAATATGTTATTTAATTTAAACTTAAGTTATTTTTTTATATAATAATTGAGTGCTTTTATGCAAAAGAAAGAGCAGAATAGCAATTTGAAATAGATTGTGAAAGATTTAATAATTTAATCTGTTAAAAAAATAATTTTCTAAGCATTATTTAGGTAAAAGTAACTTAATATATAAATTTGGTTAATGTGATAAATAAAATAATATTTAACTGTTGGTTTAGTTTCAAAGCATGTTATCATAAATATATATCTAAAGTGTTGTTATATATTTTATTAAATTAAATATTTTAATTAAGTGCATATATTTATCAAAAATACTTATCAATTAATTTAATCGAAAAAAAAAAAGGTTGGAAATTTAGTACATATCAATAATATAGTTCACTAGCATTAGTTTATTTATAAATTTACATGATACTGATTTTTATTAATGAGTCAAATTAATATTTTTACCACAAATAGCTTGTGATTTTTTAGCCAAGGTCATTTGCCACAAATAACCTGTGATCTTTTAGCTATATAGATATTTGTCACAACTAGCTTGTGAACTTGTTTAATGTATCTTTTTTCTTTCTTTCCCCTACAAATACCTTGTGATTTATTTTTCTTTTTTATATAAATAATAACTATCTGCCAATAAGTAGAAGGCCTTAGCCCACCATGCGGCTATAGCGCCATTGAAAAAGAACTATTTTAAATTCGTATTGCATAAATATTAATTTTCCAAAACAACTTTTCTTATCATTCCAATCCTTTTCATCTCAAAACTCCTTAAAATCCATTAAACGATATTTACGATATTTATTTATTTTATTTTTTTTTTTTCACTTAAAGCTCTATTCGCAAAGGCATCCTAGATTTAATCCAAAAATAATTCCTATAACGTCTTTCTTGTCAGAATTTTCGCCTCAGATAGCTTGCGATCTATAGTACCATTGAAGAAGAATAAGAAGAAGTATCTTAAAGTGTTTTGTAAAAACGTTAATTTTCCGAAACAACTTTTATTCTAATAATTACAATCCTTCTCATCTCAAAATTCTTTGGAATCCATTAAACGATATTTATTTATTATTATTTTTTTTTTTTTTTACTTAAACTCTATTCGCAAAGCAAATGCATCCCAGATTGTAATCCACAAATAATTCCTATAACGTCTTTCTTCGCAGATTTTTGCCACAAATAGCTTATTTATCTTATTTTTTATTTTATTTTAATTTTAACTTGTAATTTTTCTTTTTATTTATTTATTTTTTTCATATAATAACTATCTTAAATTTGCCGTTACAAAATACACCTTAAATTTGGACGTTATAGGAATTATTTAAAAGCCTTGGCCCACCATGGGGCTATAGCACTCATTGAAGGAGAACTATTTTAAATTTCGTCTTGCAAAAACATTAATTTTCCAAAACAACTTTTATTCTAATAATTCCAATTATCTCAAAATTCTTTAAAATCCATTAAACGATATTTACTTATTTTTTACTTAAAGCACTATTCGCAGATTGTAATCCGAAAATAATTCCTACAACGTCTTTCCTGTCAGATTTTGGCCTCAAATAGCTTGTGATTTATATCTCCATTTAATGTCTGGATCAAAATTAAACCGTTCCTTTTTCTTCCACAAATCAATGGAAAACTATAGAGAGGGCTCTTATTGGTTCCCCGACTTGATGGAACACTGTTCCACTGGGACAAAATGGACCTCCCCTTTCG
This sequence comes from Caerostris darwini, assembly GCA_021605075.1. NCBI lineage: Eukaryota > Metazoa > Arthropoda > Arachnida > Araneae > Araneidae > Caerostris > Caerostris darwini. The sequence continues at coordinate 754,338 of BPLQ01010387.1, forward strand.
AATGACCAGTTGATTTAAGCGATAAGGCCATTCGTGTCTTGACCCTCCCCCACTCTTTGTTCCAGAGAGTTAATGTTCTTTTCTGACATTAAACATAGCACCTTCATTCCGTTTTTACTCGCTCCTGGAATGTAAAAAAAGGGGAGTAAGTGCTATTTTTGCCGTATGCTGTTCTTTTTTACTTCTTTTCTGCATTTGTTAAGTTGCTAACTGCAGCAGTTTGCGTGTGTTGGAATTTGATTGATTGTGTACTGAAAAATAAGTTCAGTGCTTGGTGTTTTTTTTTTTTTTTTGTGTGGATACAGATATTTCAAAAAAAGGAAATTAAGTTTTTTTTTTATTTCCTGGATTTTTTTTTTTTGTTTTTATGCTACCTTCAGTAAGAATAATTTAATTTTTAAGTTAATTGTATTTTTTTGTAATTTAGAATGTTTGCGTAATGCATATGCTACCTTCAGTAAGAATAATTTAATTTTTATTTTTTTGTAATTTAGAATGTTTGCGTAATTAATTGTATTTTTGTAATTTAGAAGAATTACCTTGTAAGTAATATTTTTGTTTCGTATTTTTTTGTAATTTAGAAAGCATTATGGGTAATTTAGAATGTTTGCGTAATATTTTGTTTTACATTATGGGTTCAGAAAAATGTCAGAGAATTTTAGCAATAACTTCATTGTTCTTGATGGAACTAATTATGTGGGGCCTGATTGGCCGAGTGTCTGGCGCTCGGTGCCATAGATTTTGAGTTGATGTCCCGGCTGTGCCATGGTGCTTTTGGTGTCCCATGACTTTGTGCTGCAAGGTCAAGGACAAAAAAAAGCTGCATTTTTTATCCTTTATCATGACTCGCCGTTTCATGGACACTGGTTCATGGACTTGATTTAGATATTGCTGTCGATCAAGTGGAATGTGAATGAGGATGAGAACAACAACAACAAAAATCAATAAAACTCCAAAAAGCTGCTTGACTGTCTGTATCAAATATATGTCAAAATTATACCACAAGCCACTAAAGGAATCGAACCCGCTTTCTCCTTCACGATAGGAGCGGCCTGATGGCCAATTGGCTAAGGCTCTGGCCTTTGGTACCACAAGCTTCAGGGTTCGAATCTTGGCAGTGGCATCGATGTTTGATAGTGGTTCGGAATCCACGTTAAACTATAGGTCCAGGTCTAATTAGATCAAAGTGGGCACAAAATGACCATAGAGTGACAAACCAAACCAAACAAAACTTTCACGACAGGCAACTCGTTTTGCTACAGAACTAAGAGTAGATGCATATATCACTGCTTTATTAATTACTTGAGTGAGATCTTTGAAGTTCTAATTATTTCTATATAATGCATAATATTAAATATCCAAATTATCATATGAGTTAGCACAGAGTCTGCTCTGAGTACAGTCAAATATATTTTATATTTTTGGCATCACTAAAATCTTTTCAATATTTTTTAATGAAACGCTTAATAATGTACGATGAATTACATTGAGTTTATATAAATAAAAGGTGTACAAATATAAAAAAAAATTCAATTCTTTATTTAAAGAAATGAAAAATGTAGAAAACATCTTTCTACAATTTTTCATTTCTTTGATCTGCCATTTACATAAATAATCCGCCAACAACACATTCCACTCATTTCTCCTCTCTCGTATAAATCAGAACCTAAGAAAAGCAGCAAGTAGCTTTTACCGCGCTGGGCGACCTATAAATAAGAGATTACTTTCCTGTGGACCGCCCCCCAATCCCTTTCTTCCTGAAGGGAGTTAAGGCCTTGGTGCCATTAACGTGGACTGTGGAAGCTGCTCACGTCCCCTTCTATTCTCGCTCGTGCGTCCAAGATCTAGTCATCCAGAGCATTTCAATTACTCTTAAATCCCGACCAAACTTCCACTAGGCCAGCGATTTTTCCAGGGATTTTTTTTGCCCCTTTTCCCTCCACGGTAGGGGAAAAAAAAGTTGATTTGGGGCGAGAAAGGCTATCGTTCACTCATTTTCCCCTTCAAATCCAATCATGGATTGAGAGAACAAAAGGAAAAGGGGTGCAAAGAATAGGTTCCCGACTTTTTTTTTTTTTTTTTTTTTTTTTACTTCCTTCTGTCTTTTCTTTTTTTTTTTTTTGAGTGTGGGAGGGTAGAAGTTGTCGAGGGGGGGGGGATTTTGTATCGGTTTTGTCCAACATGTAAAAGTACAAGAGAATGTGTGAATGTTTCTGTGATATTGGAATATTTGTTTCTGGTGTTTTTTTTATACTTAATATTGGAAGATGTGGGGTGAATGACATAATATCACGTCGAGGGTGCGTGAAATAGTATTGAAATTCATCCGGGTGTTTTTTTTTTTTGGGGGGGAGGGGCTGAATTATTATTTATTCTTGGGTTTTTTTAGTAATTATACGAGAGGATTATAAGAAACAAACATAACTCAAATTTTAATTGGCTAATTAAAGACTTGCATATATATACATATATATGTCCATCAAATTATATGAAGTCAATGACTGGGACACATAGAGAGAATGGACGATAGCAGGGATACAAGGAAGATTTTCAAGGGGTAGTGCCAGGGCCAAAGAAAAAAGGGGCATGGCAAAAAAAAATATGTATTAATTGGAAAAGGATCTGAAGAACGTAAAGGTCATAAACTGGAAAATCAAAGCATGAGACAGACGACTTTGGTTGATTTGTCACTCTACGATCATTTTTTGTACACCATAGGCTAATTAGACCGTGACCTACAGTTTAACGTGGATTCCGAATCATTGCAAATGTTCATGGCATCGTCTCGAACCCGTTACCTGTGGCACAGAGCGCAGAGTGCTAGTCACTTGCCCATCAGGCTCTTTTTCTGATTTTACTAATGTAAAATAAATATACAGTGTAACCGTGCTTCTACCCACTGGCAAGTGCGTCCCCTTTGGCGTACAGGAAAAATGGTCAGTAGACCTCGAGAGGAAGTACAGCCCACCATGTGCTTCCGTTGAGAAATGTTTAATTTACAGCCTCTCACTCCGAGAGAAAATGTATCCGGCTTAGAAGTGGAGTCCTTCCAAGAATCTAATAATAATACATTGGATTACATGAATAACATGCAATAATACATTGGATTTATATACGTAAGATATATACTGTATTTTTCAACTGTTAGGGAAAAACAGATTTTAAAATTAAACTTATTTATTTTTGCCTTCTTTTGAAAAGAAAAACTATGTTTTTAATTTCTTTTTTTGTACATTTCAAAATTTAATCATCTAAACTCTATTAAACATCGTTAAAAATATCCCAAATTATCCTTAAATCTTGAATTATTTTTATGTCTTGAAATGCAATCAGACCTCTCTATATACCAATATACTTGGCATAAAAGTATCATTAATAAACTTAACATTTCGTAAAGTCTGATAAAATAATGCAATGATTACTTTTACGTTTTTACAGATATTTCTAAACGTATCTCATTTTGAAATATATCGGATTTATATAATGATATAAACTGCATTTTTAATGGATAGGGAATAACAGATTTTAAAATTAAACTTATTTATTTTTGCCTTCTTTTTGAAAGAAAAGCTATGGTTTTAATTTCCTTTTTTTTTTTTTTATGCATTTCAAAACTTAATCATCAATTAAACATCATTAAAAATATAAAGAACTGTAATTCTGGAGACAAATATTTCAAAATTATTGTGACAAAACTTTTCAAAATTAACCGAAAAAGAAAAAATATATAAATAAAATGAAACTGATTGAAATGCACTTCCCAATATACTGCTTAGGAAGATTAAAAGCTTTAGCAATACAATCCTTTGACAAAATTTAACGACTTGGTACCATTTTAAATCCCAGCCGGTCTTACTGGCTGGGATAAAAATGACATATTTTTGCGCTCCCATTATAAGAGCCTGATAAACATTTTGATGTATTTCAGTGCCCGGGCGTTAATCTCTTAAGCTGAAAGTTAGGAAAATTTTTCTTTGTCAGGCTCTTCAATGCACCAAGTGGAGACATATTGAGAATTAGCATATAAATGTCTTTACTCTTCTGCATATATTTAACGCAATATCACCAGCCTCCCTTCCACACACAATGGCGGAGGATTTTTACCAACCAAGGACCTTAATTAAAGTAAATGCAGAAGAGACTTGAATACAATTAGAGTAAACCAGAAAATTTGTACCAAGGTTTTTTTTTATTCACTGTCTCTTCAAGTTATTTTTCTAGAAGATGTAGAAATCAACCAATATCCATGGAAATCTTTATTAAAAAGAAAAAAATATACAGATAAAAGAAAAGAGAAATATATTATCTTTTAATACCTTCCGAGTTTTATTCGACTCTACTTCTTTATTAGAATTTATTTATTTTATGTTTTTTATTTTATTTTAATTTTATCCTTTCGCGTATTGGAGTTCTTTTATACAAATATTTGTCAGATGAGCTAATTCGGTCTCTATTGTCATGGAAAAAGTCGCCAAAAGCTAACCTTTTCTTTTTACTTAAAAAAAAAAAAAATACTTCGCATTGAGTGAATTAGAATTTCTTTATCATTTGCTTTTTTTTTTTTTTTTTTAAGTATTTTTAATCTTCTTTTATTTGTGCTTAAAGATTAAATCGGAAATGGGTCTCAAAAAAATTGTGGTTTTTCTTTTGTAATAGCAATGATATCTTAAAGCAATGAGATGTAAAAAGAGCAAAATGTAAATGAGTCTCCTAATGTTGGGAGATTTTTTTTTTTTATCTTGTATTCTCGTAGGAGGTTGGATTGTAGGAGTGCACATTTAAATCAGTACACGTGTAGCTTAATTAATTTTAATATGACAGGAAGTTTAATTTTACTTAATTGTATTTTATTATCCTTTTTCCAATTTTATGCAAAATTAAAACAAACTTTCTTTACTTTTAATTTCTTTTTTATACATTTCAAAACTTAATCATCCATTAAACATCATTAAAAATATCCCAAATTATTCTTAAAGCTAGAATTATTTTTATCTTGAAATGCAATCACTACATACCAATATACTTGGGCATAAAATTACCATCAATATACTTAACATTTCATAAGAATGCAAATAAGAACTGTAATTCTGGAGTCAAATATTTCAAAATTATTGTGACAAAACTTTCAAAAATTAACGAAAAATAAAAAATCTAAATAAAATGAAACTGATTGAAATGCACTTTCCAATAGACTGCTTAGAGAGAGATTAAAAGCTTTAGCAATACAATCCTTCGACAAAATTTAACGACTTGGTACCATTTTAAATCCCAGCCGGTCTTACTGGCTGGGATAAAAATGACATATTTTCGCGCTCCCATTATAAGAGCCTGATAAATATTTTGATGTATTTCAGTGCCCGGGCGTTAATCTCTTAAGCTGAAAGTTAGGAAAATTTTTCTTTGTCAGGCTCTTCAATGCACCAAGTGGAGACATATTGAGAATTAGCATATAAATGTCTTTACTCTTCTGCATATATTTAACGCAATATCACCAGCCTCCCTTCCACACACAATGGCGGAGGATTTTTACCAACCAAGGACCTTAATTAAAGTAAATGCAGAAGAGACTTGAATACAATTAGAGTAAACCAGAAAATTTGTACCAAGGTTTTTTTTTATTCACTGTCTCCAAGTTATTTTTCTAGAAGATGTAGAAATCAACCAATATCCATGGAAATCTTCATTAAAAAGAAAAAAAAAAGATAAAAGAAAAGAGAAATATATTATCTTTTAATACCTTCCGAGTTTTATTCGACTTCTACTTCTTTTGAATTTATTTATTTTTATTTTTTCTATGTTTAATTTTATCCTTTCGTGTATTGGAGTTCTTTTATACAAATATTTGTCAGATGAGCTAATTCGGTCTCTATTGTCATGGAAAAAGTCGCCAAAAGCTAACCGTTTCTTTTTTACTTCAAAAAGAAAAAAAAATACTTCGTATTGAGTGAATTAGAGCTTCTTTTTCTTTTTTTAAGTATTTTTAATCTTCTTTTATTTGTGCTTAAAGATTAAATCGGAAATGGGTCGAAAAAAAATTGTGGTTTTTCTTTTGTAATAGCAACGATATCTTAAAGCAATGAGATGTAAAAAGAGCAAAATGTAAATGAGTCTCTCCTAATGTTGGGAGATTTATTTTTTTTTATCTTGTATTCTCGTAGGAGGTTGAATTGTAGGAGTGCAAATTTAAATCAGTACATGTGTAGCTTAATTAATTTTAATATGACAGGATGTTTAATTTTGCTTAATTGTATTTTGTTATCCTTTTTTCCCATTTTATGCAAAATTAAAACAAACTTTCTTTACTTTTGATTTCTTTTTTGTACCTTTCAAAATTTATTCATCAATTAAACATCATTAAAAATATCCCAAATTATCCTTAAATCCAGAGTTATTTTTTAACTTAAAAGGCAATCACTATATACCAATATACTTGGCATAAAATTATCATCAATAAACTTAACGTTTCATAAGAATGCAAATACGAACTGTAATTCTGGAGACAAATATTTCAAAATTATTGTGACCAAACTTTTCAAAATTAACGAAAAAGAAAAAAAAAATATATAAATAAAATGAAACTGATTGAAACGCACTTTCCAATAGACTGCTTAGAGAGATTAAAAGCTTTAGCAATACAATCCTTCGACAAAATTTAACGACTTGGTACCATTTTAAATCCCAGCCGGTCTTACTGGCTGGGATAAAAATGACATATTTTCGCGCTCCCATTATAAGAGCCTGATAAATATTTTGATGTATTTCAGTGCCCGGGCGTTAATCTCTTAAGCTGAAAGTTAGGAAAATTTTTCTTTGTCAGGCTCTTCAATGCACCAAGTGGAGACATATTGAGAATTAGCATATAAATGTCTTTACTCTTCTGCATATATTTAACGCAATATCACCAGCCTCCCTTCCACACACAATGGCGGAGGATTTTTACCAACCAAGGACCTTAATTAAAGTAAATGCAGAAGAGACTTGAATACAATTAGAGTAAACCAGAAAATTTGTACCAAGTTTTTTTTTTTATTCACTGTCTCTTCAAGTTATTTTTCTAGAAGATGTAGAAATCAACCAATATCCATGGAAATCTTTATTAAAAGAAGAAAAAAAAATATATAGATAAAAAAAAAGAGAAATATATTATCTTTTAATACATTCCAAGTTTTATTCGACTCTACTTCTTTTGAATTTATATATTTTATTTTATTTTATTTTATTTTTTTAATGTTTAATTTTATCCTTTCGTGTATTGGAGTTCTTTTATACAAATATTTGTCAGATGAGCTAATTTGGTCTCTATTGTCATGGAAAAAGTCGCCAAAAGCTAACCTTTTCTTTTTACTTAAAAAAAAGAAAAAATACTACTTTGTATTGAGTGAATTAGATCTTCTTTTTCATTTTTTTCTTTTTTTTTTTTTTTAAGTATCTTTAATCTTCTTTTATTTGTGCTTAAAGATTAAATCGGAAATGGGTCGAAAAAAAATTGTGGATTTTCTTTTGTAATTGCAATGATATCTTAAAGCAATGAGATGTAAAAAGAGCAAAATGTAAATGAGTCTCCTAATGTTGAGAGATTTATTTTTTTCGTCTTGCATTCTCGTATTAGGTCGGATTGTAGGAGTTCACATTTAAATCAGTACACGTGTAGCTTAATTAATTTTAATATGACAGGAAGTTTAATTTTACTTAATTGTACTTTATTATCTTTTTTACTAATTTTATGCAAAATTAAAATAAACTAATGGAACGTTTTTATAAAAAAAAAAATAATGAATAATTTTAAAAGTACTTCATTAAAATTCAGTGTTTAACTGCTTTTTAAAATTTTTGTCGTTTCAAGATATTTATTTCATGATATAAATTGAATTTAATTGTAACAAAAAAAAATTTTTTTTTCTCTATTTAGAAATGAATTTTTCTATTCTATTAAGTTCCAATATCATATCTATTATGAATTACATGAATTTATAATTTATATTTTTCTGTCAATTATATTTTAAAATTTAAGAATTAAATTCGTGTGCTGGTTGGATTACCAGATTGTAACTGGGTGTAGTAGGGTTCAGATATTTGAAGCACTGGTTGGAGAACTCGCAGCTTTATTGACAATCCTATAAACACCACACACAAACAATTATATGCTTATAATATTTACCCCAATTATATATCTTTAAATCGAGATTCATTTTGAAATGTTTGTAAAAGCTTAGAAGTAATCATTGCATTGTTTTATCAGACTTTTCGAAATGCTAAGTTTATTGATAATAAATTTATTCCAAGTATATTGGTATATAGTGTGGTCTGATTGCATTTTAAGATAAAAATATAATTCTAGACTTAAGGATAATTTGGGATATTTTTAATAATGTTTAATAAAGTTTAGATTAAGTTTTGAAATGTACAAAAAAGGAAATTAAAAACACAGCTTTTCTTTTCAAAAGAAGGCAAAAATAAATAAGTTTAATTTTAAAATCTGTTTTGCCCTATCCATTGAAAGATGCAGTTTATATCATTATATAAATTCAATGTATTTCAAAATGAGATTCTTTTCAGAAGAACGAACATAAGCGTTTTTAAAATCTCATTTTGAAATACACTAGGCATTGAATTAATCTAAAATAAAAACTAAATTCATTTATTTGTTATTATTATTTTTTTTTCTTTTTTTTTTTTTTTTTGCTAATATATATATTTATCAGTTAACATTTAATAGCAATTTTTAGTTTACTTTTTTATAATTATTTTTTATTATATTCCTACAACTCACATCAATTATTTATTTATTCTGTATCTAGATATTGCAATGAAATTTCAGATTTATAATATTTTTACCATAAAAAAAAAAATTTAAAATATTTGTCTGATGACACAAAAATGACATCGTCAAATATACTGAAACCAAAAATTAAAAACCAACTTTCTGTGACTTTCAATATTCCCATAAATCTCTCTAGTCAAAGTTTATAAACATTATTGTATATCAGAAACAACTTTTTCCATCTATTATAACTTTCCGCAATCGCTCTACTAGTATTTTTGCAAAATTAATTCATTTTGTGCTTTTTCTGTGATCTTTTTACCGTTTTTTTCCCCCCTAAGAAATGATGAAAAGGTTATCTCATCTAGTGGAGATTAAGTAGCCCTGCTCAAATCGATATGCCCATTCTAAAGCAATTTACTTAAAAAGGCCTTGTGCGTTCGTGGGCTATTGTGCTTAATAAAAGTGAAATTAATTTCTTCCTTTTTCTTTACATTCTTTTATGTGTCATTAGATTTTCCATTTAAGATAAATGTTCCCAAGGGAAAAAGCCTGGGTTTTTTTTTTATACTACTCCAAAGTATAAAAAGAAATTTATCAATTCTTTACTAGTTAAATTGTATAAATAATCGTTGGATTTGAAATTAAAAGTTCTTTTTTAAACAATGCAGTCCATTTTTTTTTTACTTTTTACTTTCTGTGATTTTGAAGTATAGTTTTTTATTAATATAGATGGAAGAAAATTGGGTTTGTTGGCTGCATAAATTGGATTTTTGAACTTTTATTTTTTATATTTTTTAATTTTTTTTTATTTAATTTAAAAGATGACTTTTATTAATTCTGGGAAGAATTAAATGAAATATACCTCCTTTTTGAAAAGGTTTTTGTATTAAAATTTTTAATAATCTAAACTGGAAAAAAAGATTACATATTTTTAACGGATTTGTTCTCCGACTTTTAATATGAGTAATGTTAAAGAATTTTCACTTTACAGAAAATAAAAGTAAATTTTTAAGTTAACATGGATTTTTCATTAACTATGCATAATTTTTTTTAAAGCTTTAGGTTTTTTTATTCGTTTTATAATGTTTTATTAAAATGAATAATTTCATTTATTACTTATTTAAAAACGTGTATAAGCTGTGATGTATTAATAACTAGAACTATTATTGAAGATCGATGAATATTTTAAGTTGAAGAAAAATTAATTTTTAGCAAAACTGCATTGTCATGTCATTCATCATTGGTGCAACAACCCCATGGTGGGCCAAGGCCGTCTGCCTACTGGCAGATTTTGAACATGATATGTTTTCTTTTTAAACGGGATAGGGTTGTCAAGCTCAACGCTCTACAGCCATTACAATCGACGATTTACGAGAGCTTTGGTTTTGATTGTCGCTCTACATTCATTTTGTGGACACACTTTAACGTGGAATCCAAACCACCACCACTTTAACGTGGACACCACACCACACCACCACTGTGTCTAGAGCTGAGTTTCCCCATTACAGTTTGGGAATGATGTGGAATGAGAAAAGTCTGATTTTGCTCTCTGATGCTCTACGGGCATATGAGACTAGGACCTACGATTTAAATTGAATTCCGAACCACATTATCTAAACATTATTATAAACCCTATCTTCCGACGGGACTCGAACACGAAACTTGTGGTACCGAGCACCAGAGCCGCTAACACTATTCGTGGTTTTATAAAAGTTACTTTAATCATCAGAAAAACATATGTGTATTTCATCTTGGGTGAAACAGTTAAGAAATGTAAGACGTTATTATTTGAAGTATATGAGGTTATTATTTGTATATTAAATAAATTACCACTTGTCATATATTATACCAATGATAATGCATTTAAAAAATAAAGTAAGAAATTATTATTAGGTTTCATATATATTTTGATAGTTATCAGCCAATTTAGACAAAATGGAGTTTAAATTAGGTCAATCAAATTTAATAAAATCAGACAAATTTGTCATTTGTTGCAAAACATTTTATTTCATTGTAAAATTTTAAAATAGTCGTATATTTTATTATTATTATACCATAAATTATTAATTATGTTTAATAAATTATTAATTAAATTTTCTTTTTAATTTTAGATCCTGACTGCTAGTAATGTTTAAAATGGCAACCAAACGTATCACAGGTATGTAATGTTTATATTTTCAAAGTATAAAAGAAATAATTTTAATTATAAATGAAATATAATCAATAAATTAAACCAGTAAGACTATATTGAGCTTAAAATTGTTTTCTGCTGGAATTGTTTTTTACTTGAGTTTATGATCGGCAATGGGCTGTTAATTTTTTAAAAAAACTTTAAAAACATTTAATTTTGAAATATATATTAATGTTAACATTTTTCTAGGTTCTACATATTACAATCAGTGATCTAGATGAAAATGAATTACTTTGTATATTTTAAAACTTATAAATAATTAATGTAAACAAATATATAAATAATTATCTAAAATATTTGTTGTCACTAAAAAATTTAGGAGCTAACACAAAGTTAAAAAAAAAAAAAAAAAAAGAAAAGAAAAAAAAAAAAACATCTATAAATTCAGAAAAACCTTTTTGTTATAACATTTTTATGTAATTGTAGATTTATATCATTTTTAATTTAATATCATTTTAAAATTAAATACAAATTTTAATTTTATTAATTTTTTTCTGTCTTCAGAAACTTTAAAAATATTTTAATTCATAAAAGAAAAAAATATTTTTTTAATTCCAGTTATATTTTATTGAAACCATACCAAATCCGATTTTCCCTATTTAAAAGCGGAACGATTTAACAGACCTCACTTTGTACACTTTTATAAATTCGAAAAGGTCATTTAAATTCCTACCCTAATGATCCATAAACAATTCAAGTTCATCAAACCCAGAGAGATCTTTGGCGATTTTGGCAGGAATAGACCCGAATTGGCATCGTTCCCAATGACGGCAACCCTATCTTCCAACGCTGGAAGCTTTCGACTCGAGAATTGCAGTTCAGGGATTTGGCGGGATTCTGGTATGAAACGTGAACCCAAAGCATTGGCAGATCATTTAATTTCTTGCAACGTTCCTCTAAAGAATGAAGAGTTTTCTTTTTTTATTATTTTCTCTCTTTTTCCTCTCTTTATTTGAAAAATGATGGAAGCTTCTTACTTTATCGTATTTTTCCTTCTAAGGAGGTAACGTGTTGGCTAGTAGCTCTACTCCAGGGAAATAAAATTGTATAAAGCTTGGTAAAGGGCTGCCTATTTTTATGTCCGATTCTGTTATCTGGTAGACGATTTCATTTCTTCTTACGATCGTTAGTCGTTTAGCTTTTACTTACTTTTATTGTTCTTAGGCACACTTAAAAACGACCTACAGATTTATTTTTTTTTCACCAAGGAAATTGGGTTCCTTTTCTTGGAGTCCTTAAACAAACTACTGGTTTGCAGTTGATTTTATTCTGGGGTTTTATTGTGTTTCACTTACTTAGCGATTGGAACTTTCAATTGAGTTTGGTTAGCAACTGGATGTGGATTTTATATGTAACCAACAATTTCATTAAAGCTTGTCTTAATAAACTACAATTCTAATTTTTTTATTGAAATAAATTTGAGCTTACTCAGTTTATTATTGAAATATAATTAAATATGAATAGAATTCTGTAATTTTTATTTAATTAAAAAATCTTCATTTTTGCAACTGAATTTAGATTTTATATTACATAACCAACAATTTCATTAAAGATAGTCTTAATTAACTACAATTTTAATTTTTTCATTGAAAGATATTTGAAATTATGTTTCAAATATTTTTAATGGAAATAGATTAGAATTAATGATTCAAATTTTTTTTATTGAAACAGATTGAACTAATTCAAATTCTATTTTTTTTAAATAGATTTGAACTCAAGATCTAATTTATTATTGAAATGTGATTCAATATAAATATAATTCTGTAATTTTTATTTAATTAAAAAACCTTCATTTTCTTATTAATAATTATTTTATGTTTGAATTTCTTTTTTGTTAACAATTAAAGTAATTAACATTATTTGTATTTATTCTAAATAATGCATAGCATTTACAGATGAACATTTTAGCTTGTATTTGTTTTTAATTAATTTCTATTATTTTAATGATTCAATTGTATTTATAATCATATTAATAGGGAAAACTCAATATCTTCTTAAAGAATTTTATGCGGAAAATAATTTTTGTAGTGAAATAAAATGGAACCAAAAATAAAATCCAACTTTTACTACTAATTTTACAACCAACTTTTAGATTTTACTTAACTATAATACTATCGTAACTATTCTTTACTAATCATCTTAATTAACTTATATGATTTTATTGCAAACGGGGCTCATGATGTGTTTATCAATTGTAAGTAAAAAACAAAAATTGTATTTAGAAAATAAAGATTTTATTTTACTATATACATGAAAAAAAAATTAATTTTAAAATTATTTATACTTGTATCACCTTTATTTCTAAACTTTCATTAGTTTTTCGAAACTCAAACTTTTTAAAAACACTTTTCACAAAATGTCAACCTTATATTCACTTCTTTTTTTAAAGTTTGCCTAGTTAATTTATGAATTGATTATTAAATTAATTGTAAGTTTATTAAAATAGGAACAATAATTAAAATATTTGTAAAATACTATTTTTGTAATTTCCTATTTACAGAATAAATAAAAGCAATGTATAACGATGTATGTTTCATTAAAATAAATGGTAAAAAAAAAAAAAAAAAAAATTAACGATGTTAATTGTCATTCTATTGAATGACTTATTTCAAAAGCAAAATCATAATTTTTTAAATATTTTTTATTGCCTGACACAATAGAAAAAAAAAATCATTTGAAAGTTAGTAATCCCAACTTACGATTCTATTCAATTTATTTTATTAATTTTTTTTATTTTATTTATTTATTTTGTAAAATGTAAGAATTTTGTTTCTCATTTTAGTTTTAGTTTATCTTAGATTTAATGAGTCTGGTAAAGTATTACCATTACAAAAAAATTAATTCATATACTCAAAAAGCTAAAAATAAATAATTACAGAAAATAATCATTAGATATTCTTCCCCTTCTAAAACAAAACAACAAAAAGAAAAAAGTGATATCTAATCATTTATTTATTTATTTATTCTCGATTCTTTTACTTTTTAACTCCTATCAAGTTCTATTCCTCAAAAATGTCTGTTCTTTTAAAGAAAAGAAAATTTCGGGAAAAAAAAAAATTGAAATAAATTCCAGATTGAGATAGATACAAAAAAAAAGGTGGAGAGGAAAAAAAAAGTTTTCGAGACTTTAAGAAGAAAAAAGAAATTACAAAATCCCAACCCCAGATGACTATACAAGTAAAGAAATGAACGGAAACTATGAAGAAAAAAAAAAAAGAATAGGGGGTAGTGGGGAGGAGGGTTGAGAGAAAAACCCTCTCCTACGAAAAGAAATCCGATACAGTGGGCTGTGTTGTCCAACCCTGTGTAAAATTAATGGATCTAAATAAAGCTTCACTTTACGATCAGTTCTAGGGGCTTGGGGGAATAGGAAACGGCCAGGTAACGCCCCCCTCCCCCTCCCACCCCCCTGTTCCCATCCAGAACTGAGATTACAGAGAAAAAGCAAACAGAAGGCTCTGCAATCTCCGCTATTTTTTCCCCACTTTTAGACAAAGCTTGCTCCAAAGACTTTTCTTCCCTCCAAAGAAGACCTGATAGCGGAAAAGGGGTTTCACCATTTGCAAAATCTTTCTTTCGCTGCTGTTTGCGTTTGCCGTGATTTGGCCTGGTAATTTTAATTTTATTTTAAAGGTGTTTTATTTAATATGGTTGCGATGATGTAGTAAATTACACCTCGGCGTTGAATACAGACATGTCACTGATGATACCCAAATGTTGGGTTATTTGAACACAAGAAATGCTATGGGTTAAGATTTTGATGTCATTAATTTTCAATTCATTCATGTTAGTTGCTTTGTAATAGCATTGTGTTTCAAATTACATTATTAATACCAAGTTTTATAAAAATAATTAAAGAAATAGTATCAAAAAGCTTAATTATATATAAATTGGATATGAATTTCTAAAATTTAATACCATTTCACTCTTAATCTGATGGTATGAATCTAAGAAATATAACTGGAAGCGAAATTTTAATAAAATAATTTTACAATAACACTATGAAAACTTCGTTGGAACAATGTAACGCGGGTAATTTAAAAAAAAATATTTAACTATTTCATTATCTCATTTAATATTTCTACAAATTATTTAACTATTTCGTTATTTCATTCTCTGATACATTACAAAATATATCATTTTGAAATAAGTACTTACAAGTTAGAATTCTATTCAATTTATTTTACTTATTTTTTAAAATGTAAGATTCATACTTTTCAATTTAGTTTATCTTGGTAATCTTTATCTAATAAGTCTGGTGAAGTATTATCATTCAAAAAATTAAGACATATACTCTCACAATCATTTATAAAGCCCAAAACAAATAATTACAGAAAATAATCATTAGATACCCTTCCTCTTCTGAAACAACAACAGCAAAATTTCTTTCGATTCTTTTACTTTTAACTCCTATCCAGTTCTATTCCTCAAAAATTTCGGTTCTTTTAAAGAAAAGAAAATTTCTGGAAAAAAAAAAAAATTGAAATAAATTCCAGATTGAGATAGATACAAAAAAAAAAAAAAAAAAAAAAAAAACAGTTTTCGAGACTTTTAGAAAAAAAAAAAAAAAATTACAAAATCCCTACCTCAGATGATTATACAAGTAAAGAAATGAACGGAAACCAAGAAGGGAAAAAAGGATAGGTGTGTGTGGAAGAGGGGTTGAGAGAAAAACCCTCTCCTACGAAAGAAATCCGATACAGTTGGCTGTGTTGTCCAACCCTGTGTAAAATTAATGGATCTAAATAAAGCTTCACTTTACGATCAGTTCTAGGGGCTTGGGGGAATAGGAAACGGCCAGGTAACACCCCCCACCCCCCTATTCCCATCCAGAACTGAGATTACAGAGAAAAAGCAAACAGAAGGCTCTGCAATCTCCGGTATTCTTTTCCCCACTTTTAGACAAAGCTTGTTCCAAAGACTTTTCTTCTCTCTAAAGAAGACCTGATAGCGGAAAAGGGGTTTCACCATTTGCAAAATCTTTCTTTCGCTTGTTGTTTGTTTGCATTGCCGTGATTTGGGCTGGTAATTTTAATTTTGTTTTAAAAGTGGTTTTATTTAATATGATTCCGCTCGTTGGTTGCGATGGTGTAAATCACAACTCGGCATTGAATGATGTCGTTGACATGGTTTTTATTTAATATGATTCCGAGCGTTGCGATGGTGTAAATCACACCTCGGCATTGAATGAGACATGTCGTTGACGATATGAAGGTGGTTTTATTTAATATGATTCCGAGCTTTGGTTGCGATGGTGTAAATCACGCTTTGGCATTGCATGAGATATGTCGTTCACGATATGAAGGTGGTTTTATTTAATATGATTCCGAGCTTTGGTTGCGATGGTGTAAATCACGCTTTGGCATTGCATGAGATATGTCGTTCACGATATGAAGGTGGTTTTATTTAATATGATTCCGAGCTTTGGTTGCGATAGTGTAAATAACGCTTTGGCATTGAATGAGAAATGTCACTGACGATAATGTGTTGGGTTATTTGAACGCAAGAATGGTATTGGTAAGATTTTGATGGAATTAATTTTCAATTCATTAATGAAAGTTGCTTTGTAATATCACAGCATTTCAAAGAACGTTATTAATATTAAATTTTATTAAAAAATTAAAGAAATAGATTTAAGAAGCTTAATGATAAATAATTTGGATATAATTTTCTAAAATTTAATACCCACATTTTACTGTTAACCTGATGGTACGAATTTAAGAAATAATACTGACCGAGGAATAATATAATATGGAACCGAGATTTTAATAAAATAATTTATAATAACAGTAAGGAAAACTAATTTGGTGCAACACTATAAAAATATATAATATGCAACAATATGTAAAATATAAAAAAATTTAATATTTTTGCATTCTGTTAAAATAATATTAAATTTTAATGAAAATAAAATAGAAAAAAAATATATTAATTATTTCGCTTTAAAAGATAAAAGGGTAAACTTTCCAAACTGATAAATCTGAAATCCTTCTACAACACCAACATGGACTTAAGTCGCTTTATTTCTATGAAAATGAGTTGAAGATTAATAACCCAAATCAACCTTTTGCAACAAGTTTGACTCAATGAAACTAGAAGCTTCTCTTCATTTTGTTGGCGTTCCAGAGAATTTTTAAGCCGGATCTCTTTCCAATACCTTCTCGGAGAATCCCCATTCATTTACCTAACTTACTTAATCAATAAATTTCGCAGAAGAGCATGGGAAGAATGGCAGAGCTGTTGTTACCTAAGTCTCTCTTCCGAACCATCGAACTACTTCCCTCCGCGTTATCCACTTGATTAAGACGGTCGCCGCGGGATTGAGTGGTGAACTTCCCAACTTAAGGATTCTTTTCATGCTGGCACTCTTTATAGGACACCTTTTTGAAAAGGAAGTATCCCTCCGCCGTATCAACTCGAGTTTTAGAAAACTCTCGGGCCCGACGTGCGTGGATTCTTTTGAAGGCATAATAAAAGGTTTTAATGGAAAATAAACATTGCAGGGAGATATAGAAAGAGAGGGATGCTCATATTTTACGAACGGTGCATTGAAAAGGGTTGAGAGTTTCGCAAGATATTCGAAGTTTGCTAACCGTTTAAAGCTTTCGTAGAAGATTGGGAATTTTTTTTTGTTTGGAACGTTTTAATCAAGTAATCCGATCAAAAATAACAAATCATTTATTGCTTTAGTATGAATACTTAATTGATCAATTATTGATTTAAAATTAGCAATTTACTGTACTCATTTAACTGTGCCAGCATGAAAGCTAGAATATGAAATGGTTTATGAAATTCAAACATGGACTGTTCAGATTCGATTCTTTTGAATATAAACTATTCTGATTCGATTCTTTTGAACATGTACTGTTTTGATTCGGTTCTTTTCGATTCTTTTGAACATGCACTGTTCTGATTTTATTCTTTTCGATTCCTTTGAATGTGTACTGTTCTTATTCGATTCTTTTGAAAATATGCTGTCTGCTTCGATTCTTTTGAACGTGAACTGTTCTGATTCGATTCTTTTAAACGTGAACTGTTCTGATTCGATTCTTTTGAACATGGACTGTTCTGATTCGATTCTTTTAATTTCAAATTTATGAATATAATTTTCAAAAAAACCGTTATCCACTCATTTTCAACGAAACAATGAAATAAAATGAGGATTTAAAAGTGCTTATAAGTGAATTTCATAGCTTTTAGTTGAAAATATTTCGATAAATAAGAAATTGACACTGACATCGACAATTACTACTACAAAATTATGAATTTAAAGGCTTTTATATATTTAATCCTTTTAATGGAAATGAAACTAAAGATATTCAAGCAAGTTTCTGAAATCTTGATTGGGCCTTAAAAAACATCAAATTATATTATTAAATTTAAATATTGTTAATGTTATATGTTAGTAATTGTAATTACTGGAAAAAATTATTAATTTTTATTATTTTACTAAGCATTATTACTCTTTAATTTTTTTTACTCTTAAGAACAATTTTACGAATTTCAAATTTTCTTTTCTCTCACTTCTAAAGCCTCATTTCCATTTAATACGTGTTCTGTCATTCAATTATGTTGCAAAGGCATAATTTATAATAGTGTGTATCTAAACGTTGAATTACATAATCCAACTTGAATACAGACTTATTGTTTAGAAAGCACGTACACCATTACATTTTCTATTCATTTCAGTCAATCCAAGTAAGAGACCAAATAATTAATTTAAAATCTAATGCGAAATTTCAAAGGATAGTGAATTGAAACACAACATTTTCCTCTGAATATTGGAAAATAAATCCCTCTTTCCAATGTACCATAATTTTATTTTGATCTGTAAAGCTCATTTAAATTTCAACATAATAAAATGCATATCGAGTAGAAATCCAAACCTATTGGGAACTCAAGTGCAATATCTTTGAATCCAAAACTGACTTTCGTATGTATGTACAATAAAAGAGGGGAAAAAGCACCATTCTCTTTTGAAAAGCAAATACTACTATGCAATTGATATTTGATTCCAGAAGAAGCTATTGTTGAATTCTTCATCGAGCAAAAGTGGCTACTTATCCCGCGAGGTTTAGTGTTTATCTTCCTAGCTTTTGAACAATCAATGCTGCTTCTTCAGAGAGTCTGTGCCTTAATTGATACCATCTCAGTCTTCGCTGCACCATCTACCTTAGATCCCTTAATTCCATTGGCACCTTTGTCGTTAGGTATCCAATCTCTCGCCCGGTTAATCTCTACAAACAACAACCCAACCCAGATTAAAATTCATTTCAAAAGGCACGGCAGGCAGTAAAAATCGCACGCCTCCTTCCTAAAATCTGCCTTTGAATAGCTAAACCGGATAATTTAATTTCACGAATGTTGAGTTTTCCCCTGACGGTTCCACCTCACACCGTCTCTCTAGAACTTGAGAGAGACGGAGATTCAATTGGCAGTAGCTAATCCCTAGGATTAAAATCCGTACCATTCCACAAATCAAATTAGGCAACACTTCCCGGATGGTGGGAATTCATTCATTCAATCCATCCCCACCCCCTGTACCGCCCCCAACCATTCGATCTCAAAAGAGGGATTGTGGGAAGGGAGCCTTCCATATTGTTTCTGTTTGTTCCAGGTGGTTTTCTTTCCACTATATCCCCCTTTGCAAGTGGATATCAACTCCACTAAAAGAATGGTGCCAATGTTTCACGCCTAAGTTTTCGCCAAGAAGAATAATGTTCTTTTCTGCGCCATAAAACTGGCTCCTTTTGTTTATAAAGACTCTTTTGTTAGGAAGTCTCGGCTCCGAGCTGCATTTGCATATGAAGAGGGGCTTGCGCCAAAAGCGCGCCTTATTGATACCTTATTCATGGGCAGTTGGCGGTGCAATTACCAGCACATGTTGCTCTTCACTTGAGTTTTATTGTTCATCCCGTATTATAACAGCTAGAAGAGGTGTTAGCTTTCAAAATCGCGAGAGGTTTTCTATTCAGACCGACTCATCAGTCGAATCGGTATTCATTCTTCGCACAAAAGTTAAAAAAGAGGCCCCTTTTTTTTTTTTTTTTGTTGGCACTATTATTGTCCTTTTGATTAAATATTATTCAGCTTTCGTTCTCCTTTTTTAGCTTTTTCTGCTAGTCCTTGATGCTATTTTGTGGTGGGAATTGATATTAATCTAAATGACTAGGTTCGTTTCAAATTAGATTTTATGTATTATGCAGAAGATATGTTGTCCTATGCAAAATAGGGCTTTTGTTCTAGTCCTTGTGGATTTGATTTTCTTAAGTGATGTAAATTAGTTAAATATTTGAATAAGATATTTAATTTTGTTGAGATTCAAACATTATTAAATTCAAAACTTCTAATTTAAATATGTTTTCATATAAATTTTAATTTATGTCGGAGTTTTAAGAATAATAGCATTTGTTGTGTCATAAATTTTGATAACTTCTGTTTGAATACAAAACATTAATTTAATTCTAAGAAATTGGAATCCAATTTCCATATGGAGTTTGCTTTTAATAATCAAATCTTTATTAAATTTATTTGAATTAAGTTACTGATTTTTTTTAAGAATATTTTGTAGTTTTACTGAATAATTAATACAAACTCAACAAAGAATATTAAAAATTCCGTTTAAATATATTGTAAATAACAGATGAAAAAATATATGAAACTGATATTTCTCCCAAAATTAAGTTTATGTAATAAAGTTGAAGTATAAAAGAATTAACACACAAATTTTTGTTTATGGAATTCGAAAATATGAAGTTAAAAGATTAAATAAAACCTATTTTAGAAAAATTTTTAAAATGAAGATATTTATTATCGTAGTTATGAATTACAATTACAGTTTTTCTAAATGTGTTACGATAATGTAGATTTTTTATAAATTATAAAAACCACAATAAATGTGTTTATGCCTTATTATGCCAATTATATTTAATTAATCAATTATTCTCCAGAAAATATGCTTTATAAAAAAGCAATTTTTAATGCTGTCATCAATGGAATTGAACTTATGTTTCTTTAATTATTAATTAAATTTTGTTGTCACATGATATTAATTAATTAATTAAACGCATTGTTAATTAATACACTATGTTCTAGTTCGTTGGCTAAATTTAAAAATCTTGTTATATATACTTTACATTCTAAAAATATTGATAATTAAATTTAACTATTAGTCTTTTTGTATTTAAGAATCGAAATTTAAAATTTTCATTTAAATTTGTATAAATTAGTTAAATATTCATATTAAAACTACATTAGATCTAATTAACGAAATCAACTAAGCTTTTAATTTCATCCCTGAAATAAAATGAAAAAAAAAAATTCCAATTTCAATGTGAAGAATTTAATGAGGAAAAAAAAAATTCCCATAGGGTTTACGTTCTAAAAATCCTGATATTTAAATTTAATTATTAGTTTTTTTGTATTTAAGAATCGAAATTTAAAATTTTTATATAAATGTTAGTTAAGCATTCATATGAAAACTATATTAGATCTAATTAATGAAATAAACTAAGCTTTTAATTTACCAAAATGAAATTTAAAATTGTAAAATTTAATGAGATAGAAAAAAGAAATTTTCCCTGTATGGATTTACTTGCAAATCTACCCTCAATGTTTAATTTTTTTCCCCTTTTTAAATTTTTTTCCCTTGTTTAACTGATTTATCCCTATTGGTATACTAACAAAGCAGAGACAATGATTTGTCATTTATCAGTGCTGATCTTTTTATACAACACAAATTGGCTAAAAGTCATATAACGAAAGTATTATACAAAGTTAAAATGGGATGAATTAACGTTAAGTTTGCGAGAATGACACTAGAGAGACAAAAATTTCTTTCGACAAGCTTGATTAAATGAGCTTTTAATTAGAGAACTAGCACAAAAAAAAAAAAAAAGTAAAAAAAAGAACACAACAATTTTTTTTTCCCCAGTAACGAACCGAACAGATGTGTTATTCCTAATTTTCGCAATGTAATTAAACGTTGTACAAGAAAGAAAAATATACATAAAAAAAAAATAAAGAGGGGAAAATTTTAATAAAAAAAAAAATTAACTAAGAAATAAACGAGATGTTTATGGTGGTAAATACTTCCCCTTAAGCGTAAAGAAAAATTTAACGCATGTTTGGCAAGAACACAAAAAAAACAACAACAACAAAAAAAAATCTCTGTTGTCATGTAAGGTATTAGAAGTTTTTACTGTGTTGTGTATTAAAGACTGTTCTTAAAAGGATTTCAGGCATTTTATTGTGGTTTAGTACAAAAAAGTGATTTAATAATATCTTCCATCTAATGTGAGGTTGGTTTTGATATTTTATGTCGTCGCACAATAACATACTTTGGTTTTTTATGTCCTAACTATATTATGTATCATTTGCTTCACCTAGGAAATTCGTGCAGGAATTTTTTTTACTGAATTCATAAAAACTGTAATTTGCTTTTAAATACAGCTTATCGACATTTTTTCCTGGTGTTTTTTAAAAAAGAAGTAAATATTTTTCTTCTAACTATCACTGTTACTTCAAGTGTGTAGTATATCGACTAATTTTTTTTGTACTGTTCTTAATTTGTATAAAATACGTCTTATTTCTTCGTTAAGAGGATATATTGTTAAATATAGTTGAAAGTTCATGAAATATAAATTTCATTGTTTGAAATTGCCGATATACTTCTATTTTTCGCTAAAAATAATTTTTACGGTTCATTTAAATAGCCTAGCTTATTATTAATAGGTAGTGTGATGGAGTTGAAAATTCCATTATTACATTTTTAATAGCTTCTTACACTTTTTAAATGAATCATTATATTTTATTAAAAATAAGTCATTGAATAATCGTCATAAAATATAATGCTTCATTTACAAACGATTATTCAATGACTTATTTTTAATAAAATATAATGATTCATTTACAAACGATTATTCAACGACTTATTTTTAATTAATTATTTTTAATAAAAATTCAGTTACAAACGATTATTCAACGATTTATTTTTAATAAAATATAATGATTCATTTACAGACGATTATTATTCGACTTATTTTTTAATAAAATATAATGATTCATATACAAACGATTATTCAACGACTTGTTTGTAAATGAATTATATTTTATTCAAAATGATTATTTAATTAATTTTTTAATAAAATATAATGATTAATTTACAAACGATTATTCAAAGACTTATTTTTAATTAATTATTTTTAATAAAAATTCAGTTACAAACGATTATTCAACGATTTATTTTTAATAAAATATAATGATTCATTTACAGACGATTATTATTCGACTTATTTTTTAATAAAATATAATGATTCATATACAAACGATTATTCAACGACTTGTTTGTAAATGAATTATATTTTATTCAAAATGATTATTTAATTAATTTTTAATAAAATATAATGATTAATTTACAAACGATTATTCAAAGACTTATTTTTAATTAATTATTTTTAATAAAAATTCAGTTACAAACGATTATTCAACGATTTATTTTTAATAAAATATAATGATTCATTTACAGACGATTATTATTCGACTTATTTTTTAATAAAATATAATGATTCATATACAAACGATTATTCAACGACTTGTTTGTAAATGAATTATATTTTATTCAAAATGATTATTTAATTAATTTTTAATAAAATATAATGATTCATTTACAAACGATTATTCAACGACTTATTTTTAATTAATTATTTTTAATAAAAATTCAGTTACAAACGATTATTCAACGATTTATTTTTAATAAAATATAATGATTCATTTACAGACGATTATTATTCGACTTATTTTTTAATAAAATATAATGATTCATATACAAACGATTATTCAACGACTTGTTTGTAAATGAATTATATTTTATTCAAAATGATTATTTAATTAATTTTTTAATAAAATATAATGATTAATTTACAAACGATTATTCAAAGACTTATTTTTAATAAAATATAATGATTCATTTACAGACGATTATTTTACGAATTATTTTCAATGATAAATATAATTATTTATTCTCTTTTAATTATTTAACTCGAACTAAGATTACGATTCATTCTTAAGTATTCTTAATCGTAATCTCAAATTACTGCATAGAATTCAAATCTTCCAACTAAACAACAGCCAAAGCGACTTAAAAGCAGTTACTTGTTAACGAACAATTCGAATTATCACTTATCAATTGTTTACTGCCACGAGTTTCCATTGGTTCCAATTTACATCGGCAGCCATTCAACGAACAAATATCTCACCCAGGCAATAACGTAGCATCTTCACCACCACCGAGTCTCGAATAAAGTAGTCGGTGGTTTTACGGGTTTTGGTCGTTAATCCAATCAGCTTTTGAGGCATTTCCGGAGACTGATATTTGATTAACCTAACCTGGAAAATCGAATTAAAATGAAGTCGTTTGGAAGAGGCGAGTGTTTAATCCATTATATTTAGTCTAATTTGGGAGTGTGTGAATATTCATGAACGGTGCTACTTAAAAGGAACATGTCCTGTGTTCCAAAATTAAATTCACTCGTTTAGTTAGGTAATGGATCAATATTTAAGACATTTTTAGTTCGGTGGTCGATAATGCTGGAGTGGTTTAAAGAGTTGTCATCCATTTTTAATTAAAATAGACTTTTGTAAAGAATAGACTAAAGATTTAAAATATATATATATATATTGCAATATATTTATGATATGTATTTTTTTAAGTTGATATGCATTTTATATCGTCTAATAATTTTCAAAAAAAATTTTTCATGAATTATATTATATATCTGTAAATGTGAAAATTTCTAGTATTGAATTATTTAATCTAAACTATATATTTAAGTTTTAAATTAATCTATCGGATTTAAATTAATCTATGGCTAATTATTAATTTTGAAAATTATGTTAACTTTTCATGTATGACATAAAGTATAGATTTTTTTTTTCGTTTCTTTAAAATATTGCATTATTTTAATTCATTTTTCGTTACTTTTTATTTATTTATTAACAAAAGATACAGAAATTATTTTTAACATGGAAACTATATGTTTTAACGTATATTTTTTAGACTAATTTTTTTAACTATATGCATAAATTTTTGTCTTCTAAAAAATGACGATGGTCAGTTACATTTGAAAAAAGTTTTTGTCTCTTTCTACGAAAAATAAATACTACTGTACCCCAAAAGTAAGACCAATTATTTATTCTTTTCAAAACCTCTTTATTTATTCTTCCAAATTTATTTCATCGCCTTCAAAGTAATCCCCTCCGGACACAATGCACTTATGCCAACGTTTTTTCCAATCCTCAATACATGCTAAAAAGTCATTATCCATTTGTGCTCTAGATAAATATTATGACTGTGATTAAATAAATACGATGACTTAAAATTATTATAAATTTTACGTAATTCATAGTCTAAATATACTAGGATTATCATAACTGCAATATTTAATCTCGCAAAATATATCAGCTAGAAAATAAATCAAATTTTTTTTTTATGTTAGTATCGATCAACCAAGCATTTTTATTTCTCTCAAACAAAAGAAATAACAATAAATACCCATTCATAAAAGAAAATTATTTTCATTTTTATATCCTCCAAAAAAAACTACAGTCTACTATTGAAAGGGAGGAAAATCAGCTCATAAAAAGTTTCCCTAAACCCCATCCCCAACCAAGGGAAAAATAAAAAATAAAAAGGGAAATTTTCGAGTAATATAAACTCTTCTTGTCACCACCCCCCAGATCGAAATTGTTGTAGGAATAAAAATTCGATGTAGGCTTTTTCCCTTTCCTACCATCAGCGAACCGAAAATAAAATTTAAATAATATTGGTTGTACTGAATAAATCAGAAGAAAATAAACATAAACTTTAACGGTCACAATTCAAAATAAAATGAAACCAAATAGGAAACGGAAACAAGATTTCCAGTTTCTGCATCCAAAATTTTCTTCTTTCTTTTTTTCTTTTTTTTTCCCGCTTTAAAGTCTGGTGGTTCTTCAAATGCAAAAAAAGAAGAAAAAAAGTCATGGTTAAAGTAGAGCAAAATACTCTAACCCCGTGAACTGGTGAAAATGAACGAAATCAATATTGCATCTCATCCCATTTGAAAACAATGGGGTTTTTTTTTCCCTCTTTTGCGAAAAACCATTGAATTTTCCTTTGATAGCGGTTTCTGTGATTTCCTTTTGCATATCTTTATTCTATTTATAGGACCGTTTTTATTTAACTGGATATAAACATAATGCACGATTTCACGGATCGTATACCTGTTATAATAAATTGCTCACAAGCTTTGGTGGAAGGTATTCATTAGATCTCGCATTGTTGCGTTTAGCAATTGCTTTAATGGATAAATGAATCTATTATACACTTATGTATTGTTCAATCCATCACTGCTTTCATTGTTGATTCACTAACATAATCATTTAACATTGTTATTTTATTTTGTTGTACATTTAGCAAAATATATATAGTTTAAATAGAGAAAATATTTATTATTATTTTGGCTTTTTATGCATATTATATACTTATGTATTTTAAGTACATACAATACATATTATATACTTACGTATTTTAAGTGCATACAATACATATTATATACTTATGTATTTTAAGTACATACAATACATATTATATACTTATGTAATGTTCATTCCATCACTGCTTTCATTGTTAATTCACTAACATAATCAATTAACATCATTATTTTATTTTGTTATACATTTAGTAAAATAGTAGCGGCAGCCTTCAAAGCACCAGAATGATAACAGACTTGCTCCAATAATTCAACCTTGTTAATAGTAATAGTAACCCAATCCATTAATATCCAAGTGGTTTATCATTGGGAAATGGAATTCTTTAAAAAAAACAATGGTTGACTTTCTGCCTTGAAAAGTCTAAGTCTCTGTTGCATATATCAGAAATCGATCCCACTTCTGGTGAGAAGGCTTAAAAAAATGATTCCAAACCACACTCTAATCTTTTTTCACCCCTTATCCCGCGATGTCATTATCTAATCTCCTCCCCTCCACCCCAACCACTTAAATTGCATGCGTTTAAAAGTCGTCAAGAAGCAAATTATGTTCCCAATATCAGATATGCCATACCAGGTCATCAAACTAAGCGGTTGCGAAAACCATCCCCATGTAGTTTGGAGAGGGAGACACTCTTTTTCGAATTAAGTCAGCCAACGAGGTCCAATTTGTCAATGACACCGGCTTCAACCAGACAACATCAACCCTACCAACAATGGCAGAACCTAGAGGTTTTAAAATCCATTGTCTGCTGTGTGGAAGAGGTTTGAATTTATTAAATTGTATGCGACAGCCTTCAAAGCACCAGAATAATAACAGACTTTGCTCCAGTATATTCAACCCTGTTAATGGGTAGAAGATGGCTGGATTTCACTTAATGCCATTACTGTATATTTAGTGTCAGTTATGTTTGTTAGAACTATTATATAAATGCTTGCAAAACATTAACACCAGTAGCCCTCTCCATTAATATCCAAGTGTTTTAGTATAGGACAATGGTATTCTTAAAAAAAACGAAAACAATCATTGACTTTCTGGCTTGAAAAATCTAAATCTCTGGTGCAAATATCAGAAATCGATCCCACTTCTGGCGAAGGCTTAAAAAAAATGATTCCAAACCACACTCTAATCTTTTTTCACCCCTTATCCCGAGATGTCATTATCTAATCTCCTCCCATCCACCCCAACCACTAAATTACATGCGTTTAAAAGTCGTCAGGAAGCAAATTATGTTCCCGATATCAGATACGTCATACCAGGTCATCAAAGTAACCATCCCCATGTGGTTTGGAGGGGGGAGACACTCTTTTTCGAATTAAGTCAGCCAACGAGGTCCAATTTGTCAATGGCACCGGCTTCAACCAGACAACATCAACCCTGCCAACAATGGCAGAACCTAGAGGTTTTAAAATCCATTGTCTGCTGCGTGGAAGAGGTTTGAATTTATTAAATTGTATGCGACAGCCTTCAAAGCACCAGAATAATAACAGACTTTGCTCCAGTAATTCAACCTTGTTAATGGGTGGAAGATGGCTGGATCTCACTTAATGCCATTACTGGATATTTAGTGTCAGAAACTACGCAAATTACAGACTCCTTCTCTCCCTTTAGTCCGCCATTTCGGTTTTGTGCTCTTTTGAAAAGGGGGCTAGGGTGTAGGGGGTGGGGCGTTCCGTGTGGATTTTAACTAGTTTAATTATGATTTTAAGGCGAAGTATCAGGCTCGCGGGGATTGGTTAAGAAAGAAAATTGCTTTTCCGATTTGCCGATAGTTTTGGTGAGAATTTAAGGGGCAGACTCGGAAATCTTATTGCGGGGTCTCGTAAAAGCATTAACGTTCATATTTAAGGACTGCGTAAAAATGTGGTTGTAGTATCTTTCCTAGCATATTTTGTATCAAAATTTTGTGTAAAGGGTGGAAAATTTTTTCCTCCATATTTATTTAATGAGTTATAAAATTAAAGAATTTTCATGTTATCTAAGAAGATAAATTTTTAATTTTTATAAAAAACAGTTTAATAAATACATAATTTATAATTTATGTTACAAATAAATAAAAAAATATGTATTTTATTTTAATCTAGATGAGATTGAGGAAGTAAATTCTCTTATTTCTGAAGATCAAGAAAACTTTATCGTGTCTTTAGAAATATAACAACGACTGTTTTTCATATAATGGTAATGGAAAAAGTAAATAGTTCAAGATGTTCTATGGTTTGGTTTGTCGCTCGTGATTTTTTGCACATTTTAGGCTAATTAGACAGGGGTCTAATTAGCCTAAACAAACGAACAACCACTAACAAACATCTATGCCACCGTAAAAATCAAAATATAAATTTAAAACATGTAAACATCTTCATCCTCCATTTTTCAGTAAAAAATCAAAATCAAAATCAAAATTTTTAGATTATATTTATTCATAGATTAAAATATTTACGTACACTCTTTTAAAATAAAGGAATTAAAAAAAAATAACATTGCCAATAAACCAAATCCTTTACATTATCCGGGTAGCATTAAAATAAAACTCACTCACAATGCCGATTCTCTGAAATCATGGTATCTTTGAAAAATAATCAACAAGTTCTGCGGATTCACGAGGCTAATCACGTAAAATTATATGGGGTCAACACGATATACCAATAATTCGGAAAGTCCTTCAGTTAAGTTCGTAGAAAAATAAAGAAGATGGGAATCCAACCAGACAAAGAATTGGAAGGGAGTAGTGAGGATCATTTTTTGCCTTAATGTCATAGACCAATGTCGAATCACTGAAGTTTTTCCTTCAAAATTTCGGTAAGCCAATTTGTAATGAAAAATGATCATTCTTTGAAAAAAAAAACTAGGAACACAATTATACCAATTCAAAATGTAAATCTAATACGTGTAAAACATCTTTTTTGGTTTGGTTTGTCGCTCTACAGTCATCATCTGCGCACGAGGGCTTAACTGGCCGGGATCTACAGTATAAAGTGGATTCAGAATCACTACAAACATCCATGGCAACGCCGGGACTCGAACCCAAAACCTGTGGTACTGATCGCCAGAGCGCTAGCCACTCGACCATGCACATCTTTTTTAGTCAAAAATCAAAATTTTTACATTATATGTATTCACAGATTAAATATTTACGTACATTCTTTTAAAATGAATGAATTGAAAAAATAAACCAGATCCTTTATATTACCCGGTTTAGCATTCAAATAAAACTCACTACACAAAAAAATATATAAATAAATAAATAAAAGAAATATAAATTTTAGATGAAAAATCCCGAGATCAAGATATTCCTGGCGAGCGTGATAAAATGGAAGGAATACCATTTTGCAACATTACATCATGGATTTACTCGACCTGGATCCACACAGGAATATAACCTTATCGTTGCAGTCGTTTTCGTCTGGATAGCACTGTTGACAGCGTAACACATTTTCGTGGAAGCCGGGAGATACGTTAGAGGAAGTCGCAAAATGATGATTACCCCAGGATTGGTTATGATGCGCTTTAGGCTCCATTACACATCCAAACCAATCGGGAATTTCCAGTGCGCTATAAATGCGCCGCATTCTGTAAAAGACGCGGAGGTTTTGAAATATCTTGACGGCCCGCTTTTATATTTCTCAATTGAATCGTGTTTCGGTTTTCTTTTGCTCGGCTTGGTGTCGTTTATTTTTGTGTGGGGGTTATGGATGTTTTTTTGGGGGGGGATGGCATAATGGAGATGTTTTCAAGCGGTGGAGTGTGCGGCTGTAGAGAGAGTTAAGTTTGGTATGCGTGGGGAATTATTATTGCTTCTTTTTGTTTGTTTGTTCATACAGATGGGTTTGGTAAAAAAAATTCTGGAATAGAAAATGCAATAAGTTTTTGGATAAGTTTTGATTACAATCTGAATTTGCATAAACTCAAGAATTTGTTGTGTTTTATAATATTTTGGGTAATAAATTAATATTTTATATATATATATACGAGTATATATATATGTGTGTATATACTCGCATTTAATTTATAGTCTCTCATCCGAGAGTAAATATATTTAACGCAGCTCAGCGTATTAATCGCCTATAGACTCTCTCCCGGAGAGGAAGTATATTTCACGCATCGTGAGCGTGGCTGAATATCTAGTTTTCGGCTTAGAAGTGGAATCCTTCTACGAATCTAAAATTGTATGGACGTGCTATATTGTGTTAAATATTGTACGTCTTTAATTGTATGTGTGTGGTGTTTGTGCGTGTGGAAATACAGCTATGAGTTCGCCAACCTGCAAGTAAAAAAACTGAAAGGAAAACATTTTAATTTCATATTTATGTAATTCAGTTTTTCATTTTTTTATGCAATTCCTTTTTTCGTATTTAAATATTGTGTATTGCAAAAGCAATCATTAATATAACAGAATCTCATCACTCTCTTGCGTTAAAAAATTAATTTTTAATTTTTATATTACTTATTATTTGTAAGATATATTTTTGTGCTTGATGTTTGTTATTCGTTGTTTTTCCTGTCGCATACTTGATAAAAACAAAAACAAAAAAATGTATAAATATCATGAAAAAAACGTAGTACATAAATTATTCTCTGAATATATAATCATATTACACTTTACATAAAAGTTTATTAACCTTCGAACAAAACATAAATAAAAAAAAATTACTGTAAAGACATAATATATTCCTTACAAAGTCTGGGCAATTATTTAACTTAATTATGAAATATTTTTTACAAAGTATAAACCATGCAATATAAATTCAAAAGGTCTTTTAACAAAAAAATGCAACAAAGTATGCTATGAACAAAATTCCTTTTTCATCACAAAAAATGTAATAAAATTTTTATTTTATGTTATAATTTTTAATTAAAAAAATGCCTATTAGAATTTTGAACAAAAAGCTTTTTATAATATCATTAAAAAATACACAATTTCCTAAATTCCTCAAAGCCTACACCTTTTCTATGATAAATATTTTTAAAATATTCAAAATTAGTATTTAAAAGCATTAATTATGTGCATAAAATAATGATCTTAAAAATATTATCTATATTTAAAAAGTAACAAAATGTTGTTTTTCCCCCTAAATTGCTATTTCGTGTACTTGATTAGATAATTTTTATGGTAAGATTTTTTATTTATTAAGGAAATCTCATTATTTAAATAATAAACACATTCTTAATGTTTTCTAACGATATTTAAGCTGAAAAATTATATTACAGTAAATATAATATTTAAATTTTAATAATGAGGCAAACATACCTTGAAAATATCTTTCCTATTTGAAAATCTTATTTATGTATTTATTCTAATTATTTTAAAACTAAATATATAGTTGAAGCTTATATGTTAAACAAATTTTTACTACTATGATTTAGTAAAAAAAAAAAAATTAATAATAAAATTCAAGTACTAATTTACTGCAAACCATATAATAAGTGAATGTAACTTGATGTTTATTCGTTTTGTACATCATAAATTTTTGTTTATAAATTTAAGTTGTACTTACTGAAACATGCAGTAGAAGTAATTTTAAAATAATTACACATTTTAACGTATTTAACAATAAATAAAAATTGCAAACATTGGTACTGGAAAATTACGTTATTCATTTTTCTATTCTTGGTAAAAACGTTATTCTTTAATTGTGATGAGTAAATATATTTAATGATTTTGTAATTAATTTATTCTAATTGAATAACTGTATTTTGTAATACATTTAAAATGAATGTAATTCAATTTTAATATTCTTGTTGGGGTTTTTTTAATAATTGGTAAATTAAATTGTTAAGATAATTTTTAAAATAAATGTTATGTATGACATGTCAATAAATTTTCAGATTAATCTATAAAAAGGCTTATTTTTAAATTTCATAAATATGCTACTGTTTCTTTAAATTGTGTAATATTTTACTTCAACTGACAATAATTGACTGATTATTGATTCAAATTTAATCGAAATTTTTCTTTGAATTCAAGATTTTTTTTCTTGGAATAGAATTTGGTTTTCATTAGTATTGTATGTGAAGAAAGATGCCTGAATGGCCGAGTGTCTGGCGCTCGGTATCACAGGTTTCGCGTTCGAGTCCCAGCGTTGCCATGGATGCTTGTCAGTGGTTCGGAATCTACGTTAAACTGTAGGTCCCGGTCTAATTAACATAAAATGTGCAACAACAAAAAAATGACCGTAGAGCGACAAACCAAACCAAACCTTGAAAGAAAAAAAATGGTTTGCATAGTAAAGAAATGATGTCGATTAACTGGTAAATTATTCCTTTTTAGCTGATACTACTCGCATCTCTTCAAATATGTTTGTGCTCATAATTATCTATTTTAAAGCACTATATTTACCCTATAGATCTTTATTGTTCTAAATTCTTTATAAAACATTTTAAATGTTTTTATTTCAAAATTTTTTACAAAACATCTGTTTCGTCTTAGAAATCTCACTAAAAATTTGATTGGAAACTTAACCAATTTGGGTAAACAATCGAAATTTTTAGGTCAATTTCTGCCAGTCCTCAAAGTATTACAAGAAACAAAATCACTTTTTAGAATAAGGACGAGGATTTTTATTTATTTTTAAAATACATTGAACTTTAAATAATTCCGATCACATATTCCAACAGATCTCAGTCAGTCAGTCCAAGCATGAAATGTATCCTTTAACTACAACCGCAGCGCACTTAAAAGAGATTTCACATGGGTTTCTTGTCTCCCTTATCATTAACATGTCAAATTTCATGACACCATGTCATTCCCTATCCATGCTACCCCATAGATTTGCAAACTTTCTTCCAAAACGACCATAACGATTTCAATGGATAAAGTTACCAGTATAATTAGAGTTGGGTCTGACACTTTCCCCTCCTGTAATCGACTCATTCTGGGTCTGTAATTGCATGATTGTGCTGGCGTAATGATTAATACAGCCCTTAAAGAGCCAGAGCCAGGATGGTAAGAAAAGGCACCAGGTTATTTTTCACTCTTCTGAATTTTAATGAACTTCTCTCTGTCGGTTTTTCTTCTTTTTCCCCAAAGTACATTAGAATCAATGGTGTCGTTTTAGAAAAGATTGCCTTTAAAATGTTCCGGCCAACCCCCTTTCAAATTCTCACCCTCCCCCTTTTCAGAATCGTCCCTTGTTATTTCTATTTCTTCTCTTCTTCTTTTTTTGTATAATGGCTTTTGGTGAAATGTTGAAATTATGTTTCTGACATCAAACTGATCGCTATAAAATTCACTTGGGGGAACAGTAAGTAATCTAAAGATATGTTTTCTTTTTGGTTCGGTATTTAAAGACGAGGTGAGTTTTGGGAATATGGTAGTAGTAGTACCTCTTCTGTGTCAAAGCCACAGAGAAATAAATATGTCATCGTTGACAAGAGAATACTTTATCCATTACGTTAGATTACATTTCTTGTAACAAATAGCATTGTGTTTCGATACAGCTTAAAAAACAGATCAATTTCCTTTTCTTTCATCTGATACGATGCTTCATTTTGTTTTCTAACAAGTAAATTATTGTAAGAAGTAGTTAATAAAAAATGCATTAGTGTGATTTTGAAGTTCAGGTTAGCATTGCGTAGCTTTCTGATTATTGAGAAATGGAGTTAATATGACGGGTTTTTTTGTTGTTGTTAAAAATAAAAATTTAAGTAGTTTTAAAAAGGTAGCCTTTAATTAATATATTTATTTTAAAAAAGACCTACATTTATTTGTGCTTTGTGGAGATAATTAATTTGCTGATAGAACAGAAATCTTCCAAATATAATCAATCCAAATATAATTGCTTGTTCTAATATAGACATTATATTGACATTTTTAGTTATATATTTTTATTGCGATATTCACTTAAATCACATCACTAATAAGTTAAGTATCTAAGACAATGATCGAGAAAAACATATAATACCTATAGACATTATATTGTCCTTTTAGCTATATTTTTTTCATTGTAATATTCACTTGTATCATTGACATGACAAGTATCTAAGCCAATAATAGAGAAAAACATATAATATCCATAGACATTATATTGTCCTTTTTAGCTATATATTTGGAATAGCTTTTAATAACACTATATATTAGCCTAAATAAACCATTATCATTAATTCAATATAGTCAATTAAGTGGAATAAATTATTTTACGGATCTTTTAACCTAAATGAATCATTATCAGTAATTCGATACAGACAACTAAGTGCAATAAGTTATTTTACGGATATTTTAACCTAAATGAATCATTATCTTAATTCGATACAGACAACTAAGTGCAATAAGTTTATTTTATGATTCTTCAAATAATTCATTGAACTTACAATTTATATCGTATGAATGAAATAAATTTTATGTAACAAAATAACAGTTGTAAATCTAAAAACAAACCTTTTAGCGATCTTTTTTAATAAATTTTAAGAATTTAAGCCATGATAGTAAAAAATTTCTATGGACAAATAAATTATTTATACTTAAAATAAAAATGATTCGTTGTAGTATCCATTTATATCATCATCCAAGATAACGATCTATAAAAACATATGATACCTGAGATTTTTAATTTCTTTAACTCAAGTTTTCTTAAATATGACATTGTATCCAAAAAACAGTATTATGTAAAAACGCATGGCTGTAATATTAATAAGCAGCAATTTATTCCAAGCATCCACATTTCCGAAAATGATACTTTTTCTGGAATCGCTCAAAAATTTCACGCATCTTAAACACGCCTTAAACCACTATACTCATAAATGTAACAGACAGTTCTTCAAGATATAAAAAAAAAAGTATAAAAAGATGGTTAAAAAAATTTTTTGGTGGCTTCGATCGTTTGCGAATTCTTTTTGGCTGGCTTATAAAGTATCATCGCCAAAGCATGCGCCTCATTATACAGTTGATAGCCATGGCAGAGTGTGATTTTTCAGACCGAAATAAAAATTTGAGAATCGATGGTATAAAAAAAAAAGTAGTAGAAGAAGAAGACACTCCATAAGCCACGGTCGCTTGTGCTTTTATAGCTTTTTGCGAAATGATTTCCAATTTTGCAACCTGCCGGTGGTATTTTTCGTACTTAAATATTTCTCTTTCTTCCAACTGCAGATACCATAGGATGCTCATAAAACTGTTTTTAGACCTTCTTTTTGCTAATCAAGCTCTGAACAGGTTGGAACTCGGTCTTGATTAAGGTTAGAAAGTGTAGTTTTGTTGATGGCACAGCGAATGGCTGAGAAAGGGATCGTTTTAGTTTTTATTATTATTGCTTCAAGTCAGACGTCAGAGATTGGTATCATTTTTTTGTGGGGAGGAATTTAAAATCATTACTATAGATTTCTCATTTGGTTGCTCTCATTTGAGTAATATATTTGCTTATATTAACTGTTCCAGAAATGTGTGAGATGTTTATTTAGGAGAAAAACGGGTTTTAAACTTTTAAATTTGTTTAATTGAAATTTAACATTATCAGTAAAACATTATCTATTTATAATCTTTATTGTAATTTTTGTTGTAGAAGTTTATAATCAGTCGCAAAAATGAGCATTATTGTTTAGGTCAGATTAATAACATTTGATAACGTTTAAAGTTCTTAACGTTTAACGTTAAGGATTAATAACGTAAACTTTGCAACCTGGTGGTGGTATTTTTCGTATACTTAGATATTTCTCTTTCTTCCAACTTCTGATACCATAGGATGCTCATAAAACTGTTTTTAGACCTTCTTTTTGCTAATCAAGCTCTGAACAGGTTGGAACTCGGTCTTGATTAAGGTTAGAAAGTGTAGTTTTGTTGATGGCAGAGCGAATGGCTGGGAAAGGGATCGTTTTAGTTTTTATTATTATTGCTTCAAGTCAGACGTCAGAGATTACTAACATTTTTTTTGTGGGGAGGAATTTAAAATCATTACTATAGATTTCTCATTTGGTTGCTTTCATTTGAGTAATATATTTGCTTCTATTAACTGTTCCTGAAATGTGCGAGATATTTATTTAAGAGAAAAAAATTTTAGATTGTTAAAACTAAAGGTTTAAAACTGTTTAGATTGTTTAATGGAAATTTAACATTATCAGTAAGACATTATTTATTTATAATCATTTTTATCATTTTTGTTACAGAAGTTTATATAATCAGTAGCTGCAAAAAATTTACATTATTGGTTAAGTCAGTTTAATAACGTTTAACGTTAAGGATTAATAATTTTTAATAACGTGTACCGTTAAAGATTAATAAATTTCAGTAATGTTTAACGTTAAGGATTAGTAATGTTTAATGTTAAGGATTATTAACGTTTAACGTTAATGACTAATAACGTAAAACATTTAAACGTTTAAATAACTAAACATTAATGATTAATAACGTTTAACGTTAAGGATTAGTAATGTTTAATGTTAAGGATTATTAACGTTTAACGTTAATGACTAATAACGTAAAACATTTAAACGTTTAAATAACTAAACATTAATGATTAATAACGTTTAGCGTTAAGAATTAATAACGTTTAAGGTTAAGGATTAATAACGTAAAACATTTAAACGTTTAAATAACGTTGAAGGTTAAGGATTACTAATGTGAAGCATTTAAACGTTTAAATAGCGTTTAAACGTTCAGGATTAATAATGTTTCTGTTGATGGATTACAGCAAATTTTTTCAACAAAGTTTTTTTTCTCTTTTAGTTATTAAAAATTTATCTAATATAAAAGGTTTTTAAATATGATTTTAATTGATATTTATGCATTTTCAAATACTCTGGTTTAATTGTAATATTTTTCTAACTTCCATTTAAAGCACTGCTTAGCAAATACTTATTAAGATTTATCTTATATTTATATTTATTTTACAGTATTCGTTCGTATTTTCAGACTTATATGAATAAAAATACTAATCAAAAAAAGAAATTAAATATATTAATATATTTATATTAAATATTTATAATTATTTATTTAATATAATAATTGAATATTTATAATTAAATATTAGCAATTTAAGATTATAAATATTCTCTTCAGTTGTTTCAAGTTTCAACTTTTTTTAAAATTATTATTTATAATTTTTTTTGCAGGATTTAAAAATATTATTCCTGCTAGTTAATTTGTTAATACATCTAAATTTAATTTAAATGATATTTATTAGTTTAATTTCAGTCTAACTCTCACTTGTAACTATGTATAAGACTTCGAAAAGGGAAAAGATTGAAACAGTCACAGCTGTATCATTTCTGGTGGAAGTAATTAGTAATTCAAAAATTACGTTATTCTGTTACACTTTTTGTAAAGAAACTTGCAACAGTTTTTTGCATAAGTATCTTTTATCTTTTGTACAAACAAAACTGTTGAATCCCTTCATACCTGGTAATTTCCACACATCTAAACCGGGAGTAGTTGGACCAAATACATTCAGAACTCGCAATGAAAACCGCATTTTATCCAAATTTACATTCGTCTGTACGCCAACAAATTGTGTTCTTTTAGCTTTAATATTTATATATTCCGAATCATACTTTTGAAGTAACAAAAAAACAAACTTTGTTTGGTTCTTTTTCCAACACAACAGTATCTTGCACAATTTGACTTAAACATTCTACTTTACCTAAATGATGATAATGCTTCACCAAAAAGAAAAAAAAATTTTTTTTTTGTTTGTTTACTACCTAGAAAAACAAAAAATAACTCATTTCTTTTCGCGCTATCGTTTTACTGGAAGCCAAACTTTTACTTGAATTTTTAGGCTGGAATAGAGTTTTCATTCGATTTTCTTAGAATTTCGTTCCTTTCGTTTAAGCCGGGAGAGCTGGGAAAATTCTTTTTAAGTACATACGTGTGAGGAAAAACAGATTAGCATACCAGATCTACCAAGCAATTTAAATCGGAATGAAATAAGGCTTTAGAAAATGGAGAAATTTTGAATTGTATGAAGTTGGGAAAAGAACCAAGAGGTAAATTACACGCTCCGAGAGATTCTTTTAAATGAGGAGACTGGGACTAAAGTGTTTCTTTCCTTGCTTAAAACATTAACTGAATTTCGAATATACAGTTCTCTTCTTTTTTTGTTACATCCATTGATGGTAATTATTTCAGTTATGGGCATGGACAGAAAATGAACATTTATAGCCCATGTGAATATTAAGTAGTTCTGTTTAAATAAAATTATAATGTTAATGCAAGTTAGTTTCAGACAGAAAAGTGAACAAGTTATTCTGTTTTCTAAATGTTAGACATTCATTAAATTGAATCGTTAAATGGATATACACGTATTACATAAAAGAAATATATAATATAATATAATATTTCTTTAAGAAATATTATATAATAGAAATAATAATAATAAATAAAATAGCAAATTATATGTCCGTCCATCTTTTGGGTTTCGTACAAAAAAAAATATTTTATTTATAAAATTTAAATAATTATAGAATTTTATTTAAATGTAAATCTATTTACATATAATATTTAATATATAATTTAATTAAAAGTATTTCTTAATGTTATATTTTTTATTTAATTATATAAATCATTTAAGTGATATAAAAATCTTCGTTTAAAATATATGTGATTTATAATTAAAAAAATAAACTATGTGCTCTTATAATAGTAAATTATAAGTGTAATAAATCACTAACTCTTAAATCATTAGTCTCATAAACCATTAACTCTTTTAAAAAATTATTTTTTATTTTAATCACTTATAATCTATTATTATTTTATTATTGAAAAAATCGGTGTCAAAAAATTAAAATTAAAACATATAATAAAATCGATTGTTAATACTACAAATAAAAATAACTGAGCTTCACTGCATTAAAATTTTGTTTTAATTGTCTATGTTTTTTTTATTCATTTTTGTCTACGCGCAATTAAAAGTAACAGTCTTATCTCTTAGAGATTTGACTTCGTAGAAAAAGTTTAACTTAGCTAAATCAAAAATTAAAATTAAAACATGTAATATAATTGATTATTAATACTACAAATAAAAATGACCGAGCTTTACTGGTCATTTCAATAAAATACTGGTCAATTTAACTGGTCTCTATTACTGGTCTTTTTAATAAAATTATGTTTTTATTGTCTATGCTTTTTGGTTAATTTTTGTCTATACGTAATTAACAGTAACCATCTAATATCAGTTCGCAAGATCTTAAAACTTTAATTTGTGTCTTAGTGATCTGACTTCGTAGAAAAATTTTAAATTAGATAAATCAAAAATTAAAATTGAAACATATAATAAAATCGATCCTTTATACTACAAATAAAAATGACGGAGCTTTACTAGTCATCTTAATAAAATACTGGTATACTTAAAACGGGTCTCTTACGGTTCTTTTTAATAAAATTTTGTTTTGTTTTTGTCTATGTTTTTTTATTTATTTTTGTCTTCATTGAATTATAAAGTAACAGTCTAAATTCAGTTCGTAAAACCTTAAAAATCTAATTTGTCTCTTAGAGATCTGACGTCGTAGAAAATTTTTAACTTAACCAGATGTAATGCTTCACACGGGTTTTGCTCTTCACCGGCTTATATTCACTTAGCTTTTAACTTAGCTGAATCAAGATTTTCGAAGTGATCTGTCTCCAAAACTTTTTTTTTTCTTAGTTTGCCCTAAAAGATATCCTATTTCTCCACATGACTTGCTGACCTTTTCTTATTACGTCCAGCTTGTTGAAGACATTGAAAAATAAAATGAAAAAAAAAGTCTTTTTTTCAATGCATCCAAACGTAAATCTTGAAAGATGAGTCCAAAACCAATTCGGCATTAATGCTCCGATTTGTATTACTCGCTGAGCAGTAATGCCTGGGAAACTAGGCAAGAAGTTTGTGAATAAATAAACACAAGCTCGTAAATTTTGAACCAAACTTTGCAAAAGAAAAATCAAGAAATACATTTGCTTTCTGAGATAAAAAAAAAAAGAAAAGAAAGAAAGCTGATTCTTTGGAGATCTAGGTCACAAGAAAACAAGAAGAGATAAAAAAAAAATCCATCTAAACGAATACTGCATAAGTTATATGATGAATCGGTCAAGAGGTTGACAGCTAGTGAAAAAGATCTCTTGACTCTTTGCAATTGCTGAAAACTTGCCAACTGATGTTGCATGTTGAGACAAAAGTTCGGTGCTAGTGTCATGAGGAAATACTTCCTTTATTTTATTTTTTTCTTTTGTCATTTATCAGATTGCAAGTTTGGATTTCAGTAAGTGTTCTCCGGAATTTTTTTTTTTTTTAGTTTCGTTAAATTGATTTTTATTGTGTTTCCAGCAGAATTTTTTCAATAAGAGTTGTTGTATCTTTGTAATATTTCGATGTAAAAGCTTTGGGATTTATTAGTGTGTCATTTAAAACTGTTATTTTGTGATACACAATTGTATTTATAGAAGTTTTTATGCTTTCGTGGTTATTTTTGGGAATAAGAAAAATAAATAATTAATAACAACTGATGTAATTTGTGAGCCATTAAAAGATTTTTTTTTTCGAGTTGAAGATAATTTTTTAATATAAATGTTAGACGACAATTTTCTTCACGCTATGGCGCCATTGTATAAGTTTCTTTACTTTCTTATTAAACCTAAATAATTAACGACATGGTGATATGAAATTAAATAACCACTAACTACTTACAATTTAAAATGAAAAAGTTTTTTTCATTTCTAAAAACATTATTGCAAACTACCATTGTATTAATACAGAAGAAATATCTTCAATACAAAATAAATAAATTCTAAAAAAAATATGTCCCAGCTTTATAAGAATTTTTACATTTTAAAAACTTAATAAAAGATTAAAAGAGAAATAAATAAATATATTTTTTTCATGTATTATTTTGATATTCCTACATAATGGGTATAAAAAATCAATAAAGAAGTAATTTACTGTCTTCATTCATTCAAAACTTCATACAACAGCTTTTGCTAAGTAACAAATAGTAAATTTATGATTTACAATAGCACATTTTATTTTCTTTCTCGTCAATATAATAGTGTATATTATACTATTTAATTATATTAACTAGCTGTATAAAAATAATTCTATTTTTTCATGAAGTGGCAAAAGATTAAAAGACAAATATATATCATTTATCATATAACATATTTAATAAATATAACTTTCATATCCAATAAATAATGTAATTTACTTTTATACAACATAGAAAATGTAAATTTATTCTATAACAACTCTAGCTTTTCTTTTGTATTAAAATTTTTAATTCCCTTTTCTTCCAAAGTTAAATTAGAAGTCTTACTTCTGATACAAATACAACTTATTCATCTTAACTAACTCCACTCTTTTATTTTCAACAACTGAAACAACAGTATTTAAATCAACGCAATGTATTTCAGCTACCGTTTAACAACTTTTCTTGAACCAGAGAAATTCCTTTGAAGATTAGCTACAAATCGGCAAACACAAATCACGTCGTGTGTCAATAACTGAACGAAATTAACCCTTATCAGCATCCTTCTAAATGATGCCCATCCAAAACGACACCACGAAATTTAACGCCCCAAACCTAATCACCGCCAAGGATTGAAAATTCGCGTTTACAACAACTTGCTGTTCAGATTAAACGACCTCTCGCCAATGTTTAAAATCTGAATGTTTGATCATTGACGCCATTCCATTTTGGCGTTTGTTATTATCACCAATGACACCTTTTAGCGCCAAAAGCCTAATCCACCACTGTATGGGCGCCAATCAAGGTTCTGGAGGAAGGCACGTTTTAAAGGTTGCATAACGAGAGAGTGTTCTGTCCTTAATAATATTCCTCGCTCCAGCGCTGTGATAACAATGGGCCAATCGTTAATTTGCCCGACGCTGTCGAAGAGACTAATTGTAATGACTTGTTAGAGTGTGTCCCCTTCTCTTAATCCGATACAGATAACCTGCGATGCACCAGAGTTGGTTCATTGAAGTTCGAGCACCAAAGACTCGAATCTGAGGATGATTGTCATCACTAAACAGATTGGGCCGTCATTGAAGGCAATAGATGCACGAGATGCTAATGCTGCACTCTCTAGAGACGTTGATTTGAATTATGGAAAAGGGCAACTGGATGGAGATGTCATGGAATGGTGTCATAGTTTATGAGTCATTGCCGTTTTTGCCATATTCATGCAAGAATACAATTTTTTGATGACTTAAGGCAGAATAAGGTTATTGATTAGCAATAATATGTTACAATCCATAATAATGTTATTGACTATCAATAATATGTTACAGAGATCTGATTTTAAATGAGTTCTATCATTATAATTTAAAACAAGTTTTGTAATGAAAGAAATTATCTGTTAGATATTGTTAACAAAAATGATTAGTACAATCTGTGCATTCTTAATAATGTATTTAGCTACATTTTTGTGGTTTTCTATTATATTAAAGTAATTCATTTTTATTAAATTTTCATGGGAGAGGGATTTGACAAAATTTTGCATTCATTTTTAATAATGATGTTAAATTTAATAAAAATTGCAGCCACTATTTTTACGATCTACTGAATTGAATTAAATTTTGGGTTTCAAATTATCTTTCGGAAATTTAACAGAATGGATTTCATGTATTACAATGTTTCATGCATCTTAAAATCTTCAAAAAAGAACTTGAAAAGAAGAAAGAAAGGCATGACGAAACTTGATCTTAAAAGCAGCCTTATAAAATTTTATTTTTGTTTGTTAGACGTTAAAACAAATTTCATTCAGAATAGTTATTTTTTTCTAAAATAACTAAGTTATTTTACTTTACTTTATCCTTTTAACAATTCTTTTATTATGAGTAAGTTACAAAATTGCATACATTAACACGTAGACATACATATTAAAAAAGTATCATGTCCATCAAGTTCTTTATAAAAACAGAAAAAGTAATCAATGAATGGTTTATTTATTAAGTCAAAAACAAAACTAACGACTTCAACCAACAATACAAATACAAGCGTTGCAATTAATACAATGTTTAAACATTAATGAGATTATTCAACATAAAGAATCCATTAACGCTTACATCAGGAGTACTCAATCTATCTGAATTAAATTTAATTATATTTGCCACTTTGTTTCAGCATACTC
Source organism: Caerostris darwini (assembly GCA_021605075.1). Lineage (NCBI taxonomy): Eukaryota > Metazoa > Arthropoda > Arachnida > Araneae > Araneidae > Caerostris > Caerostris darwini. The sequence goes on from BPLQ01010387.1 coordinate 797,847, forward strand.
ATAAAGGATCCATGAATACTTACTTCAAACGTATACAAATGCACAAATAATTCATCAATGTTACATCAAACGTATACACACTCATAAAGAATCCATCAATACTTACATTAAAAGTATACACACCCAATCTATCTGAATGAAACTTATTTATATTTGCCACTTTGTTTAAGCACTTTATTAAAGGATCCATCAATGCTTACATCAAAAGTATACACTCTCATAAAGGATCATAAATACTTACATCAAAAGTATACACATTCAATCCATCTGAATGAAACTTATTTAAGTATATTTGCAACTTTGTTTCATCTCCCTCAAAAAACGAAGTACTAGACCTCGCAGGTTTTTATTTTACTTTATTTATTTACTTATCTAAGTCTCGCTAAAAGCACAGGGTCAGAAATTACGAATATCTATCATCTAATGGACACAACCCGCGGCAAGGCAGGAACCCGTTCATCTCTGCCGTCATTTGTTGACATTCCCACACACCCACCCCTTTTCCATACGAGCAAAAAAAAAAAGAAGAAAACTAAATAAATGGAACCTGAGAGAGAGAGAGAGAGGGGGCGTTTCGGGAAAAAAAACAGGACAGCTTCTTCTCCAGAGAAGAAGAAATCTGTGGGACATGGAAGAGAGTTGTCAGCTTCCGTTCTGCCCCCGAGCCCTGTTGACAGGAAAGGGATGCCTTTAACACGATGGAAGAAGACCTATGGCCATATTGGCCATATCTGACCACCCAGAGTCAAATATAGATGGAAGGAGAATGGGAAAAAGTACAACTTATGGTTCCAGGTTTTTCCCAGGAAAGGCAAGAGAGACACTCATCTTCAACAATGAGGCAAGGTGGTAGCCCTCCAGGCGATGCACTCAATCTGAGTCGTCGTCTTCACCATTTATTTTGTTTGTTTGGCCGCTAGTTTGTGACATATTGTTTGTCGAGCTGCTGATGCACTTGACAGCCTGTTGGTGAGGAATAAGAGGGGAGAGAAGTTGGTGTTTGTTCGGTTTTTTATTTTATTTATTTTTATGTCGGTTTTTGTTGTGAAAAGCGTATCAGCTTTCATTTTCCGTTCTAGACTGATGGTGTTGGGGATTTGTTGCATTTTTTTTTTTTTTCTGGTTGATATTTAGTTTTGTCGTTAATTTTGTTGTATGAGTGATGCCCACTATGAGGGATTGTTGTTCAAGTTGTTAAATAACCTTATATAAAGTCAAGTACAGTTATATTCATAATTGTTAAAGTTAACCAGTTATATTTTTAGAACTGGACGTTTTTAAACGAATTTTAAATGACAAAATAAAATGAAATTTCAGCTTCAAATAATAAAATTAATTAAATTTGTTGAAATCGAAATTGATTTATAATTTAGCATTATAAATTTAGTTTAAAAAATTATCAAAGATTTAGCAGTAACGATTCAACTGGTATTTTATTGGACAAGTCAGTTTTTTAAACTTGACATTTTATTGATTGGACTCCTCCTTATTTATTTGCTGATTCTCTAATTTAAAATTGGACCAAGAATAAAGTACAGCCACTCTTATGCAGTCCATGTAAATCAGTTTCAATAGGCTAATTTTGTTTTCTTTGTGAAATTTTATTCCTCAAATTGACACCAAATTCATAAGTCAATCATAGTTCTAGCACGCATTTGATTCCTTTTTATTCTTATTAATTTTTAAGAAGAAAATGTTAATCAGTATTTGAAAATTGCTTTTAATTTATGATTAATTTCATTATTAAAAAAACTTTCAATATTTTTTCAATATTACTACTTATTATCTCTAAAAAACTTTTTAACTGAACATTCAACTTGGAAACTAAACTAAAACTTCATATTTACATGGAACTAAGACTAAAATTTGGTTTCTAAATCTTTAGAAACCAAATGTTAATGTATATCTTTCTGAAAATATATACATAATTGATATTTATAACAAAACAGACTTATATCATATATTGGCACATTCCAAAGCATACAGGTATGATTTCAAAATCATTAACAATTTACAGACGATGGCACTTTACTCAAAAATAAAGTTATTTTTCCATGACACCAAATCTCAACAAACACCTTTTACTCTGATCAATCCGTCCCACCAACCCAAAATGAAATTCATAACCACTTCGCCACTCGCAGAAGGCACTAACAAAAGCAAAGCGACATATTACAGGGGGTGGGGGAGTTGGAGCCCTCTACCCCATTCCTGCTCATCACTCGTATATAAATCAGAATGTAGGGGGGTGGAGGGCCAATTGCATCGCTCCTTTTCTTCTTGATGTTCCCTGAAACATCGCAGATGCCCAGACAAAAGCATTACCGGAGGCTTTAGCATTGGCCATAAATTCTTCAGGAACAAACAATCCGTCATTTCTAACTGCGGAGTTCCCCTGTTTTGCCGCATCTCCGAGTTATGGCAGATTAATTCTACATTGGGGAAAATGGATAGATAGATAGATATATAAACGCTCGGGAAAAAGTCTTCAAAGTTTTTTTTTTTTTCCTTTTCTGGCTATTGTTTGTTGGGTGTTGTTGTCTTTTCTTTTTAATGTGCCTTGTTTTTGTATTGAGATTTTGCTCAGGATCTTAGCTCTCTTTTTTTTTTATGTTTAAGATGCTTGAACAATCTGGAAATTGGTGGAAATGTACGACTTTAGCATAAGAAAAGATCATTCGTATTATTATTATTAGAATAGTTTTGGCTATTTTTCATGGAGGTTCACTTTTAAGTTTAAAAAAGATGGCTTTAGTTTGTAATTTCTCTTACAGTCAAACATTTATCTCAAAAATTTTATTTCTTTCTAATGCGATATTTTTCATATTGAATTTTAAAAACGATGTAAGATTGTGATTCATCTGTAAAAATCAAATGTTAACCTTAAAAATTTATCTTCAACTGAAAATAAATTTTTAAGGTTAACATTTTAGTTGATAAATTAGCTAAAAATTTGAATGATCTATTTAAAAAGATAAAATTTAACCTTAATTTATCAATATATTGTGAATAATATAACGCCTTCAAATTAAAAAAAAATAATAGAAAAAAAAACATTCTAAATAGGGTTAGTTATTTACTTTAATTTTATATCTATAAGAGCTCATTTATAGTATATAACACTTAAAGAATAAGTATAGCTAGCATGTGGGACATTAGCATAGAAAATCATTCCTCTTACTATCATAATAGTTAAGATTCTGTTTTTGATAGATTATATTAGTATGTTGAATTATTATTGGTCCTCATATAGAGAGAGGAATAGCCAAAATTTACTATTGCAAAGTTTTTATTCTAATTTCCAACAATTTTTATATTTAAAAAAAAACAATTTTTTAACTATGTGAAATTAGCACTTGTGAATTATATAGAAGGCCAGATAGCCAAAAAGTATTATTGCAAAGTTTGTATTCTAATTACCAACAATTTTTATATTTTAAAAAACAATATTTTAACTATGTGATATTAGCATAGACATTAACACACACATAGTATACACCATTAGCATAGACAATCATTCCTATTACTATCATAAAGGTTAAGATGCTATTTTTGATACACTATATTAGTAATTGGAATTATAATTGGTCCTTAGAGAGAGAGAGAGAGAGGGATAGCCAAACATTACTATTACAAAGTATTTTATTCTAATTACCGCCAATTTTTATATTTTTAGAAAACAATTGGTTAACAATTGATTAAAAAATTTTTTTAAAAAACCACTTCAACTTGAACCAAAATGAAATAAACTTTCCCCTGAAACAAAAAAAAAATTGGTTTGGAAGCTCAGAACTCAAAACAAAATAAAAGCAAAACTTATACGAAACAATCTCTATTGCTAAACCAATTTCAAGTGGCTACGATTGAACTTATCGTGACAGTTTGGGGAAAAAAGTATTTTTGATCTATAAAAAAAGCTCTGGTCTCCCGTAACAAAGGGGATTATTGGGAAAATTCTGTCTGCAGCCACAGAGATTTGGGATTTTCCGTGATGATTTTTTTAGGGATTTTTAAGGGTAGGGATCTTCGTAGTGACTATAATCACGCAGGAGGGGGAATACTTTGATAAAAATGACCTATTATAAGAAAACTGCGAACAAGTCAGTATTTATTGAAATTGGATTATTTGTTTGCTTATATGTTTCACGTGATATTTTTAGGTTGTAATTCGTTTGCAAGGAATTCTGATTGTATTGTATACAGTCCTTTCTTTTATTAAGATTATTCCTCGTAGTCTTCTAGTAGCATTTTAATATATATTTTAATAAATATTTCGCTCACTTAATTGAATTTATTAAACAAATTTTTCAATTTAAATAAAAATGCCGTTTAAAACTCTTTCGTGATTAAGTCATTTGACTTTTTATTATAACATCGTCTAATTATGGCATGCGCAAATGCTTTAATTTCGAAAAATGAAAGCATTTATTTTATTAATAATGAAATAGATTTAATAAAATTAGTTATTATGTAAACAAATCAATATTTCAGATATGAATATGAAAAGTTTCTAAAGATCTGCATTTGCGATCATTAGTTAGCGACCTAAATAAATATTATTTTTCTATCGAAAAATTAATGATGATACATCTTGTCATGTCGATATTAATTTTATTTTGTGTATGATATAAATTTTGATTTGTAATATGTAAGAAATCTTATATAGTGGTTTGTTATATATATAAAGCATTCTAGGACTTGTTTTTCACTTGATTGTTCATTAAACCCTTCCTACCATCAATTTTTTTATTAAAATTGACAGAGGATTGAAATTCAATGTTAGTTTAGTGTTCTGGACACCTGATCAAAGAGCGTAGTCAGAGAGAATGAGGGTAGGAATTTTTTAAGGAACTTAACTAGTTTAGTTTATGATTCCGTTATCATATAATTATGCAAGTGTTTACTTACAATATCCTTCTTGTTGTATTGTCTACAAAAGTCAAGCAGTTTCATAAGGTAGTTAAGTGTTAATTAAACTAATTCTATAAATTAAAGTGTGAGAACTTTCACACAAAATTTTAATTTGATAAATCCTCAATAATTCATTGATAATACTAACTTCGAAAAAGTTTTTCTCTATATTAATTATCATTTATCAAAATATATTCTCATGAAACACACTAATTAAATGTTTTTGAAAATTTCAAAAAGGATTCAAGATAATATTAAAGCAACGGTAGATACACTAAAAGCTTATTTTTCTGCAAGAGCTACATCTCCAGGACAAGTTATATTTTGTTGCGTATCTGTATCTTTCAATGTTGTCAATCGAAAGGAAACGATACATTGTTCACGTTTATATATCTATATTTCCGATTTTCAAACCCTCAGTTATGGCCAGTTGATTTTAGTGTCTACCCGAGCAACATTATTTCCCCTTTTTTCTGCAGATTATTTTCCCTGGTGCCTTTGGAAAACTCTAGACTGGACAAGCATCATCTGAATCGTGAAATTGGATTGTGTCTTCGATCTAAGAAATCGATCATTTCCTTTGTAGGGATCCCCTTTTAAAAATGCATGTTTTTTGCATGCCTTCAAACTCCTATAAAATCTAAAACGACTCTTTCAGGAGTTTTTGGTTCTTCAAAATATATGTATGTATTCGCTCGATATTCTCATATAAATAAATATTTTTCCATATTGAATGAAAGTGTAGTTGACTCGATATATTTTATAAAGTCCTTTTTAATATTGCTGGCATGCAATTTTTATAGAACGGTTTTTCTTTTTTATGAAGTAGTAATATATATATATATATTTTTCTTATAACATAATACCGATTTTTTGTCACTTGGTACCTTTGGATTTATGTCTCGAAACAGAATTCAAATCAATGCTTTTCAAAAATAAAGTAAATGTAGGAATATAACTTTTTTGCCATTTAATTAACAAAATGGGTTTATGGTGATAAAATAAGCAGAAAATAATCCAATTTCGTAAAAAAATTTTCATTGTGTCACTTTTTTTTTTTTTTTTTTTTTTTTTTTTTTTTTTTTTTTTTAAAGCTTCATAATTTTAACTGATTAATAATAGTTTTAATTTTCCATCTATACTTTCTTTAATACTCATATTTTAAAAAACAGTTTTTCATTCCAATTTTTTAAATTTGTTTGAATAACGATGCATATTTACTCTTCCCTTTTCATTTTATCTGTAAAAAGTTGAACATTTTTTTGCCTAATGCTTTTCATCCAAACCATTATTATTTTTTTCTATTTGTAGAAAAAAAAATTTATGGGGGGAAAATAATACTAAATAGCCTCTTAAATTTTAAACAATTTTTTTTCATATGGGTTATTTTAATATGGAGTTTAATTACTACCATCTTATATTTGAAAGCCTAATTGTAACTAAAGTGAATATTAAGAAATTCTTTTAACTTTAGGTACGTTATATTTATTTTTTATATATTATGCATCAAATACAAAAGGAATATTGTCACATTCATCATCATCAATAGCACGACAGCCCAGGTTTTCCTTTGAAGAGATTTCTATGCATTCCTCTGGGTGGCAATGGTCCTCCAATTCTTAACCTCTAGTACAGCAAAATCCTTTTCAACTGCTTCTATCCATCGCAACTTGAATTGGCCTTTTCCTCTTTGACCCTTTGGCTTTTCCGAAACGATCCTTATTACAGGGTTTAATTCATTCATTTGAAATACACGAGCAACCCCGTTTAATCTATTGATATTAATAAATTTTATAATATCTGTGTCTTTACAGTATTTATAAATTTCTGCTTTGTACCTTCTTCCCTAACAATCACTTTCCCTAACACCTCCAAGAATAGCCCTTAAAATCTTCCACTCAAATATACCCAAATGGGCCTCATCAGATCTTATCAAAGTTCAAGTTTCAGAGCCATAGATCAAAATAAGTCTAATAAGGGTTTTATATAACAAGAATTAAGTTTTTCTGCTTCTGAACTGTGAATTGTTATATTAACTTAATTTAACCTATATAGCATTTATTGTAATACAGTTCGATAGTTATTTTGTTGCAGTTTCACTTTTCATACTTTTTATTATCAATAAAATAATGTAGTTAATTTTCATTCAAAAAGAATTCACGTCTTCTGAGAATTTTATTCCCGGCGTAAAAATAAATAAATCCAAGTATCGAGGCGATTTTAAACCTGTTTTTTTTTTTTTTTTTTTTTTTACTTAACTACACATCTCAGTAAATTAAAGCTGGCAGTGCCCTAACACTTCAGTGCGAGAACAGGATAGCAGTTTACTGAAGATTTCTTGGAACAGCGATCTAGCTTCTATTAAGGTATAGTTCAATAGTTTTTATTCTGGAGATAGCTTACTCTCTTTTCTATGTTTCCTTCCAAGTCTTGTTTCCTTTCTTTTTTATTATTTCTTTAACTTTGTAAAAAAAAAAAAAGAAAAAAAAGAATCTTTTGAAGTCTTGTTTCACCATCGCAAGACTTTAGTTTTTACTTTTTTTTTTTTATATATGTACGCTTTCACTCCCTTTTTACCACGTTCTTCTTCTTCTGTTAAGTTCGACTTCGAGGTTTTGTGTACTTTTCGGATTAATCCACTGTTGGCACTTAGAAATCGGATTCTAAATCAATCTTGTTCGGATGTAAGTCTACAGAAGAACCTAAGATAACAGGCGGGAAACAACACTATGGCGTCCAATATTGACTGTTTTTACAAGGGAATCCATTAGTTGAATGTTGTAAAACGGTAAGAAAATGTTTCCGGTAAATACTTTTTTACTCTCTTGTATATGTGTCTTCCTTCTAGTTTGTGGATGTTTAGCAGCTTAATCTGAAGTCAGTTGCATTACATTGTTTGTAAAAAAATAGTTTTTCTTCTAAAGGAAATTGAGATATATCTTCGAGGGAGATAAGTTTCTTTAAGATGCCTATAACTTAGCTTGACTTAGGAATTTAATCTTTTGTTGCGTCCAGAAAAAACAGACGTGCTCACATCTACTAAAGCCCTGTAGTCTGAGTCAATAATACTCCAGGATGTTTTGTATGGTGACTTAAAGAGCTCTAAATAAACAGAGTGTGATTTTTTTTTCCTTGTAAAAGTTTATACAATCAATTACATCTTTTCTTTATTTGTATCTATGAACGCTATCGTTGTAAAAGAAGATGTTTATCCAGTTTGCGATAGATTTACTGCTATATAGAGCGTATAGTCAAAAATTGTAAGAAAACAAACACAGTTTAGTTTTTCATTTTTTCCTGAACTAATCGAAGATTAAACTTTTTTTACTTTTTATAAAACTTTATATACTTTTAACTTTATATACTATAAACGTTTTTTACTTTTTATATTTTTATCTCATAAAATTATAAGTAAACCCCTTATTTTTGCTTGCTTTTTGTTTTGGAGAAAAAAATACACTGGAATATGGCTTCATACAGTTCATATAAAAAAAATTAATTTATTTTTCTTACTGTTCAGCTATCAATTAATTCTAATATCAATACGTAAAAAAATTACTATTAGCTTTAATCTGCTGTGTAAAAAATATCCGTAATAATGATAATATTGCTTCAACATTATTTAATTTGATCGTTAACATTCAACATATCTCATTTGATTTAACATATCTCAATTTGATCGTTTCTGAAATTACTAAATTGTTTCCCAATTGAATTTGATCATATTTTATTGTACTAAAAGGATAATATCCACAGTTTAATAAATTACTGTACCTAGTATCAAGGCAAAAAGATTTGTCTTGAAAAATGGTATACTTATGACTGAAGATGAAAAAAATATAGAACTTTAGTCTATTATCTAAAAAATAAAGAATCTAAGGAGGATCCTAATCTAATCTTTAGGACTTAATTTATTACTATATTGTTGCTAAATATATAAAATTCTAAACTAAATTATTACGCCTCTAGTTGCCTATAGTTATTATATTTAAATCCTTTGTTAAAAATAAAAAACTTTAAAACTTAACTCTTAAAAACTTATTGTTTGTCGTGCAGCATTAATTTATAGCACTTATTTATTTAAGGACAAACAACAATGTCAAAAAATCGATATTAACAATACCGACGAGAGTTGTAAAGTTTATACTTTGAATAATAATTTTCTTAAAATTTCCCTAAATTTTCACTCGGACATTTGTCATGGCGACTTGAGAAATAACCCTTTACTTTTATCTTTACAGTAAATCTTATCCATTTCTTAAAAGAAAAACGTTTATATTTTTAAAAATGGAAGTCAGGCAAAGTTGTCCTTCTCTGGGGAGGTCTGATGTCGCGAAGATCATCCCTCTTTATACCAACTTCATCTTTGGTTGTCCCCGCTAACAAATAGCGTCTACTAAAGTAGCTAAATAATGAAAGACGTCTTCAGGAAGAGGGGGTTAGGGGGTGGGGGTGGAGGGTTCAGAACGTGGGATGATCAACCGATAATTCTCGGGGGTGAGTTTTCATCTTCCACAACCGCTACTTCCCCCATCCCCTGGAGGATCACCACAAACGTATGAAATAAGACTGATCTGTCAACAACGTTTTTCATCAACATCCTTCCTCCCCCACCCCCACCACAGAAAAGATGGCACATCCCCGAGCAAATACACCCCTCCGTGATGGAATTGTCTTTTGGGAATTGCCGATTTTGTGATAGTTTGTGTTAGAAATTCCTTTGTTCATGACTGAAATTGAAATATTATTGTGTAAAAAAAAAAGTGGTACGCGATTTATCAAATTTTATTTACGGAGATTGTGCATTAAAAGTGAATAGTGTGTCTTTTAGAATGGGAGGTTGGTTTGAACAATCTTTGAAGATTTATGCTCTGGTTTTAGAAAAATGATTGACATTTTACTATAAGCAATTGATTATTTTTACTTGGACAAGGATGGTTTAACAGTTCCATTTAACAAAAGAATTTTTTGCCTTCACTTTTATTTATTTCTTCATCTTTTTAACATTTGTTCCTTTTGCTAAATTGCAACAATTGTAGGAAATAAAATATAAAATTGAACAACATAGAAATAAAATGGTATGCTACGCTTAAATCTTTTTTATTTATTCTAAAACATTCTAGTTTGTAGTATGAAAAAAATATTTATCTTTAAAATTTCTTTTATGTTTTGTACAAGTTTATTTATATAAAATATTTATAGGAATAATATGATTAGTATTTTCTTTTTTGAATTCTATATTTCCTTTTTTTCCTATTTCTATAAAAAAGCAACATAATTGTACATAGTATTTTATCAGATATTATTTTGTAAATTTGATAATCGTTTATTACTACAACTAAAATCAAGTTTTGTCACTCATTAATAATATTAATTTTGAGCTTCATTATTTCAAAAGGTTCCAATAAATATTTAGTGATTTAATGGCTGATTACCTTTGATATCTACAGTACATTCTCAAAACATTGTACCTTTCAATAAATTTAATAGCATTAAATTTATTAATGCTATTAAATATAATTCAATAAATATAATACATTGTCAATTGTGATACATCACAATCACAATTTGAATCACAATTTTATTAAATCTATCTGTTCCAGGAAAAAAAAATCTGGTAAATGTATAACTATCATCAAAATTAATATCTGAATCTTTGTTTGAATTTAAATGCTTAATTTGGAAAACCATTTAATCATTTTAAAAGAAAACGTATATTTTATATAATTTCAGGAGAATACCAGAGTTTTCAATTGAATCACAAAATGAATTAAAATCCTTATTTTATTAAAATGAATCGAAAGATGAATTAAAAATAAATTGATTATACCTTAAGAGAATAATTAGCTAAATGCTTATAAAGATAAATCTTTTAAGTATTGTATATGTACAGTATCAAAAATGGATTAGCATTCAGATTCATATCAAAACATAAATATATTAAAAACTCTCCTGATTATATCCCACTAATATACCATCGCGACATCGTTCCATTTCGACATAAAGATTAAGTCGTCAACTTTTGCCATATTTAATGGCCGTGGCAACACTGAATTATTCGAAAGAACACCTGACGTGATAATAAGCAGTTTTTCTCTCGACAAAGCTAGACAGGACATATGATTTACACCAAATATGTCCTGAAGTTAGACGTCATCTCCGGGCAACTGATAAGAAAGGACACAAATCATTTCTTCCTTAAGATAAAGTTAATACTCATGTCTTTCGAAGTAGATGTGGAAATTTAATGTTGTAAATGGGTTGCGAAAATCGTAAACATTTATTTATTTGATTCATATTAAAAAAGGCTGTGGTGTTTTTATTTATTATATTTTTTTGGCATCAAGTGTAAGTTTATCTTTTTGACAGTTATACCTCGGGGAATTTTAGTGTAGAAACGGAAGCTATTTACTTCGAGATTTTTGTTAATATTAATTTTTATGGCAAATAGGAAAAGTTATTAATATATATTTAAGCTCTGCAAGTAAGTTTGCTACTTTAAAAAAAATTGTCTACATTCAATTTGGTATCTGAAAATATCCAGGTTTTCAGTTAAATTATGGCTATGATAATCAACAATAAAAAATAAGGGATTCAGTAATTTTAATAAATTTATGAGAACCAGACAATAACTTTTTAAAATTGATCATTAATTAATTAAATGTTTATTTTTTTCCTTTAAGTTTGCATGTTTTTGTTTGTTCTCATCATTTTTGTTTGTTCTCATTATTTTTGTTTGTTCTCTTTATTTTTTTGTTCTCTTCATTTTTGTTTGTTCTCATTATTTTTGTTTGTTCTCATTATTTTTGTTTGTTCTCATTATTTTTTTTTGTTTTTTTTTTTTTTTTGTTCTCATTATTTTTGTTTGTACTCATTATTTTCGTTTGTTCTCATTATTTTCATTAAAAAAATTATATATTTTATTTACAAGTAAAAAAAAAATGACAAACATTAAATTATTTAGAATGATTCATAATTATTATTTTAAAGAAATATATTAAAAATTAAAAAAAATATTAATATAAATTCTTTTTAATTGATTGATTTTTTTGTTCGCATAATTGATTATTAACAAACTTAAATAAAGGTTAAAATATTTATTCTTATTATAATATTTTATCAATTTAAACTATTAAATATAATTGGAATGAACAGAATTCTATTCTGTGAAAATTGCTACTGAGTTAATAATTTCAAACGAATGAAAGAAAATTGTAATTATCATTAACAAAGGAAGTTTCCAACTCCAAAACATTTTCTCGTTGGTTAATATTTTCTTTTGTTGTCTGGTTCCATAAATTATCAGCTTTGACACTTTTAAACATTCATTAAATGAATTAAATTTATTCTCAACTGTAAAAAAAGCTTAGCAATATCTAAATTTCGGTTTTTTTTTTACAATAAAAATGTATGAATGATGATCACTAGAAAATAAATTTAAATGCACCGTGAAATTCTTCTGGTTTTATGGATACTTTCAAAACAGAAATCATTAAATGTTTCGTTGTTAATGGACGTTGCAGTGTTTATCATCTTTTTAGTGATAATTAAAAGTCATAGTTTCTGGTACATTCGTTTTTGAACATATTTCACCGATGTAAATGTATTCCATGAGCTATTATGAAGCAGTTTTTATCCATAATAATACCTCAAATGGATTGATTGATAAAATTTAAAACAAGGTTTTTGTTAGGAAGCTCCTGATTTATTTCATAAATTTAGTAGTTTATAAAAAAAATTAAGAATTGTTTCATTAAACATTATCAATAAAGCATTTAAACAAATATAAATTTTTTAATTTACATTTAATTCTCGTATTGCTATCAAATAATTAGATATGTAAAGGCCTAATTGTTAGCACATTGATTTTCTTAATTGAAAGAGCTTTGTTCAAAACCCGACAAAGGAGCCAGATTATAAATTTGTTGTCTATATTTGGAATAGGCTAATTTTTAGCCTGAAAAATGCCTACACTAGAATTTGGATTCCAGGATTTGTTTGAATGATTTGGTGGGCGAAAGCTCTAGATGACATCTCTTGTGGTACTCATTCCTAATTATAGGAATATACATGATCAATCCTACAAATTAGGAATGTAGATTGTATTAGAAGGATTAGGAAATAGATTAGATGTACAATGGAATAGGCATAATCAATCAAGTCTGAAAAATGCCTACACCAGAATTTGGATTCCAGGATTTGTTTGAATGATTTAGAATATAACATCTATAGATAACATCTAGTGGTACTCATTCCCAATTGTTGTGGCATCAAACTTTTCAAGATGGTACCTTTTTTTCCCATAATGAGTCTTGCTGCCTTAATTAGACTATCATCGTCATCAAATATGATAATCTTGAAATCATTGCATTTTGCAGCTAATTTTCTACCATTTTGCAATAACCTGTCCATTCTGCAGCCATCCATTCCATTCTGAAGTTAATTTTCTACCATTTTGCAATAATCTGTTCATTCTGCAGCCATCCATTCCATTGTGAAGCTAATTTTCAATTATTTAATTAATTTCATTAATCATCTAATTTTTCATTCTTATATCTATACTGAAGCTAATTTCTACCATTCTGTTATAATCTTAAAGTTTAAGTGATTTAATATTTATGTTTTCATAAAAAGTTTGAACATTTTCTCTTTTCAACGAATTACTATTTAAAGTGAAAAGATTTTCCAAAAAAACTCACTTTGTTTAAGTATTCTTTCCTCGTTTTTTAAAGCAATTTAGATAAAAACAATACTTTCCCACAAAAATGTTGATGCCACCCCTTTTACAAAATTGCAGAAACCATTACATACGGTAATAACAAGAAAAAAAAAGGGTCGGTCCCTCAGTTCGCAAATAGCCTTCACAGGAAATTGAAAAATGACGCTGAGTCTCCAAAAGATGCATACATTTATGAAAACTCTGGTCTCTGTGCACTATTGATCGCGGAAACCCGTTTTTGCAATATTTTATTCCATTTTTTTGCACGGGGTTCTTTGTATTTTCCGAACACGTCGCTCTGCGGCCAGATTTAAAGGGGGCGAAATATTGGAAGAAAGATTTTTACCTTTATTTTTGGCACATCTTCCTATATCACCGACGTCCGTATTTCTGTTTGGGGCTCTGCAAGCGATAAAGAACTTGACGCGTCTACAACTTTATTTGTCAACAGCTAAATTTGTGCTATTTATGTACGGGTTGTTCGAATAAATGTTTGGTATCAAAAGCGTAAAAAAAGAAGAAAAAAAAACAGATAGATGATTCTGGATGGTAACTTTTACTTGCTGGATGTTATTGATTCCGTAAATCTTTACTTGTTATAAGAAATATCAGAATTATTGCTGTTGGGAAAAAAGGTGATGTTTTATTCTATGTATAAGAAACTTCTTATTCTAACACAATTGAATTCAATATTTATTTTGACGTTTAAGTTGAATAAAAATTGCTCAGTCCAATTTTTGTTTATGGGATATTTTTTGAATGATGATATTCTTTCAAAAATAGTTTATTTATCTTTTCTTCTTGATTTTTATGCCTATTTTATTTTGTTCAACATTACAAAATATACTTTTGTATTATTGTTATTCGAGAACATCGAACATATCCACTGATAACGTAGCGGGATTGTTTAAAATATGTGCGAAGTATATAGAAAAAATAACTGACAATATGGTAGCATTCTCATATCGAATATATGCCATGATAAAACATTCTTTTATTTTAACATATAATTCTGATTTATGTAAGTTTTAATTCTTTAAATGTAAAACATTTTTCGTCCATCAAATGTTAATAATTTTTTTGGCATCAATCCTAGTTAACGAATCTTTTGTGAAATTTACGAATATATAAAGCGTTTACTTATTCTGAATATTTAACAATCGGAAACGACAATGATATGAAGTATTAGAAACATACACGTCTAATGACATTCTAAGCGTGAAAACTAATACAGAAACACTTCTAATCTAATCTAAACATATCCACTGATAACGTTGTGGGACTATTTAAAATATGTCCGAAGTATATAGAAAAAAATAACTCGCAATATGGCAGCATTCTCATATCTAACAAATGCCATAATAAAACAGTTTTTAATCATCTTTGATTTTAACATATAATTCTGATTTTAATTGTTTAAAGCAAAATATAAGTTTTTAAAATCTTTTTTATCCATCAAATGTTAATAATTTTCTTTGGAACCAATCCTAGTTAACGAATCTATTGCGAAATTTACGAATATATATAGCGTTTAAATATGAGAATATTTAACAATCGAAAACAATAATAATATGAATTACTAGAAATAGCATTCTAAGCGTGAAAACGAATACAGAAACACTTCTAATCTAAGTGCTTTACAATTGCAACAATGTAATACCACTCGCAAATTAAAATACCAAACCCTTAATCCTTCCAATTCGGCATCAATTCGACAAATTCCGACGGTGTTTGAAAGGATTAACCTGATACATTTGCATGTCATTAACATGCGAAACTCCCAAAACCACATAATCCTCTGAGTCTAAATCTGCTAAAGCTCTCACCAAATGAAATTCCCACCCCCAAAAACCTCCTCCCATTCTAAAACAAAACCTCAATTTCTAATTTCTAATAGGAGGAAAACTTTTAAAACCCAGATTGAATAATTCTTAATCATCCTTCAGCATCAGAACGCCGAATCCGTATTGGGCGGTGTGGATTGGTGACTGTCATATGGATGGTTCCAGAACCAGAGAGAGCCTGGAGGCAGCTCCTATGTGGTTCAATCCTCATTTGCACCTATTTACATGCGGGCACATGCGTCTTCCGTCAACGATGCACCGAGTAACTGAGTCAGATGACAAATCCAGCCGTCTTGCGTCAAATGTACAATCCATCCATTCCCCCCTTTTCCCATTGCATATTTTAGGGGCAATGTCTGATTGGGTGCAACTGGGATGTGATGATGACACGATTTAAATGTCGGTTGGCTGTTATCACTCATGGACCCCCAGAATAGAGTACCCCCCGGAATAGAATGGAAAAGGAATTACCTGGATCTTCGGCAGGTAATCGTCTTGTAAACATATTTAAATGTAAAGAAATTTCTAGCAGAAAATAAAGAAATGAAAGGTTTGGTATTTCAGAAAGAGATTGCCTCGCGTCTACGGAGCCCATTTCGGCTTAGATTGAATAATTTAAATTTTTGTAAGATGTTTTGATGCATTATTGAATTAATCTTCATACTATGTACTGGATTTGCTGTATATTTAGCCAAGTAAAGATTGATACAAAATATGCATTTCCAGCTCATAATGTATCGTAATAATGATGATGATGTTAGACGACGCCTTTTCAAAATGTTACCATATCTCAAATTCCTTTCAGAAATTATTCGCTGGAAACGCATATTTTAAAATGGAATCATAAATTTATCTTTACAAATGTAAACTTAATCTTATACAAATTAATTTCGTAGTTAAATATTAACCACTATCCGCATAAAATGTTATATGTAGGAATCGATAATGTAAAAGTCTAATGTAAATTTAAAAAAATTCCAATAATTATAAAAATGTGAAATGAATAAATTATTACTTAAAAAATATAAAATACAGATACAGATTTTATATTTATTAAGTAACTAATAAATTATTTGAAAGTTATTTTTTTAAAACTAAAATCATTAATGTTGCGGGGGCTTGATGACAGAGTGACTAGTCCTCTGGCTCTTGGTGCCACAGGTTTCGGACTGACTCTTGTTGTATGTAGTGGTTCGGAATCCACTTTAAACCGTAGATACTGGTCTAATATGACTGTAGAGCGTTGAATTTAAGGCTGACAACCCTATCCCATACAGAGAAAAACATCTATTCTGTCCGTATCCTGGCGGTGGCATGGATGATCTTAGTGGCTCGGAATCCACGTTGACCTGTAGGTTCCCGTCTAATTAACTCAAATTGCGCACAATATGACTGTAGAGCCACAAACCAAACCAAACCAAACTTGTCTCGAAATCTCCCAGTAGGCAGACAACCTTGGCTCCCCATGGAGATTTTGCTCGAGTAAAGAAGAAGAAGAATGTATCATGTGCTCTTATATACATATATGTATTGAAATATTTTTTAATCAATGCTAATAAGTTTTCTCTATTTGTACATTTTTACAAAAAAAATCATATTCAAATAATTATGTTACGTATATAAGATATTTTAACGTCTTACACAATTATGCTTACCTATGTGTAATAAATAAATAAATAAATGTCAGCCATATCAAATGACAACTTCTTTTGTCGGGCAGTAATATTATTAAAAATATTTTTAACTTTATTATTTTTAATAAATTATCATATAACATTAACTACAAAAAAAGATTCCCATTTGCCTTCAGATGCTAAGCGTCCTTTACTTTTATCCAACGCCATTTATGTATGCTGATGAAGTTACTTGCCTACCACTGACTGCACTGCTTTAAAACCTTCCACTTACACTTAAAATTCAATTGTTGCCATCCGCTCTCTCAAAGCAGCAGAGAAAGGAACGCCAACGAAAAGAAAATTTGCACCATTCCACCTTCCACCCCTCCTTGCCTTTCCAGCAGTCTCAAAAATAAAGTAGGTGACAAAACTAAATGCTAAACATTGCTTTTATACCCGCCAGAAAATCAAATATTTAAATGCGTCGAGATTTATTTGAGAAAATGAACCATTCACTGTTCTGAATTAATTATCGCGGAAGATGCTCTTCTGCTTTGGCAGTGTTTTCTTAGCTGTGATTGTGTGAATCAAGGGAGCAGCCTTAATCTGATTAAACATCTTAATTCACGGGGACAGGGATTTTTAATGTGATTTTAAACTCATCGCCAGAAATTCTTCATGGAAAGTTGATATAAAATTAAAAAATTCCATTAATTAGAAATTGTGAAATGAATAAATACTTAACTAAATATAAAATACAGATACAGATTTAATATTTATTAAGTAACTAGTAAAAAATTACTTGAAAGCTATTTTTTTAAATTAAAATCGCTAATGTAGCATGGGACCTGATGGCTGAGTGATTAGCGCTCTGGTGCTTGGTGAGACTGGCTTCGAGTTCGCCATGGATGTCTGTAGTGGTTCAGTATCCACTTTAAATCGGAGGTTCCTGTCATAACTGTAGATCGTCGCGCGTAAGACTGACAGCCCTACCCCGTAAAAAGAAAACATCTCTCTTGTCTCGAAATCTGCCAGTAGACAGACGGTCTTGGCCCAGCATGGGTCTTTTGCACCAATGAAGAAGAAGCATGAGCTCTTATATATATATATATATATATATATATATATATATATATATAATATTGAAATCTTTCTTAATCAATAGTAATGAGTTTTTTCTATTTATATATTTTTACAATAAAAAATTATATTCAAATGGTTATGTTACTATTAAACGTTTATAATATTTTTTAAATTACTACAATTATACTTACCGAAAAAGAATAAAAGAATAGTCAGCCATACCGAATGACATCTTCTTTTGGCGGCGCAGTAATATTATTAAAATATTTTTAACTTAATATTTTTATTAAATTATCATATAACATTAACAGAAAGAGATTCCCATTTGTCTTCAGATGGTAAGAACATTTTACCAAACGCCATTTATGTATGCTGATGAAGTGAATCTTTTTCTTTAGTTACCACTGACTGCACTGCTTTAAAACCTCCCACTTACACTTAAAATTCAATTGTTGCCATCCGCTCTCCAAAGCAGCAGAGAAAGGAACGCCAACGAAAAGAAAATTTGCACCATCCCCCCCCTCACTTCGTACAAGCCTTGCTTTTCCAGCAGTCTCAAAAATAAAGTAGGTGACAAAACTAAATGCTAAACACTGCTTTTATACCCGCCAGAAAATCAAATATTTAAATGCGTCGAGATTTATTTGAGAAAATGAACCATTCACTGTTCTGAATTAATTATCACGGAAGATGCTCTTCTGCCTTCGCAGTGTTTTCTTAGCTGTGATTGTGTGAATAGGGGGAGCAGCTTTAATCTGATTAAACATCTTAAATCACGGGGACAGGGATTTTTAATGTGATTTTAACTCCTCGCCAGAAATTCTGTTGGAAAGTTGATACAGGGAAAAGCTAAGCTCTTTTAATTACTGTAGCAGCTGTTGTCAATGTTTATAAGATGCCCTTTTTTTTTTTTAAAACCGTTGTTGCAAATGTAAAGGTATTTGTTTGAGGTTTCTTTATGAGATTATTAATCAACTAATCAATTCATTCTTTGTTTTTGTGAACCATTATAACCTGGAGCATCCACCTTTAAGTTCAACAATAGCGTTTGTAAAATTGAATCCCCTAGTTTCTTAAATTCAATTAATGCATTCGCATTTGCTGTTTTAACTGTTAATTATTAAATCCTGTTGAACAAAGAATATTAATTAACTTCAAGAATTAACATCTAGAATAATTTGCCGATTCAATCAGATAGAAAATTACATCACCCTGAATTAAATGAACAAGCTACTTATAACGTTCGAATTGCGACAAAGGCAAAATGGAGTTTTACGGACGATGGAAGATTATATGATATGTTAATTAATTATTTCTAAGCACAATTAATATGCATTATCATTCAAATGTATTGGGATTGAACAGCAATGCAATTGCTAAGTAATATTAAACTGGCATGAAATTTTCAAACTAAACAAAAGCCTTCTTGTAGGTTTAGTATATTTTGTTCTTTGTTTTGGAAAAAGGTCGGAGATTTGTTTTAATTTTATTATAATATTATGTTGCTAATTTTTTTTCTTCTATTGATGGCGGCCTGGCGGCTAGCCCTCTGGCCTTTGGTTCCACAAGCTTCAGGTTCGAATCCTGGCGAGTGGCATGGATGTTTATTAGTGGCCTGGTGGCTAGCCCTCTGGCCTTTGGTTCCACGAACTTCAGGTTCGAATCCTGGCGAGTGGCATGGATGATTATTAGTGGCCTGGTGGCTAGCCCTCTGGCCTTTGGTTCCACAAGCTTCAGGTTCGAATCCTGGCGAGTGGCATGGATGTTTATTAGTGGCCTGGTGGCTAGCCCTCTGGCCTTTGGTTCCACAAGCTTCAGGTTCGAATCCTGGCGAGTGGCATGGATGTTTATTAGTGGTTCGGAATTACGGTACATTAAACGGTTGGTACCGGTCTTAATTAGCATAAAGAGTGCATAAAATGACCATAGAGCGGTAACAACCATAATTATATTTCTAGTATTTTTTTAAAAGGATATTTATATAACGAATGAAAACATCCTGATGAATCACTTGCACAAACTAAAGGACATTTTTTTTAAATTAAAAATAGTCAATTTATATAGATTTTAATAATGTTTGTTGTTTCTTATCCCACTTGGCTGGCCAAGCCCACGAACCCATACGTGCTCATGATTGAAGGGGAAGGAAGCAGCTTCTGTTGTGATGGAGCACCCGTAGGTAGAAGCCTGACTTTTGCTCCGTGACGCTCTTACAGTCATAGGAGACCGGGACCTACGGCTTAAAGTGGATTCCGAACCACTACAAACATCCATGACACCGCCGGGATTCGAACCCGAAACCTGTGGCACCGAGTGTCAGAGCGCTAGACACTCGGCCATTCAGGTCCCAAATTTGCCAACGGCACGCGGTGTTCCCAGGTGGTCACCCACCCAGGTACTGACCGCGCCCAATGATGCTTGACTTCGGTGATCTAACGAGAACCGGTATATTCAGCATGGTACAGCCGTTGGCTAGATTTTAATAATTTAAACACAAATGCATCATACTACGTAAAACACTAATACACAAATCAAAAATACATGAAGCCCATCTAATGTTGTTTTTGATTTGTTTGATTTTTATGGTAAACATTTACTTTTTAATTTGATAGAACTGGTAAAACTAGAATATGGTAAAATAATAGAATATGATATAAAACATATAATAGAATAGGGTAAAACTATAATAAACTGTAATTGTATTTGGTAAAAGATTTTTTTTATTTTTATGTTTGAGCTGTATAATTATGCTTCAAAAATTCTCAATCAAATCAAATAAATAAATTAAGATTAAGATTTAAAAGTTATGATTAATAAATTTACTAGATTCAGATCTAGTAAATTTATTAATCTTTTGCAACACAAATTATCATTCACAAAAAAGAGGCAAAAATAAATTTAACGCTCCAGCCATCCATATGCTGTAATTGTTGCTAACAAAAACCTACATATACATAGAACAAAAAAAAAAAAAAGAAAGAAAATTCTTAGCACTTTTGTAACGGATAATACTCTTGAGTGACAACCACCGGAATCCAGACAGATCGGATACCCATAATGAACTTCCAAAGTCCCCACCAGAAAAAAAAAATAATAGAAGACGACGATGAAAAAAAATAAAAAAAGGTCCTCACTAGCCATAGTGACCTTTGGCTCACAGATGGGATTCAAAACCCGAGGTTAGGAAGAAGAAAGAAGAATCCAAGTTGCATGAGATCAAACCATAAGAGCGTTGTTGAGGTTCTCATGAAATATGGATTGGTGAAACCCCAGCATAAAATAAATAAGGAAACTCCAACCCTTTTTGCTCATGGTTTGTTGCCTCCGCCGAGATTGAAGGCGAGTGGTCATCACAGAAGTGAGCCATTTCTTTCTTGCAATCGGTGGTCCCTTTCGGAACTGATTTTCTGGGTGGATAGTTCGTTTCTATTTATGATACTGTTTGATGGAGGTGGTTATGGTAATATGTTTCGGTACTGACGTTTAGTCTGTTGAAGATTTAATCTAATTTTGTTAACTTGTGATTGAATGATCATAAAAATTTAACTAATTATTATCAGATGGAGGTTATTTTGTGGATTATAATATAGAAATTAATTGTTACATTTTTAATCTTTTCAATCTGTTTGATGGATATGGTTATGCTAATATGTTTTGGTATTGGCTTTTAGTCTGTTGAAGATTTAATCTAATTTTGTTAACTTGTGATTGAATAATTATAAAAATGTAACTAACTATTATCGGATGGAAGTTATTTTATGGATTATAATATAGCAATTAATTGTTACTGATTTAATCTTTTGTTATTAATATTTTATCTAATTATTAAGATGGTTGATGATTTTGTCAGAGAAATTTTAATGACAGCAGGGCGATAAAGGATCCCTATATTATGTCATAAAAATAAACATCTTGAAGTATTAGAAATTTATTAAAAGAGTTATTATAATTTAATTACTCACTTTATTTTTAAATTTTGAATTAAGTTTTCTTATTATTCTTAAGAATATATTTGTTATTCAAGTATCAAATTATCATATATTACTAATTAAAGATAGATTAAAGAAAGCACCATTAAGATTAAAGAAGTTTTAAAGAGAACACCGCACATTTGTATTAAGAGTGGGAGAGAACCCAGAAAATTCACATTTTTCATGGACAGTCACCTGAATGTCGATGACTAGCTTATAGACGCTGTCACAATCGTCATCCTTGTTTTGTAAGCAGTGACTGCAATGATTTTATCATTGGATCCAAACACACAAACTACTGCATGTTAGCTCCTCGCATTATCACTCAGTCAAGTGTAGAGTACAACTTCTAGTACAAATTTCAAGTATAATTTTGCAGTTTGTATTCGAAAAATAAGCCTCTTTGTCTCCCGTTACATGAGAGTGCCCTGTCGTCTTTTGGAAGGTCGTAAATTCTTTGATTCAAAACCGACACCTGACCGAACGAAATTTCTGCTCACATGAAAGCTAACGGACGAAATTTCATTCATTTCAATTTCTATTTAAAGTGCGGTGTTCGGTTTGATGTGCCACGCTCAAAAGTTTGGATATGTCTTCAGGTGTTAAAAATATTGCATTTGGAGAGATTATTGTGTTATACTTTGTCATGATTCTTTTATCCTCAAATAACTCAAGGCATTGACATTAATATAATTACTTTCATTTAAGCAATATTGTTACCCAATTATTTTTATTTCCCTGCATCACAATGCTATAAATAGATGGGGATATTATTATATATATAATCCCAGCCACCGTAGAGCCACGTTGCTTAATATTTATGACCGCCACGAAGAGTGGAAAAAGTCCAGGAGTGCCAGGTGGTGCAGTTGGCCTGGTGCAAGTGATTGCAGGTGGACTTGGCAGGTCCTGATTGGATCTCCAGCAACTTGATCCCTGTGATCCTTGTCAGAAGAATGCCGATGATCCCTCTCCGCGATTGCTTTGGATCGATCCAGGAGGGACTTCCGTGGACCATTGCATGGCTCTTCTGTTAATTACTCTGAATGTGTGGGGTTTATGTGCTTGTCTTGACTATATTTGTGGAAGTTCTTTCAAAAATTATGTATAAAGTGTTAAGTATTCATATATTTATTTAGGACATTTTGATATATTAACTTTTATTTGATTTTATCATATGTCCCACTTTTGCTTGCCTGGTTAAAGGTTGTCACCTTTAGTAGCAGGTAAGATTATCCACTTAATTACGGCCATTTAAAATGTTAGGTGGACATACGCTTATTTTTTTTTTAACAGTGAACTTTGTCTTCCGCTTATGTTGTCCACGAACAGCTTATCAGTGGATTATGGGGATAGTGCATTGTCTTCCGGGAAGGCATTTCCATCATGCAGCCTGATTATCCATGCGAGATGTTTTATACTCATTGCTACAATCACCATCGAATCTCCTCATTTCGGAAAGCAGTGATTGCAGTGCACAACACATTACCATCGCGCAACGCATTACCATTTATTTGATTTTATGCTATGTCCCACTTTCTTGCCTGGTTAAAATCTGTCACCTTTAGTTAAGGGTAGGATTATCTTCTTAATTAGGGCCAATTACAATTTTAGTTTAACATATTCTTGTTTTTATTAACAATGGTATTTATGTTCCGTTTATGTAGACAGGACATTTCAATTATACAATATGACTCTCCATGCGAGATTCTTTATGCTCATTGCCATAATCATCATCGAATCTCGTTTTGGAAGTGGTCTGATGGTCAATTGGCTAGCGCATATATTGCTAATATACACTACTATAATAATACGATATTATTATTATATATTATTATTATAATAATACCCTATTATAATATTACGCTATTATACTAATACGCTAATATACGCTGTTAAATTGATCTTTGTCAATCAATTCTACCAAATTTATGTAGCTATATTTTTGTCAGACGAATTTTAATTTATTTTGTGAAATTATTATTCAGTAATTATATTTATTATTATAAAAATATATTACGCTAATCTCCTTTAAAAAAGTGTAATTTTTTTTTCTTCATTTCTAAACTCATATTTTCAAGAGCTTCTCATTAACATAAAATAAAAAATAGTCTCAAGAACAATATGTAAAATTACCATCGAGTTACATCCATTGTTACTCGAACAATGGTAATTTTACTAGTTATGTAAAATTATCATTGTTCTTCATTGGAAAAAACTTAAAATAAATGTCCGACATATGTTAACTGCATTTGTATATATTCTACAATTTTTATCAGAGGCATTTCTTTCTCTTGCCTTGATGTTTTTCTTTATTTATTCGTTTTAAAGCTTTGTTTTCTTTGTTGATCGATGATCCTCACCCTTTTGACACCAATCTGTCTCCATCAAAATCTGACGCGCGAAATCGACTTCCTTACTGCATTTGTTTTCTGGTTTCCTTTCTCGGTTCTTCACTCAGTTTCCAAGAACCGCTCCGCATCTGGTACGGGTAATGTGAAAACAAGTAAGGATATGTGATTCAAAAAACCATTTCCCTCTTGATGCGTTTTCTAGAAATCTGAATCTATGAAATATTTTTTGCAACTATCGGCCGTACAGGGATATTTTCTGCAACTTTTGAACTAAAATAATACTTTGCCATACATTATATCTTCCTTCAACTGCAAGCTGAAAAGTGTAAAGCTTCAATAGCAATTACATTCTTGGCTATAAATCTATTTTATAAGGATTCTAGGAGTAGCTGATCCTCATAGGATCTAAGTAGCTTCTTAAGAATATATATGGACAGCAATGGCTTCCAGTTAGACTTAGAGGTATAACAATTGTATTTTCATATTATAATCAGTAAAGGCTTCCAATTACAACTTCCAACTGAACTGCATTTGCTTGTGATAACCAATAATTGCTTCCAGTTAGATTTTGAGGTGTAATTGGTAGTCTGTAGTCTGTGGTAGCTCTCTGGCCATTGGTGCCACAAACTTTAGGTTATAATCCTGGTGTTGGCATGGATGCTTGTTGGTGATTCGGGCTCCACGTTAAACTGTAGGTTCCGGTCTAATTAGCCTAAAGTGTGCATAAATTGACCGTGCAGCGACAAACCAAACCTTTAAGAATTGAGATGAAACTTGATTCATTTCTTAATGGGGGGAAAAAAACCCTCCAAAATAAATCCTGAATAAAAAAACATATCAAAAAGCTGATACAAAGATGTCATTGAAAAGAATGGTAACTTTGTTGATGATTAAATATAGTTTTGGCTCAATTCGGTTTAACATGCAGACCTTCCATTGCAGTCTGACAATTTTTACACGTTCCCCGTAACTTTTCAGAAGAAGAGAAGACCCGTCTGAAAACAGCGAAGATAAAAGAGGGTTTTACGCCGTCTGTGGGAAAGCCTCCACACCGTACTTGCGTGCGAAGGGTCACGGAGACCTATCGCGAGTACTTCGTGCCAGTACCGGCTTCCAAACGTTTTGTTATCTCTTCGTCTCTACAGAAATGCCCCCTTCTCGTTCATTGATGGACATCGTAAAGATAGCAAGAAACGTTACGGTAAGAGCTTCTGCACACTTCTTGGGGATGTTCGGTTTGACGTTTACTACAGCTCAAGTGTTTGCTGTTTTTGAGATTTCCAAGAAGGATTCTTGCGGAAATAGAGACACTGGATCGTTAAAATTCGATAAATAAATAAATCTGTTGTGGACTGTTACTTACCAAATGATAAAGGCTTACAGCAAATCTTTTATTATAGTATGCCTTATATTCCGAATGTTGTTGCTGTTTAATAGTTCTGAACTGTTCCGTTTTGTACTTTTAAGGGTTTATTTGTTGGAAGAATAGTGAGCGTGGGATTCAGGGAACTGTTAAAATATTTTCTGAGGTTTAGAAAAACTAACAGTATAATATTAGAAGAAAAAAAGTCCATCGATTTACTGTCCACAAATTTACAAAAGACTGCGGATTTACTGTCTATGAATTTACAAAAGAAATGCCAGTTTAAGTATTTCTTATTTACCTAAATTCTTCGGTTATAAATAATTTTAAATTGCTGTATTATTAGTATTTCAATGATAGAGCTGTTTTATTTGTATCTTGAATATAATAGGATTAAAATGAGGAAAAAAAAAGGAAGTAGAATTTTTTAATCTTCAAAGTATGCAACAGAAAATAATAGCATAATTAATAAATACATAAATTAGTTTCTGGTAACAGTTATTGCAATTATAAGTTGTTGAACTATTTCAAATGTCTTACAGCCAACTTGAATGTTGGTTGCTTAATTATGCCCAAAACATGAATTTACAAACGATTACGAATTTAGTGTCCACGAATTTACAGATGACCACAGATTTACTGCCCACGAATTTACAAAAGACCACTGATTTACCGTTCACGAATTTACAAAAGACCACTGATTTACCGTTCACGAATTCACAAAAGAACATGAATTTACTGTCCACCAATTTACAGAAGACCATGGATTTACTGTCGACGAATTTACAATAGACCATTGATTTACTATCCACAAATTTACAAAAGACCACGGATTTACTGTCCATGAATTTACAAAAGATCATGGATTTACTGCCCACGAATTTACAAAAGAAATGCCAGTCTAAGTATTCCTCATTTACCTAAATTCTTCTGATATAAATAATTTTAAACAGCTGTATTATTATTATTTCAACGTTAGAGCTGTTTTATTTGTATCATGAATATAATAGGATCAAAGTGAGGTGGGAAAAAAGGAAGTAGGATTTGCACAGGGAAACATGTTGACTAGGAGAATGAAATATGAATTCTGTAATAAAAGCCGCATAAAACCATTTCTTTTCATGGTTGAAATTTTTTAAAGGGCCTCACGCTGTACTCGGCGTGACCAAACAAAATTCGGTCTTTGTTCAGAAACAAAGGTTTAGTTCCCGTTTGCATCCATCTAGCTTCCTGAGAGTGTTCTTTTTTCCCGGAAATCCAGAAATCCTTTCCTTTTTTCCAGCGCCTGCGGTTATTATCATGGGAATTTTTTACTATTATTATTTTTTTTTCTTCTTTTGCTTCCCTTATTTCTTTTTCTTTTTAGTATCAGGGCGAGGTTTGTGAAATGAATGGGAATTTTTTATTTTATTTTCTATTCTTTTCATTTATTTGAAATTGGAACAATTCCCCTTTTTGTTGAAGGAATACTAGTAATATGTAGGGGAAAAAAAGTTATAATAAAATGTTAACAGAAAAAGAAATTACATTAGTTGGCAGGAATATAAGTGTTCAAATACTGATTTTAAATTAATATTCCGTCAGAATTAAAATACACTTAATGGCTTTTGTTTTAACATCTTTATAAAAATTTAAGTTCATAATTCTGTATGCATATAAATACAAGTACAGGAAGTTCAAAGACATTTGAAATTCGACATTTTGAATTGTATTCAAAAGTAGTACTCTAGTAATTTTGGTTCTCTTTTTGTTTAAATACTTTTTGGTAAGCGATATATGAATAGTTTATAATCTGGCATTTAATTTAATCAGATCAACATATTTTATTTTAAAAACAACATACAACTTGCGTGATATCGATTATATGTCCAAACTTTTAGTCAATCTTTACTACCAAATATACGTTTTACATTTAGGTCTAATTCTCTAGTAATAAAAACAGCTATAATAAAAATTTAAGCATATAATCCATACAACTAAAATGGTATCGATTGTCCAAATTTTTGTAAATCGTCTCCAAACTATTGAAAATTGTAAGTGGTGCCCCCCAAAAAAAAAAAATGTAAGTGGTGTCCAAACCAAAAAAATTGTAAGTAGTGTTCAAACTTTTCATTAATTTTTATTACCAAACATACGTTTAACACTTAGGTCTATTTCTACGATAATAAAAACAGCTATTACAAATCTTCAAGCATATAATATCTTCGTGAAAACCGTGAAACTACCCCTTTAAACATGAAATTAATGATTAACGAAATGACTTTGTAAACAGAGTAGCACTCAAACCCACATCGCACGTGACGAAAATACCGTCACACACACCGAAAACCCACAGAAAAAAAAAATACTTGGAAAAAAAAACTTCACAAGGACAAATTGTTCCTGGTCTGATTACGCTATTAGGTGCAGTATAGATTGCAAGTATAACACCACAGTGCTTTTCCCTCATCTAGAACAACGAACGCGTTTCATGTCACGACTGCTCTAAAGTCATAATAACATCTTTGTTCGAATGTAGTTGTAGAAAATAACAAATAAGAAACTACCATTCCATCTTGGCTACTACAGAACTACATGCTGCTGCATGCAGGTTGTGAACTCGAGATGAGTTGTGTGTATGTAAAATTTCCTGGTTTTTCTTTCTTTGTTTGTTCATGGTTTCCCCTTTTTTCTTTCACTGGAAATCGGTGGGGGTGAGGGGAAGTACAGCGGATGTGTCACGTGACTCGACCATATGTGTGGTATGGGTGAGAAGGGGGGATTGCCAGTAACCTAATAAGTGAGCTCCATGTTTTTGCCTTGGTGATGTGGGTATTGGTGAATCTGGTAGTGTTTTGAAGGGGTGTTGCATATGTTAAATTGCTGACTGGAATTTCATGGATATATGGTGTTGAGATTTATAAGATTACAGTTAATCATTTTCAATTAAAATTATTTTTTACTCATTGAGTGACGTTGGAAGAAGGGAACATTGCATAAAATATTATTATTATTGTTAATAGTAATATTATTTTTCTGTTTTTATTGGTAAATTTTTAAATCTCTTTTACTCCATGGTACAGAGAAATGTTTCCTGATTACGAGACAAAACGAGTTTCGTTTTTACGAGTTTCCTGAAAAAATATATAATTAGTCATGTAAAACAATTTTTTTATAACAGTTCTTCCTCCTTTTTTAGACAATTGTGCAGATTTGGTTACTTCACTTTTCAATTATTCTTCGAGGATTTCAATATTCAATTATTCTTCAATGCTTTCAATATTCAGTTATTCTTCAATTATTTCAATAGTCAGTTATTTCAATTACACCAGTAACAGTCGAAAAATTTTATAAAGCTATGTTTTTATTCTGCCATAACTACATGTAAAAAATTTAATGTGCCATTATATCATATAATTTTAAAAATCGAAAAAATAATGGCTTTGGACTGGTGTTGTGTTTTTGTAGCATTTTTCAAGTTCCATAAAAATAAATATATATATTTTTTTCCATTTTCATTTTTGTTCTCTTAATTATAAGTGCAAAACTTAAATTTTATTCATTTCCTTCAAGTGAAAAAAGGTTTGTAATAGGGGGAAAAAACCTCGTTAAATTAGTAGAATGGGTAGTTAGTATATTAGTAGAATGGATAGTTAATATATTAGTAGAATAGGTATTAATATACGTTAGTATATTAATAGAATTGGTAGTTAATATATTAGTAGAATGAGTAGTTAATGGGTTAAGTCGAAACTGTTTGTATACTTACTACTTACAAATCAAATTATATAAGGGGCAAGCAGCATGTTTAAATTTCGACTTCAAGATTATCGAGTTTAATTTGTGTGAATTTAAAGTAATTTATTACTTTCATCTGAATGCTGATAAATAATTTTTACGTATAAAAATTTCCTTAAATTGCTAAAAACGTTCAAAATCGCCTTATAATTATTAGTTTAAATTTGAACTTACGGATTTTTTTCTTAGGTTGTTGTAACTATTACGAATATCCCTCAAACTACCATTAGCAATTGTCATGAAATAAGAAATTTTAAGAAAGATTTCAGTATATTGTTACTACCATTTGAAAATTTATACTCAAATAAAATTAATCCTTAACTCACATAAAATTAAATTAAATTCTCATTAAATTAATTCTACATATTTAAAGATGACGCTTTCGTAGTTGTTTATAACACATAAGAATTAAATAAACTGTATGAAGTTTAAATATTGATACATAATTTTGATGTGATCCACTCATTTACATTATTACTACAAACTACAATGACTTCAGAATGCGAGATCATTAAATATATGTAATAATACTATTAAATTATATGCTTCGTTATTATTCATCTCGATTTCTCGTGACTTACTCATAAAATAATTTGTCATTATTCATTTAAAAAGAAAATAAACATTCACAGCTTTTAAGATGTACTGTAATAAAGGAAATCTTACAACAGCAGTTCTCTTATAATTAAGCTTATAAAATGTGATACTTTGTAAAATATTCGTATTCCAAAATGCATTCCAACTCATTCAGAAATGTTGCCCACACAAATTGTTCCTTATTTATACTAGTCAAGTATAGTTCCTGTATGTTCCTTATAGTTAATAGTCAAGTTTTACTTGATTAAGGATTTATTCACCTGGAGACTTAACTAATTTGATTTGAAATCAAATTGCATGCCTCTAATTATGAAGATCCTCAACTGCAATACTCGTGTACTGTACTGCAATACTTTTTAAAACATCCAGTAACGAATCCACTTAAATAATTTCATATTTTGTTGCACTCACTTATCGCATAATGACCTTAAAACGCATTGCAAAAATTTCTGCACCCAAGTTTTCCGGAAAGCACGCACAAGAGCACTTTAAAAGGATCTTTCCAGGACATAAAGGACACCTGACAACGAGTGACAAAGTCTTTAGTTCTTCTTCCCGACTATTTCCAGGACACTCATTTAAGGGATTAAATATCCTTTCCTGCTTACGTGTAAAATTCCTCCTAATTGTGTTTGCCGAGTTTCCAAATAATCATTGATTGAGAACTGCTCCTGGTCTGGGATTGCCTTCAAATAATTTTGTCGAGGATGTAAATTTTTAATCAATTCTTGAGACAGTAATTAATTTGTGTTCAGGATTTAATTCGGAGTGACGCTACTCTTCCAATAGAGTAATAGGGTGAAATTGCGTATAAATAAAGATGGCGTCTGATTCTTTTTGTTTAGTTTTGCTGTGACATTTGCAGGTTTTCAAACACAGGATTTCTAATGAGACGCAACTGTATAAGAGTGTTTAAATTGGAGAAATGTTTTTGATTAATTATAGAAGAATTTTCTAATTTTAATTCAGGACTTATGTATATGTTAAAAGTCGTTTCTATAATTAGTGGCGTGTGCAAACCAAAACATTCTATAATGATGTAAATTGTACTGCACTTGACTTGAATTCATATGGGGGCTGTATATATTTAATATCCCTTTATTTATTAATGTGTTTATATATTTTTTAATAATAATGTTTTTAGAAAAGTAAATTTGGAATTTCCTTTTGCAAATGTAAAAGAACGTAAAATCAGTTATACAGTAAGAGAATTTTAAAGAACATAAATTAATCTAAAATTAAAAAATAATGCAATTTTTTTTTTTGTTATTATAGCAAGGTAATATTGTTCCACATATGTTTTTAATACATTATTAGCTTTTTAATTATTTAATTAATTCAATTATGGTAAAAAATTGCATTGTTTCAAGATGATCGTAATTCAGTTTTCAAATTCTTATATTAGCTTTTTTTTTTCCCCTGTTTCCTTATGGACATACAAAAAAAAATTGTTTTTACTTAAGTATATAAATTTTTTAAATATATATATATATATATAATAAAAATAAATAAATATATTATTATAGATAAAAATGTTTATAATAATATTATATATTTTAATTAATATTAAATAAATAAATAAATAGCATTCCCCAATCAAATAAACATTCTTCTTTTTATTAATTTCATAACTGGATATAAGTGAGTCCAATTAATCTACATCAAAATTTTGTTTCATTTCCTGATTTATACACAAAAAAAGATTATCTTTATACATGTTTTCGTATTTGACCTTTCATCCCAACCGAATTAACAAGGAAAAAAAAATCGTTTGTCAAACCCAATTCGTGGTTACTGCAGCCATCCCCTTTTCCTTTAACACCAAACGATAACGAAAAGAACGACAGACGAGACCTAAGCGCGCCAAAACAATCCCCAAACGAGGACCTCTCTGGAAGAAACTTTTCAATTAACGATCCTCCCTCCTTCAAGTCGCGTGGTGCCAGCAAACGCCCGCACTTACTTACTTACCCCTCTCTCACTTCACTTCTGCTCACGCACACCACAACTGTGGTGTAGGCATTCGAACATCCCCGCGATAAACCCTTCTCTCAGTGCTAACATCGCTTGCTGCGACATTCGGCAAATTGCAGCAATTTATCAAAAGGTCTGGCCCCATTTGGATTTGCATAGTTAACCTGGTGAGTGTAAATCTCTGAATGGGCCTGTGGTTTTGATGCACCAGGACACCACAGTGTTCTAGGACTTGTCGTTTGGTGTGTTGTCCTAAGTTTTGTGTTTCTCCTGAAGGATAATAATACTCAGTGTGTGTCTGCTTGTGTATTGTGGTTAGTTCTGTAGTATTGTGGGATTTGTTATGTCCAGCCAATGAAACCGGTGCCAAGGATTTAATATTGCATTTCCAGTGTGTAGTCTTCTATCATTCTAGTGTGGATTTAAACGTCGCGATATTTGGTAAGTACACAGCGCTCTAATTTATTATCTCTGGTTTATGTGCTACGTAACAAGCAATGCTCATCGCTGTTGAGTTAATAGTTGTGTGCTTAAAGTATGTTAAGTGTTTTAGATGTTCTGTTGTAGTGTCAGAATCTTTTGTTGCGTTATTTTATTTTTCGGTTAATATTTCAAGAAAAGTTATGTTTAAATTTTTAACTACAATATTATCTAAGTAACATAAAAATTATTAAATAATTAAAAAAATTTTTTTTTGTTCTATTTTAAAGTTAGCAAATTATTTATTTGTGGGTTAATATTTTTAATATTTTGAGTTGAATTATATGATGGTTTTAAATACCATGAATTTCATTGTTCATCATATACGAACCAATAATATTCGTCGCTGTAAATTAAAAATATATAATTATTAAGTAATACCGTGAAAATTTAGAAGTATATTAATATAATAATTTAGTTTTTGATTAATAATTATGATAAATATACTTTCACATTAGTAATTACTTATTTGTGGGTTAGTATTTTTAATATTCGATTTATATATATTTTGGGTTAAATTATACAATGGTTTTAAATATCATGAATTTCATTGGTCACATACGAACCAATAATATTAGTCGCTGTAAATTATAAAAATATGTAATAATTAAGTAATACTTTGAAAATGTTGTAAATCATGGAATGATTTATAAGTATATTAATTTAGTTTTTGATTAATGATTATGATAAATATGCATTCAAATTTTTGGTTATAATGCCAATGTAACATAAATAATAATAATAATAATAATTTCGTTCAATGCCATATTAAGTATAGTAATCCAATTTTTTTATTAAAATACATAGAAGTATATTCATTTAGTTTTTGATTAATGATTATGATAAATATACGTTCACGTTTTTGATTATAATGTCAATGTAGCATAAAAAACAATAAAAATAATTAAATTTGTTCAATTCCATATTAAGTATAGTAATCTAATTTTTTTATTAAAATATATAGAAGTATATTCATTTCGTTTGATTAATGTTTATGATAAATATACATTCACATTTTTTGTTATTAATTTTTATGCTATATTGATATTATAAAAAAAAATAATTCTTTTGTTCAATTCCATATTAAATAAGGTAATTCAATTTTTGTTATTAAATGGCATAATGAATTAAACATCAAGTATTTGATTTCATATCTTATAACGTTCAACAAATTTATTTAGCAAATATTTTTATCAATCCAATTGAAAACCAATGTTTCCATATATATATTTATCCCTCAAATAATTGAAACATTACTTTTCATTTGAAATTTCCTTGTATTTTTAAAGCCAAAGTGCATTCTGTTTATTTCATTCTTGGCAATAATATTTTGCCATTCGCAACTAATGTAATTTTCTCAAGAAACGTCAAAAGCACTTTGTATTTATCACGGATCTTTGAAATTCTTCCATTTTGCATTTTAATGATACTGGTTTTATAATTTAAAACTAATATTTTTCTGTCAAGCATAAAGACGCCACATAAAATTATTTATTTTATTTCCATTTTAAACAACTGCATAACACTTTTCCTGATTATTTCTTAAATTCTGAATATTTCGCCGCGTTTGTTGTATTAAATTAAGAACTATGCTGTCATCTACTGAATTTATAACCAACATTTCTACATTCACCGATAATATATTATTATGAACAAAGTTCTTATTTACTTACTTCGAATAACGTTTGCTTTTAGTGTACTGTTTATTTTAAAATGTTATTACAAATATTTTTTTTAAATATTATTTGTAATACAACTCTTTCTTTCTAATATTTTATAAAAGAAGGTTTGTTATTCTTTGCATAATCTAAGATACTATATTTTTTTCCATAAAAGAAATATTTTCAAAATGTTATCACATTATTTGAAAATATTTACCTAGTATTTATAGAAAGTTATTTGCGTATTTTCCAGATTGAAAATAACAATCCCGAGAAATTAGTATAGTTTCATTTTCTTTAATTATACAACTATGCAATATTTGTTTGGTTTAAGTTCATTAAATTTTACCCAATATTATTTATTTATTTAATTATTGGACTATACAATTTTTTACCAAATCATGTTTGATGTGTTTTAATCTATTTATTATAATAAAAAAAAATCACTGTTTGATCTCTTCCGCTGTAGAGCAGCTTGATGGCCAATTAGGTAGCGCTCTAGCCTTTGGTACCACAGGCTTCAGGTTTGTATCCTGGCGGTGGCATGGACGTTTGTTAGTGGTTCGGAATCTACGTTAAACTGTAGGTCCCGGTCTAATTAGCCCAAAGTGTGTAAAAAATGACCGTAGAGCAACGAACCAAACCAAACTTCCACTGCAGATAATCACCAAATAATTATAAAGTTAAAAGTCGACAGCTTTCTTACAAAAATGAACTTGTATCGAAGCTTGACTTAAAAGTGGACAATTGTAAACTCTATTTCAAAAAATTTAATTAACAAAGACCATGCCTACTAATTAAGATACTGTTGAGCATCCTAACAGGCTGAAAACTTTAGAAATTTTAAAAATATTATTTAATAATCACTGACTATTAAAAAAAAAATTCCTTATGAGGTTCATTGTCATACTACTTTTAAGTTGGTTGAAATGGCTATCAGTGAAAATGGATTATAGAATAGTCTATCTATTGTGTATCGTGTGATTAGTCTATCTATTGTGTATCGTGTGATTAGTCTATCTATTGTGTATCGTGTGATTAGTCTATCTATTGTGTAACGTGTGATTAGTCTATTGTGTATCGTTTGAATACTGTATCTATCGGGTATCGTTTGAATACTGTATCTATCCGGTATCGTTTGAATAGTGTATCATTTGAATAGAGTATCTATCGTGTAAATAGTGCATTGTCATCATCATTATTCATCTGAATTTCAATATTAGTGTATTTCACTGAAGTACTTGATTGTATGAAAACCAGAGATTGGCGAGTGAAGCCTTTGGTACATGAATCTTCCTAATAATAAGAAATATTCAACTGTCTGATTGTTGACACCGATAATGTAAAAAAAATAAATAAATTCTCTGATTGCTTGCTTACAATTTCTTCTTTTCTAAATTGATCCATAAGAATTTTCGAACTCAATATAAACTATCACAGTAACTTCCACTTTCTTACTTTAAAAAATAATTTTCTACTCCATTTGCAACCAATAACTCCAACCATTCTCATTACAACATTGGGCCCTTTTCTAGCTTGTTAAGACATTCCTTCAAAAACTTCTCATTGTTTGCCCACACCATCACACGCCTCATCTACTTCACCAACAACAAGAATAAATCTCTGTGCTTTTGGGGCAATCTATATACCTTAACCTTATTTAAGTTTGTAAACAAAACTCTCCCCCCTCCCTTGAAAACTATGCTTAAGTTTCTCGTTATCGTTGATTGTTGGCGTATTTCCGTTCTTCTTGTTTAGAAGACCCCACATCACACCCCTCAATACCATCCTCTGTCCTTCAAAGGGATTGTTGATGGGCGAGGTTCGCTTCCGACCAATGGCATTCATGATCCAGATGTTTGTACGACAATGCACCCTTCTCCTCATAGTATTTATAAAGGAGACCTCTTGAAATGCCACGCTAGTATTTCCTTCCAGTATTTCGTAAGGGGCACCCCCTTCATTATGTTGGAGATCTATTTTTATATCGCGTCCCCGTAGCGATATCATTGTCGAGATGCTTCTGATTCAGCTGCTTGCAGAACGCGGAGGAAAGATATGGGGAAGTTGTCGCTTCTTTTGTTTTGAGAGCTGGGGTTTTATGGCTGTCCTTAACTGTGTGGTCTTTCAGAGTTATTTTCGACAATACGAGTTTTGACGGAAAATATCTATTTGTCAATCAAGTTACATATCTTTTTAAAAAAAATTTTTTTTAAAGCATTTTCCCTGATATTGTACTAGAATAAGTTTCATCAATTGCTCAGAAAATAGTTTATTTTTGAAATTAGTTAGAATTATAAATCTGTCAGCCTATTAAATCTGTTTATCTTTTATCAGCTATCTTAGTTCTTCAGTATTTAGCTACTTGAGAACCATGGAGGGGGTGGGGGGAACAGTTGTCGCATTTTTTATATGAGAATTATGGCTGTTCTATTCCCCCACCATGAGGCTATTGGGCCAATGAAGAAAAAAAACCATTGATTTCAAAGTGGATGATGACACCTCTTAGGATGTAGTAGAACGATCAAGAGGTGTCATAGTAGCCTAGGATGTACTTTGAGGGCATTTAATAATGATCTTTCCGTAAATATTTCATGTGTAAAATAATTTTGGAAACAAAATGAAAGTTATAATAGTCGCTGTCTGATATGACTATTGAGCTTAGGTCTGACAATCTCACCCAGTAAAAAGATAACAGCTAACATGTTTTGGAATCTGCCAGTAGATGTTAACGGTCATAGTACAACATGGATTGTAGTGCCAGAGAGTTAGTTTGTACTATAAATGTACCATTTGATGAAATTATAATATAATATAGTTGTAATATTTTAACAGAACTGAAAAATTCTTTTACTTATTCAATAAATTAAAAATTAATTTCTAATAATTTTTAAATCGTTTTGTGTTGTCACAATCCATTGAATTTAAATCTTAAAAATATTTATATGAACATCCTCAATTACTTTGTTATACTATATTCTTTTAATTCTCTTATTCTTGTATATAAATTCCATGTGCATCCCAATAATCGCTGTATAACAAATCACTTTTTTAACGTACATATTAGTTTTCATCACCTACCACTAAGTTTTACGATCACCGTAGATTGCAGAAAAATTAAACTTAATAAATGTACTTCTGTAAAAACTAAATAATAAAAAAAACATGTGCCCTTTAACGAACTACAAAAGCTCTTTATTTATCAAGAGCACGAAAGCACAAAAAAAAAAAAAAAAAAAAAAAAAAAAAAAAAAAAAAAAGAGTATTATAAAAGTCTTCATTGTGATAGCAAAAGAAAAGGAACTTAAAAGTAATTCCGAGTCACACGCGCTGAAAGCACTGTAGAATTTACAGTGAAATTCGTACACATTAAGTCCTTTGTAACGCTCAACTTCACTTCTGTAAATCAAAGTAACTGCTGGGGATTGTTGTCGTAACTGGCGCTACAATTCAAAGTAACGTTCGTTAATTTGAGCCACATTTGGCGATAAAGCTCCTTTTTATTAATAAGAAACACCTATTAAGAAAAACAAACGTTCCTTTGTGGCGAAAAAAAAAAAAATTGCCGAGAACCGAAACTGTAATTCTTGTTAATTACTCCGCAAGGTTATGTGAAGATGTTACCATTAGCGAGCGGTTTGAGCCATTTTGCCAACTTCTTTTTTTTCCATCGATTCTAACATTTTTGTCCCTGAAGTCTTTTAATTTTAAAGGGGTATTAAAATACAATTGCGGAGAGAGCTTTCTTGGAAGAGGTTGGCGTTTTCAAAGAGATTTTTGTGATATCGAAAACTGAATTTTGCTCCAGTGAATGAAATTAAGGTTTATAATCAGCTTAAAGTTTTCAGTGAACGAGGAAGAACAAAATAAATTATAAAATGTCACCGGTTCAACTTACGTTCGGGAAAAGTATCATTTATGAATAATTTTGAGAGCCCGAAAAGTTTTATTCTTTGCAAAAGGAAGTAGTAACTTTATTCTCCAGAGAATCATAATGTTTCTTTTTTTGTTCCAAGAAAATAGTTTTGAGATAGCATTCTGAGAAAACAGATCTTAAAGATACATTGCCACTCTGGAAGCTTAATGTCTGTTTTGTTTGAGTATTCTCAAAACCTAATGTGACGGAGATTGGTGACCTATAAACTTCTTTCGTGGTACATCAAGGCATCATGTTATTAAAACTGTTGCCCATTATTTATTTGTCATTAAAAAGCTATTTAAAATTTATGACAGAAATAGCACAAATCACTTTGAAGTTGCTACGATTAGTTTGGTACAATTTCTTAAATTAATATCAAAGTAATTTTCTTATTTAAGGTATTACTTTACTGTAAATAGAATCATTGTCTTGAAACTGAATCTATTTTTGTCAATAAAAACGTTTATAATCTTTTGTGTAGGAGAGGCTTTAACTTGAATGCCTTGTAAGATTATTTTTAAAGTAAATAATATTTTGCTTCAGAATCTAAAAGGGGGTATAGGAGATGCTTTAACTTACACCTATATTCCACTTTATTTTAACGATTTATACTATACATATTATTGTTGGAGAAGACGGTACAACGCAGAACTTTATAAATGATATAAAGAACCAGATATTATAAAATGTATTAAGATCAATATATCAAACTGGCCTGTTCATGTAATTAGAATGAATGATTTAAACCCTGTAAAAAGGCTTGCGTTGGTAAAGCCACAGGGACAAAGAGGAAGAGGACGACCCAAGTTGCGATGGATAGACGCAGTTGAAGAAGATTTTATTATATTAAAGGTTCAACTTACGTTCGGGAACAGTATCATTTATGAATAATTTTGAGAGCCGAAAAGTTTTATTCTTTGCAAAAGGAAGTAGTAACTTTATTCTCCAGAGAATCATAATGTTTCTTTTTTTGTTCCAAGAAAATAGTTTTGAGATAGCGTTCTGAGAAAACAGATCTTAAAGATACATTGCCGCTCTGGAAGCTTAATGTCTGTTTTGTTTGAGTATTCTCAAAACCTAATGTGACGGAGATTGGTGACCTATAAACTTCTTTCGTGGTACATCAAGGCATCATGTTATTAAAATTGTTGCCCATTATTTATTTGTCATTAAAAAGCTATTTAAAATTTATGACAGAAATAGCACAAATCACTTTGAAGTTCCTACGATTAATTTGGTACAATTTTTTTAAATTCATATCAAAGTAAAATTTAGTCACTCATATTTTCCTCTTTATGGTATTACTTTACTTTAAATAGAATCATTGCTTTGAAATTGAATCTATTTTTGTCAATAAAAAGGCTTATACTCTTTTGTGTAGGAGATGTTTTAACTTGAATGAATTGTCAAATTGGCAAATAACTTTTTGAAAACAATATTTTGCTTCAGAATCTAAAAGGGGGTATAAAATGAGAAGCCTAGCAACAATAAAAAAAATTTAATTTACAAAATATAAATATAGTAGAATTTCATCTCCATCAAATTCAATGTATTTGACAATATTATCTTACTGTAAGTACTTGGTAAATATCCGAGTATTAAAAAGTAAAGGCAATTTTAAATTATTGAAGTAAATATTTGAAGTAAATATTAATCGTTGTATTTTACCAAAAATAATACTTTTGCAAGTCTTAAGAAATCAATTGAATTTAGAAATTTTTAACTACAGTTACACCTATATGCCACTTATTTTTTACGATTCATACTGTACGCATTAATATTGAAAAACTATATAGCACAATCCATCATATATTCACTATCAAAAAGCAATCTACCTTTCTTTGATTATAAAAACTTTTATAATGTTTTATATAGGAGATGCTTTGATTTGAATGTCTTGTAAGATTGCAAAATAAGCGAAGTATAACGTTTAAAGTAAATAATACACTCATGTCCATAAATTAAGGATAATGAAGTTCAGGCAAAGAAAGAGACAAAAGCAAAACAAATTTGACTTATTTGTAAAGACTATTTATTAAACAAAAGGTAAAGAGCAAAAAAGATGCTATATGTTTGACATAATTAATAAAAATTGCGATTTTTACTCCCTGGAGAAAATTTCAAAAAAGAACCTATTTACAAAAAACAGTATAACATGGTTAGTATGATGGTTAATATGGAGTATGTCTCCCGGACGATGCAATACAGGCCTTAAAACGCCTAGGCATGCTGAGTCCTCATTCGGCGTTGTATCTCGGGGGCGACCTGTGCTGTGTAACATCTACTGACATTACCATCATCTTGGAATCGTTGTCAAAGCCTGGAGATGACACTCTGGGCGATTCCAAGTTCCTCGGATACTTCCAGCTGGGTACATCCACATTCCAGTCGTCCGATAATTCTACCACGTAAAAAATCATCCAAATGCTTCCTTTGTGCCATAACTATGCGGTTATTGCACTGAAAGGCTTTTAAAGCGCTTGTGAACAATTTTACTTCTTTGCCACCATTCCTTATATACCCCTCTCTTCCTCCCGTCATTGTGACGTACTATCTGCGCCATCTGGTGGTTTTCCTGTAATTTGCATATTCTTCTTCAAGATGTGTGTGATAATTCTACAGGTGAAATTTTTATTTTAGAGTTCAATTTCTGTGTGATTCTGAATTATCCTTAACTTATGGACATGAGTGTATTTTGCTACAGAATCTAAAAGGGGGTATAGGAGATGCTTTTAACTTATACCTATGTCCCACATATTTTTTATGTTTCATAATGTGCATATTGATATTTACAAATTATATAGCAGAATACATCATCGTGCATTTACTGTCACTATAATTTTTTTTATAAGAGAAGTTTTAACTTGCAGTCTGCCTTTCTTTGAAGATTGGCAAATTGGCAAAGTAAGTCTTGTAAGATTGGCAAAATGTACTTATGTCGGATTGGCGATTATGTACTTTATTTGTAAGTTTTGTAAAATTGGCAAATAAATGAAGTATAACTTATTGAAGTAAATAATATTTTGCTTCAGAATCTAAAAGGAGGTATAGGAGATACTTTAACTTCACCTATATATTTTTTACGATTTATACTGTATATATTAATATTTGCAAATTATATAGCACAATCCGTCATTATGATTCATTATCAAAACACAATCTACCTTTCTTCGAATAAAAATTATATTTTAATTTATTAATACCAATTAAACATCAGCAATCATAAAAATTCGAAAATTAAGAAAATAAAAATAACACCTCTCATATGTTGAAATAACAAAACTGATCTTTTAAAAGTATTTTATGCTACCAGAAATAATCTGTAAAAAAAAATAATAAATTTAAATAATTATTGATGATTTCGAAGTAATAAAAATAGCTAAATAAACGATAGTCTTTAACTATTACTCTCAGAAACAGAATCTGATCTAGTAAAAGATGATTCTACGAAGCCAGGAGAGATTTGGCTTGCTCTTAAAAGATTGGCTCGTAAAAAAACTATAATACAGTCGAATAAAATTATTAATACCAAAACGGAAGCTTCATTTTGATGATTGAAAAAGCAATATTAGGCATTTTTACATTACGCTCCATAAAAATGAATTTTTATAAGAAACCTATTTTCTTCGATATGTTTGTTTTTATGTACTATAAAAGTAACATAGAAGAGAACTTCAAACATTAATATTTCAAATATATGGAATTTTATTTTTGTTTCATTCTGTCTTTTGATGCATTTATTGAACATATTTATGTTTATATTAGTATTT
Source organism: Caerostris darwini (assembly GCA_021605075.1). Lineage (NCBI taxonomy): Eukaryota > Metazoa > Arthropoda > Arachnida > Araneae > Araneidae > Caerostris > Caerostris darwini. The sequence continues at coordinate 839,886 of BPLQ01010387.1, forward strand.
TACATTGAAAGTACCTTTACATTTTACTAGTTTATTGTCTGTATTATTTTTTTATTTATTTAATGGGAAATTAATTAAAACTATCTATAACGTATTTTATGTTTGTTTTAATATATATGATTCATATTAATTTCATGTACATAATATTTTTCTTAAACTAATAAAGAAGACAATTACTTAAACAATTATAATAACTCTTACTAAATAATATATTAATTATAATAATATATACAATCTATATTTTTTTTATTTATACTTAAAGAATCAAATCTTTAATCTTGAATAAAATACGCAGATATATCTAACCTAAATCGTATATTAAATAGGTTTTAATTAATAAAATCCGTATATCTAGCCTAAATCGTATCTTAAATGGATTTTAATTAATAAAATATGTATATATATCTAACCTAAATCTTATCTTAAATGGATTTGTTTTAATTAATTAAAATATGTAGATATATCTAACCTAAATCGTATCTTAAATGGGTTTTAATTAATAAAATAACCTAAATCGTATCTTAAATGAATTTTAATTAATAAAATACGTAGATATATCTAACCTAAATCGTAGCTTAAATAGGTTTTAATTAATAAAATACGTAGATATATCTAACCTAAATCGTATCTTAAATGAGTTTTAATTAATAAAATACGTAGATATATCTAACCTAAATCGTATCTTAAATGAGTTTTAATTAATAAAATATGTAGATATATCTAACCTAAATCGTATCTTAAATGAGTTTTAATTAATAAAATACGTAGATTTATCTAACCTAAATCTTATCTTAAATGGGTTTTAATTAATAAAATATGTAGATTTATCTAACCTAAATCGTATCTTAAATGAGTTTTAATTAATAAAATACGTAGATATATCTAACCTAAATCGTATCTTAAATGAGTTTTAATTAATAAAATACGTAGATATATCTAACCTAAATCGTATTTTAAATGGGTTTTAATTAATAAAATAAGTAAATAAATTTAACCTAAAGCGCATATTAAATGGGTTCTATTAACACATTGATTTAGAAACACATATGTTTCAACTTCAAACTCAATTAATGAAAAAGCTACAAAACAATTCGAAGATTCGATGATATCTGTGATTTCATCAAAAGATAATACTCAACTGTGAATTCCCTGTTCCTTTTTTTTTTTTTTTTTTTAATCTTTCTCCTATTACTTTTATAATACGGGGGGGGGGATAAAAAAAGTAAAGTAAAAAAAAAAAAATCTTTTAGGCTATCATTGTTTGATAGTTTATTTTTTAATGGGAGAATCACATCTTCGGTGGGAAATAAGATTTTGAACTTTTAAGTCTTTTTTTTTTCCCACCCTCCCCCGTTCTTGCCTGATGCGATTTCATTTACATCACCTCCATTAATGAACCAAGGAGTTTTAAAGGTTCGAAAGAAGAAGAGAATGGCCAATTTTATGGTCTCCCGCACATTTATGCGCCCTGAATTTTTCACTTCTCTCTCGCGCCCACCCCACTCTCCCGACCTAACCCCCCTTCTTCTATTTTTCAGAGTGTGTGCCTTCATAAAAAAGCCATTTGCAAACTCTGGATGCCCACTCTACAGCCAACTCCAGGAAAAGGGATTTTTGCGTTTTTATTATCCCTAGGCTTAAGCCACTTATCCCCACATCATAAATTCTAATAATCTTAACGTCAAATGTCCTTTCTTCGCACACTCTCAGGACACAATTACCGCAGGAATGTTCCTGTTGAAAGTGCTTATACTACACGGAGGGATGGTAAGGGACCCCAAACAAAATGGAAAAAGACTGCGACGAAGAAATGTGAGAAGCCCCCTTGCTTTACTTTTAAAATATTAAAATTGCATTGTGGGTATTATTTCGTTGAGTAACTTAATATGTAATTTCGTTTTATTAATATCATTGTCGCTCGTGTCGTCTTGCTTTTTTTTTTTTTTTGCTTTTGAGGTTTTTGTAGAAATATCATTGTTGACTTTTATTTGGTGTAAAATTTTTTTTCTTTTTTTCTTAACCAAATGTTTATTTAGTTACTAAAATTGTTATTATTTATTAGTTTACTAAATTGTTAGGTAAATACCATATACTCTTGATGCAATTGTACTAACCCTAAAATAATTTTTTATTTTTAACTCTAAACTTTTATTTTTGGGCATCGTCAACGGACTCCTAATTGTACCTATAAGTTTTAACTTTTTTCGATCTCTTGCTTTAATTGTTCTCAAGCATGAGATGTTTTTCCTAAATTCTTAATTGTTTTATCCTTTTTATTAACATTCTTTAAATTTAAGCAATTTCCTTTTATGCAAATCTATTAACTAATTTAAGATGTGGAGGTATTGTGGTTCTTAAAACCATCTAGGAACTCCGTAACAGGTACGCCCGTTGCCCGTAAATTGTTAAAGTCTTGTTATTCAAGCTGTTCTTAGTTAAAATTGATTAAATGACATGTTTGTTTATTTGTATATGATGAATTTTGGATTTTAAGTTTAGAATATATTAAAAGACCCAGAAATTTAAATTAATAGCTCTCAGTTGTGCTCACAGGTTTCGGGTTCGTCGGCCGATGGTGTCATTGATGGTTATAGTGGTTCGGAATCCACTTTAAATGTAGGTCCCTGTCTAGTATAATTTTAGAGGATTTGACGTAGATTTGATAACCCTACCCCTTAAAAAGAAAGCATCTCATGTTTCGAAACTGTCAGTAGGCAGACGTCCTTGGTCCACCAAGGGGTTGTTGCGCCAATAAAAAAAAGAGGAGAATTTAAATTAATGAATTTCGTTCCTTAAAACCAAATAATATTATTCTTTTTGGGGGAAAAAAGTTTCTAAATTAAATTTGATTTCTAAACATTTTAAACTTTAACAAAAAACTGGGTTTTTTTTTTTCTCCTATTGATTGCATTTTTTACAATAATTTGATATTTTAACAATAATATAACAATCGTGTTATATTATAACACGATAATCCTATAATAACGTCATGTTTAATACATAAATAAATTGTTTTTATGCGTAATGTCTGCATATTATGTATGCTAAAATACCTATACTGCGTTCACATTAAATAAATTATATTAATATCTAATAGTTAATAAAAAGAACAAAATTTTCATTTATAAATCAATAATTATGAAATAATTGCCTATTCGAAAATAAAAAGATAAAATTTTTGTGTTTTACGTTTTGATTATTATTTTTAAATTGAATAAAATACATATTATTAAAGAAGAAAGATAATAATAAATGAACTAATAAAGATTCATTTGTGAAACATTTTATCGCACCCATTTCGAAATTACGTCAATTGCATCTAAACTATTATTACAGCTACTTTAACTTCCTGGTCTACAGCCATTTATAATCACTAGCCATATTTCATTTTATGTTCATAAATAAACCTCCGCAATAGTTGAAACTTGTTGGTATATGCAGATTATTTATTCTCTTTTCTTACTTTAAGATAAATCATTTGCTATGACGTTGTACATATCCAGCAGTTCTGAACTTTCTAGAAATGAATTCATTTTCGCAAATTGCATTCGTATTTCGATTCAAAAAATAAACGCAAACCATGTATGAAAAAATATGAAGCTTAATTATTTTGTCTTGAAAAAAAAAATGCATACTTTTCGATGCAAAATTTAAACAGTCATTTAGCATCATGATGTTTGCTAACACATTCCTTTAAAAATGCAATCGAATTCACGGCCGACTTTATTTTACACGTAATGACTACATATTATGTAGTGCAAGTTCTCAAATACCTATACTAATATCATTCATATTAAATAAAGGATATTAATATCTATTAATTAATAAAAAGAATGAAATTTTCAATTCTAAGATCAAGATTCATTTAAGAAACATTCTATCGTATCATTTCGAAATTACGTCAACAGCATCTAAACTATTATCAGCAGCCATTTATAATCACGAGCCATACTTTATTTTATGTTCATAAATAAACCGTTGCAATAGTTGAAACTTGTTGGTATATGCAGATTATTTATTCTCTTTTCTTACTTTAAGTTAAATCATTTGCTATGGCGTTGTACAGTTCTGAATGTTCCAGAAATGAATTCATTTTCTCAAATTGCATCCGCGTTTCAATTTCAAATAACGATGTATGAAAAAAAATATAATGCTTAATTATTTTGTCTTGAAAAAAAAAATGCAATACTTTTCGATGCAAAATTCAAACAGTCATTTAGCGTCATGATGTTTGCTAACACATTCTTTTAAAAATGCAATCGAATTACAAGCTGAGTTGATTTTACACGTAATGCCTCTATAATATGTAGTGCAAGTTCTCAAATACCTATACTACATTCATATTAAATAAAGGATATTAATATCTATTAATTAGTAAAAAGAATGAAATTTTCGATTCTGAGATAAAGATTCATTTAAGAAACATTCTATCGTATCCATTTCGAAATTACGTCAATGGCATCTAAACTATTATCACAGCTACTTTAACTTCCTGGTCTACAGCCATTTATAATAGCAAGCAATACTTCACTTTGTGTTCATAAATAAACCGTTTCAATAGTTGAAACTTGTTGGTATATGCAGATTATTTATTCTCATTTCATACTTTAAGATAAATCATTCGCTATGGCGCTGTACAGTTCTGAATATTCAAGAAATGAATTCATTTTCTCAAATTGCATCCGCGTTTCAATTTCAAATAACGATGTATGAAAATATAATGCTTAATTATTTTGTCTTGAAAAAAAAAATGCAATACTTTTCGATGCAAAATTCAAACAGTCATTTAGCGTTCATGATGTTTGCTAACACATTCCTTTTAAAAATGCAATCGAATTCGCGGCCGAGGCTTTAAGAAAGAACTAACTCCTTTGCAATTTCAAAAGCGATAATTTTAAAAGTAACTGGAGCTAAGCACAAATTACGTTAGCGCGCGAAAAAGAAGACGGCCATGGAAATTTTACAGAATATACTTATAGAAGGCGAAACTTCTATTTCCGCTCGCCTGTGAAAAAGATCTTTTTCTCCATACCTGAATAAACAAATGCAATGACTTGAGAAAATTTAATGCCGCTATAAATATTGAAAGAAGATTTTTGACGATGGCATTCTTTT